>JAGIQG010000039.1:12925278-13240278 GCA_024679065.1 Sphyrna mokarran | reverse complement strand
GAAATGGACACCACAGAATTCTGACACATTGTTTCAGATATAAAACTGTGCGAAAAAAAATACTCTGAGCATGCGAACCGGAAGTATATTTCCGGAATAATCACAATTAACTTCACCGAGATACCAATTTTACCCAGATACAAAATCGGATCTAGAAAAACCTTTATGAGCCTGACGTGATTTGAACACGCAACCTTCTGATCTGGAGTCAGACGCGCTACCGTTGCGCCACAAGCTCACTCTGCTTGCTGTTTTTTACATTCAGCGAATTCAAAATCAAACAGAGACAAAGGGATGGAACTGTTTCCCTCTTTACTCTCTGTGGTGAGACATGGAATGGAAGAGTAACAGCGAACGAGATTAACGAGTAAGCAGCATGATGTTCTTTGTTGTAACATAATATTATTCTGCGGGAGAAATATGTTCTTTGTTGCGGGTGTTAAAACACAAGAGCTTGTTTGGTGAGAAGTCAAAAGAGAAAAGGCTGGAAAATCTCAGCGGGTCCGGCAGCATCAGCAAAGAGAGAGAGCTGACATTTCGAATCCAGATGACACTTTGATAAAGTTTGGTGCTAAGTTGCAGCATGACGAGGTGGCCGAGTGGTTAAGGCGATGGACTGCTAATCCATTGTGCTCTGCACGCATGGGTTCGAATCCCATCCTCGTCGGTGGTGTACTTGTTCTGAGCCCTGAACTGATAGTTTGCTCACTGTTTTTGAGGTCCAAAGTGAAGTTTGGACACAGGCTTGAGGGGAGAAAATTCCAGAACAATTCCAGCAAATCTCATCCTATGAGTAAACTTGAGCTGACTACTGATTGAAATCAGTTCACCAGTTTTGAGTTTGCCACTGTGTAAACAGGGGCAACACAGCTCCAAGGACAAAGAACAAAGAACAAAACAGGCTCTTCGGCCCAACGAGCCCGCGCCGCCACCCCGATGTTCCCAACTCTACCCGCGATCCCTGTCCATGTTTATAGATCTATGGATTAAAAAACAAATTTGAGACAATTTAGGGAGAATTTGTTTTGCCAATTAGCCTAAGAGCACATCTTTGGGATGTGGGAGGAAACTGGAGCACCTGGCGAAAATCCACGCAAGCACGGGGAGAATGTGCAAACTCCCACAGACACAGGCCCAAATCCATGTATCTGCACAGCACAGCGATAGTCACTGAGCTGTTGTGTTGCCCATCAAATGGTCCAGGTCAAGTGTACACTAACAACGTGAAGCACTAGGATACTCTCGAAAAATCCAAGAGCAGTCCTCTCATGACCTATCGCATGTATGCCCTTTGTTAAACAACAAGGTGGACCAAAGCACCTGTAGGATAAAAACAAGTACATCAACATCATCGTTTATTTACACACCTCCCAGGGACTCCCAAGGCTCATGATCCCTATTTTAAATTAGTTTTCTATATCCCTCCATTCCCATTTTGTTCATGTGCCCATCTAAGTATCTCTTAAATAACTCCAGAATGCCTGCCTCCACCACTTTACTTGGCAGCGCATTCCATACCCCCACCACCCTCTGTGTGAAAAAACTCCCTCTAGCATCCAAATTATATCTTACCCCTCTCACCCTGAGCCCGTGACCCCTCGTGCTATTTGAGTCCACCCTAGGAAAAAGCTTAACCCTGTTTACTCTATCTATACCCTTCATAATCTTATACATCTCTATTAGATCTCATCTAAATCTATGCCTTTCTAAGGAAAACAGTCCCAATTTGCCTAACTTCTCTTCGTAACTCAGACCTTCCATACCAGGCAGCATCCTGGTAAACCTCCTCTGCACTCTCTCCAGAGTCTCCACGTCCTTCCAGTAGTAAGGCGACCAAGACTGGACACAGTATTCCAAATGAGGTCTAACTAACGTTTTATACAACTGCAACATTAAAGGCCAGCTCTTGTTCTCTATACCCCTTCCTATAAAGGCTAGCATACTGTATGCTTTCTTCACAATCTTCTCCACCTGCCCTGCCACCTCAGAGACTTGTGCACCTGCACCCCCAGGTCCCTCTGCGTTTCTATACTGTTAATGGATCTATCCTTTATCATATACCTCCCCCCTACATTCTTTCTCCCAAAATGCATCACCTCACATTTATCAGGATTGAATTCCATCTGCCACCTATCTGCCCAAACTATCAGCCTATCTATGTCCTGCTGCATCGCCTGACAATGCTCCTCACTATCCGCAAGGCCAGCCATCTTTGTATCATCTACAAACTTGCTGATCACTCCACTTATTCCTTCTTCCAAGTCATTTATATATATTCTAAATAGAAGAGGTCCCAGTACCGAGCCCTGCAGCACACCACTAGTGACCAACCTCCAGCTAGAGAAACACCCTTCCACTATTGGTGAACAAGCTCAGGGACTATCGCTGTGCTGTGCAGATACATGGATTTGGGCCTGTGTCTGTGGGAGTTTGCGCATTCTATCCGTGCTTGCGTGGGTTTTCTCCAGGTGCTCCGGTTTCCTCCCACATCCCAAAGATGTGCTCTCAGGCTAATTGGCAAAACAAATTCTCCCTAAATTGTCTCAAATTTGGTTTTAAATCCACTGATCTATAAACATGGACAGGGATCGAGGGTAGAGATGGGAACATCGGGGTGGCGGCGCAGGCTCGTTGGGCTGAAGGGCCTGTTTCCCGTGCTGTTTTGTTCTTTGTCCTTTATTACTCTCTGTCTCCTATTACTAAGCCAGTTGCTTATCCATCTAGCTACTTTCCTTGTATCCCATGAGCCTTAACCTTCTCAACTAACCTCCCAAGAGGGACTTTGTCAAACGCTTTACTAAAATCCATATAGACAACATCAACGGCTCGTCCTTTGTCCACTGTTTTCGTCACGTCCTCAAAAAATTCTACCAGATTCGTAAGGCACAACCTCCCCTTAACAAATCCATGCTGTGTATCCCTAATCAGATCGCAACGCTCTATAAGTGCCTATACATCCTATCTCTAAGAATCCCCTCCAATAGCCTCCCTACCGCTGATGCCAAACTCACCGGCCCTGGATTCAATTCCTGGCTTGGGTCACTGTCTCTGCCGAATTTGCATATCTTCCTCATGTCTACATGCGTTTCCTCCCACGGTTCCAAAGATGTATGGGTTAGGTTGATTGGCCATGTGAAATTGCCTCTTGGTGTCCACGGATGTGTAGGTTAGAGTGATTAGTAGTTAAATATGTAGGGACATGGGGGGTGGGGCCTGGGTGGGATTGTGGTCAGTGCAGACTCGATGACCAAATAGCCTCTTTCTGCACTGTAGGGATTTGATGAATTCTATGAAATGTGGTTCCAGAAGCTCCAAAGGAAAGCCAGTAGCAGATTTTGTCTTTCCAGAATTGGCAGGTCAGCCATGAAAATTAGTCTTGTATTAGCTGGATTGTAAGTAGTCTGACAACACAAGTCCAACTGATTTATTTGATAGTAAACTCACAAGCTTTCGGGGTTTGCCCTTTTGTCAGGTGAATAGAGAGTTCTGCTCTCAGGCAGAGCATCTAACAGCACAGACAGTTTACAGATTGCTGATTAGAATGCGAATCTTTACACCTAACCTGCTATTCAAGTCTTAAAGTAGCTAACAATGTGAGTGGAAGGAGCACTGAGCACAGGTTAGAGAGATGTGTATTGTCTCCAGACAGTACAGTCAGTGAGGTTTTGCAAACCCAGGCAAGTCATGGAGATTACAGATAGTGTGACATGAAGCCAAGATCCCTGTTAAGACCGTCCTCATGTATGCGGAACTTAGCTATCAGTCTCTGCTCAGCGACTCTGCGCTGTCGTGTTGTGAAGGCCCCCTTGGAGTGTTCGCCAACAGGAAGGCAGCAGTCTTGCCTGGGTTTGCTAAAAGACTGTTCACCTGTCCTGTGTGTGGGAAGAGATTCAGTCAGTTACCCCTTCTGCTGAGACACCGGTAAGTTTTTTTTTATTCATTCATGGAACATAGTCCTCACTGACTGGCCAACATTTATTGTTCATCTCTAGTTGCCTGAAGAGAGTTGAGACTGAACCATGTTGCTGTGGAGCTGGAATCACATTGAGGTAAGATCAGGTAGGGTCAGCATGTTTCCTTTCCTAAAGGACAGCAGTGGACTATTCACATTAATAAGGTTGGGTTCTGTGGTTACTACTGCTGTTAATGACATCCTAGGCTGGGTGAGAGGGTTGGCATGGTCTTTAACAGAGAGTGATTATCAACTGTACCAGAAGGGGCGATGAGGTTTCTTTTTAATTGTTTAATGCAGTGAGTAGTTCTGATTTGCCTGAAAGTAGATTCAATGGTATCTTTCCAAGGGGTAAATACTTGAAAGGGAAGAATTTGCAGGGATGTGGGGAAAAAAAGCAGAGCACTTAGATGAATCAGAGAGTCCTTTCAAAGAGATAGCAAGGATACAATGGGTCGAATGGTCTCTTCCTGCAGCCTATCAATCTGAGCCTTCTGTTTTTGTGCAGGTTAAAAGCAACAGATTTGATTGCAACATCTTTCCTGATACGCATTTAAAGAGATGAGTTTCTCTTTCGTTGTGTATGACCACAATAACAATTGAGGCCCATTTCCCAGTCAGTCCTCCAGCATCTTCATGCCTATTAGTGTGATACCCATTGCAATTTGCCAACTAGGATGCAGGCCACATCACTTGGCTATCATTGACCAGCAATGAGAGACAGAAAAGTGTCCAAGGCACAAATAGGAAGTCAAAACTTGTAGCTTTAAACCAGCTGTTAAGATCTCTGTAACGGTCAATGGAAGTTAATTCTCAACGTAATGAACAAATTTAAAAATCACAAGACATAAACTTCAAGCTTCATGACTTTTCTGCAACAAACAAACTGGCAGTAACAATGACTAAACACTATTTTTGGAGGGAACTGTAAAATTGAATTTTGCCTTTTACTCTTAACACAATCAACAGTTATATTTTACTCTACCTTAGAATGTTAACACTCAATTCTCCAAAAACCATTCCAGAGTGTTTCTTCTTTCCCTGAGGGTTTATTTTCATTGTTTTCCTTTTCCATTGGCAATCTTTAATCCCAGAAATGTCTTTCACAGTAATGGTTCTCATAGAATTGTAGAAAATTATAGCTCATAAACAGGCCTTTTGGCCCATCTTGTCTGTGCCGAACCATTTTTCTGCCAGTCCCACTGACCTGCACTTGAACCATATCCTTCCACACCTGTCATCCATGAACCTGTCCAAGTTTTTCTTAAATGTTAAAAATGACTCCACATTTACCACTTTATCCGGCAGCTCATTCCACACTCCCACCACTCTCTGCGTGAAGAAGCCTCCTCCCCCTCAATATTCCCTTTAAACTTTTCTCTTTCCACCCTTAACCCATGCCCTCTGGGTTTTTTTTCTCCCCTAGCCTCAGTGGAAAAAGCCTGCTTGTATTCACTCTATCTATACCCATCAAAATCTTATACACATCTATCAAATCTCCCCTCATTTTTCTACGCTCCAGGGAATAAAATCCTAACGTATTCAATCTCCCTCTGTAGCTCAGCTTCTCAAGTCCCGGCAACATCCTCGTGAACCTTCTCTTCACTCTTTCAACCTTATTTACATCCTTTCTGTAACTAGGTGACCAAAACTGTACACAATACTCTAAATTCGGCCTTACTAATGCCACTAGTCCCCTGGACATGTTACCCCTAACTCATGCAAGTCAAATCTTCCAGCCTTGTTTCTTAATTCTCATGAAATTGTGACCAATGTAGGAGCAAAAGTATGCCATTTAACCTCTGTGTCTGCTCCACCATTTATTTAGATGGTAGCTGATCTGTTTGTGTTGAGTTCAGCATTTCATTTTATCCCCATTCTGGAGTAAACCTCCTCTGAATGGTTTTCAATGCATTGATATTCTGTCCTAAAATAGAATAGCAAAACTGCACCAATGTTCAAGGTGCAGTATTAGCAATGCCCTGTATAATGCCCTGAAGCATTATATTGCTACTTTTATGTTTCATTTCTATCATAAATAAAGGATAGCATTCTATTTGTAAGAACTTTGATTTATGTGAACTAAGATTTATAGGGCTCACTTGTTTGCAATAACTGCCCTAGTCATAAGTCTCGCCAGGTAACAAAACCATTAAAAATCTAACAAGTCAGGAAGATAAAAAGCAAAGTTTCGATTGACAGTAATTAGAGAAAGTTTAACATTAATAATTGAACAGATTTCTCTCCACCCCCATAACTGTAACACAACATTCTACAAACATTGAAAAGAGAAAGCAGGTGGCTATTTGACCCAGCTCCACTAGTAATTTTGATTCTGGCTGATTCTGCATCAAATTCAATCTCCTGATCCTTCCATATTCCTTGATCCCTTTACCATAGGACTATTTCAAATTATACAGCAATTTGGCTCAACAACTTTCTGTGGTAGTGAATTCCACACGTTTATTTGGCAGCTCGAGCATTCGAAGCATTGCCTCTTCATCAGTTGAGTGAAGAGTTTAGTTCACAAATAGGGCACAAATAGAAACAAACTCAATTACAAGATAACAGTTAGAATGCGAGTCTCAACTGGTAATCAAGTCTTTACAGATGCAGACAACGTGAGTGGAGAGAGGGTTAAGCACAAGTTAAAGAGGTGTGAATTGTCTTCAGTCACAACAGTTAGTGAGATTTTGCAAGCTGAGGCAGGTCATGGGGGTTACAGATGGTGTGACATGAACCCAAGATCCCAGTTGAGGCCGTCCTCACGTGTGCAGAACTTGGCTATCAGGTTCTGCTCAGCGATTCTGTGTTATAGAATCATAGAACCCTACAGTGCAGAAAGAGGCCCTTTGGCCCATCGAATCTACACTGACCACAATCCCACCCAAGACCTACTCCCATATCCGTACACATTTACCACTAATTCCCCCTAACTTACCCATTCCAAGTCACCAAGGGGCAATTTTAGCACGGCCAATCAACCTACCACACATCTTTGGACCATGGGAGGAAACTGGAGCACCCGGAGGAAACCCACACAGATAGTGACGCGAGCGGGAATCGAACTCAGGTCACTGGAGCTGTGAAGCAGCAATGCTAACCACTGTGCTATCGTACCACCCATGTGTCTTGGAGAATGCTTACCTGAAGATCAGAGGCTGAATGCCCTTGATTGATGAAGTGTTCCCCAACAGGAAGAGAAAACTTCTGTCTGGTGATTTTTGAACAGCGTCCATCCGTTATGGTATCAAAAATGTTGAAAGCTCACATTAGCCAATTGCTGGGGAGTAGCTAATTAGTCCATAACTTGTCAACAGTGAAATTGTTTTTTTTTTTAACTAATTGCACATAATTTCTTAATTTAATCTCCTGACACGGGATCCTCGGCGGGTGCTGAGCGAGGACACGGGATCCTCGGCGGGTGCTGAGCGAGGACACGGGATCCTCGGCGGGTGCTGAGCGAGGACACGGGATCCTCGGCGGGTGCTGAGCGAGGACACGGGATCCTCGGCGGGTGCTGAGCGGGACACGGGATCCTCGGCGGGTGCTGAGCGAGGACACGGGATCCTCGGCGGGTGGCGAGGAGGGACACGGGATCCTCGGCGGGTGCTGAGCGAGGACACGGGATCCTCGGCGGGTGCTGAGCGAGGACACGGGATCCTCGGCGGGTGCTGAGCGAGGACACGGGATCCTCGGCGGGTGCTGAGCGAGGACACGGGATCCTCGGCGGGTGCTGAGCGAGGACACGGGATCCTCGGCGGGTGCTGAGCGAGGACACGGGATCCTCGGCGGGTGGTGCGGGACTTTTCAAATCCTGTTGGTGATGCCAATTTTTTAGGTAAGAATGATTGAAGATAAATTACTCCTAATTCAGGTTAGTTGCAATCATCAAATGATCTTTGTTTTCCAGCAGTGGGGAATAAATCACTGGACCCACTAAGCAACCTCTCCATCAACCAAAACAAATCAAATATTCTTATATAGCTCATCTTGGCTGGTTACAAACCAATCCCAATATTCCATTGATTACATGCTTATCCAATCAAGCTAACCATTCAGCATCATGCTGCTGCGTGATCAGCTCTGCATTGTCCATCCAGCAGGAAGTAACTCTTCCCATTGACCAACTGAAAGAACAAACAAAACACAGTCCGGGTTGTAATTGAGAGCTGAAAAATTAACAGCAGAATCCAACCGCTGTAATCTCGCTGGTGGGGCAGCAGATGGAGTGGATGACTAAATCCCTTTGTGCAGATGGTACACACCTAGCATCTCTCTCCAGCATGAATTGGCTGGTGTCTCTGCAGACTTGATAATCGAGTGAATCCCTTTCCACAGTCAGAACAGGTGAATGGTGTCTCCCCAGTGTGAACTCGCTGGTGTATCTGCAGTTGGGATGACGTTTTAAATCTTTTTGTGCAGTGAGAGCAGCTGAACAGTCTCTCTTCGGTGTGAATGCGCTGGTGGGACATGACTTCCCGGGGACTTTTAAAATCTCTCCCACAGTCAGAGCATTTAAAGGGTCTCTCATTGGTGTGAGTGACACGGTGGGTCAGCAGGTGGGATGACTGACGGAATCGCTTCCCACACACAGTGCAGGGGAAAGGCCTCTCTCCGGTGTGAATTGGTTGGTGTCTCTGCAGAGTTGATAATCGAGTGAATCCTTTGCCACAAACACAGCAGTTGAACGGTCGTTCCCCAGTGTGAATTCTCTGGTGTATCAGCAGTTGTGATGAAGTACTGAATCGCTTCTCACACACAGAGCAGATGAGCAGTCTCTCACTGATGTGCACTTGCTGGTGTACTCGCAGAGTGGATGACTTTCTAAACCTCTTTGTGCAGTGAGAGCAGCTGAATGGTCTTTCCTCAGTGTGAGTGCGCTGGTGGGACATCAATCCCTGAGAGCTTTTGAAATCCCTCCCACAGTCAGAGCATTTAAAGGGTCTCTCATTGGTGTGAGTGACATTGTGTCTGAGCAGGCTGGGTAACTGAGTGAATCCCTTCCCACAGACGATGCAGCTGAACAGTTTCTCCCCGCTGTGAATGTGCTGGTGTGTCCGCAGGTTGGATGAATCATTGAATCCCTTCCCACACACACAGCAGGTGAATGGTTTCTCTCCGGTGTGAGTCCGTCGATGAATTTCAAGCTGAGATGGGAACCTGAATCCCTTCCCACAATCTCCGCATTTCCACTGTTTCTCCATGGTCTCACTCCTGGTTTGATATCAGTTGAAGCCAAACACAGTGTGTGCTCTCTCCCCTCTGTGAATGGTGTGATGTTTGCTCAGGCTGTGTAATGGATTAAAGTTCTTCACAGTCAGCACACAGAAACAAGCTCATTGTAATATGTGTTATCTCCAGTCACTCGGATGTTTAAAGTCTTCTGCAGCAGACCGAACTGAGAACTCTTTCTCCATCTCGATTGAAAGATTGATAATATTCAGCTCCCAATATACTGAGTGACCTTATCTGAAATTGACACGAAGTTTGCTTTGAGACTGCTGTCTAATTCCTTATCTTCTGATACCCTGCAAGAGAGGTTTACAAAAATTATGACTGTCAGTACAGGACAGATATTCAGAACAGACAAAGATCAAAGGGAAATACAGCACAGGAACAGGCCCTTTTTAAACTAAAAAAAACCTTCTACCCTTCCTCTAACCATATCCCTGTAATCCCTCCATATTCATGACCAATCCAGATATCGCTGGTGTATCTGCTGGTGTTAAATATAGCTAAAGTGTCTGCTTCCACTATTTCCTTTGGCAGCACAGTCCAGATGTCTATCAATTTCTATGTGAAAAAAATTCCTCCATACATCTCCTTAAACTTTCCTCCTTTGTCCTGGAACTTGTGCCCCTTTGTAATTGACACTTCCACCCTAGAAAACACCTCTGATTAAACAACCTGTCTATTCCTTTCAGAATTTTGTAGACCTCTATTAGGTCTCCCCTCAGCCTCCAACTTTCCAGTGAAATATCCATACCGAGGGAGGAAGTGTTAGAGCTTCTAGGTAGCATTAAAACGGATAAATCTCCTGGGCCTGATGGCATTTATCCCAGACTGCTTAGGGAGGTGCGAGGTGAAATTGCTGGGCCTCTGACGCAAATCTTTGTCTCTTCCTTGGACACAGGTAAGGTCCCAGAGGACTGGAGAATAGCTAATGTTGTACCGTTGTTTAAAAAGGGTAGTAGGGATAACCCTGGAAATTATAGTCCGGTGAGTTTGACGTCAGTGGTAGGGAAGCTGTTGGAGGGGATTCTTAGAGATAGGATGTATAGGCACTTAGAGCATTGCGATCTGATTAGGGACACGCAGCATGGATTTGTTAAGGGGAGGTCGTGCCTTACAAATCTGGTAGAATTTTTTGAGGAGGTGACGGAATCGGTGGACGAAGGGCAAGCCGTTGATGTTGTCTATTTGGATTTTAGTAAGGCATTTGACAAAGTCCCTCATGGGAGGTTAGTCGAGAAGGTCAAGGCAAATGAGATACAAGGACAGGTAGCTAGATGGATAAGTAACTGGTTTGGTAATAGGAGACAGAGAGTAATAGTGGAAGGGTGTTGCTCCAGCTGGAGGTTGGTCACTAGTGGTGTGCCTCAGGGCTCGGTACTGGGACGTCTTCTATTTTTAATATATATAAATGACTTGGAAGAGGGAGTAAGTGGAGTGATCAGCAAGTTTGCAGACGATACAAAGATGGCTGGACTTGCAGATAGTGAGGAGCATTGTCAGGCGATGCAGCAGGACATAGATAGGCTGGTAGCTTGGGCAGACAGATGGCAGATGGAATTCAATCCTGATAAATGTGAGGTGATGCATTTCGGGAGAAAGAATGTAGGGGAGGTATATGATAAAGGGTAGACCTATTAAGAGTATAGAAACGCAGAGGGACCTGGGGGTGCAGGTGAACAAGTCTCTGAAGGTGGCAGAGCAAGTGGAGAAGGTTGTGAAGAAAGCATATAGTATGTTAGCCTTTATAGGAAGGGGTATACAGTACAAGAGCTGGCCTTTAATGTTGCAGTTGTATAAAACATTGGTTAGACCTCATTTGGAATACTGCGTCCAGTTCTGGTCACCTTACCACCGGAAGGACGTGGAGAGTCTGGAGAGAGTGCAGAGGAGGTTTACCAGGATGCTGCCTGGTATGGAAGGTCTGAGTTATGAGGAGAGATTCAGCAAATTGGGACTGTTTTCCTTAGAAAGACGTAGACTTAGAGGAGATCTGATAGAGGTGTACAAGATTTTGAAGAGGATTGATAGAGTAAACAGGGTTAAGCTTTTTCCTAGGGTGGACTCAAATAGCACGAGGGGTCACAGGCTTAGGGTGAGAGGGGTAAGGTATAATTTGGATGCTAGAGGGAGTTTTTTCACACAGAGGTTGGTGGGGGTATGGAATGCGCTGCCAAGTAAAGTGGTGGAGGCAGGTACTCTGGATTTATTTAAGAAATACTTAGATGGGCACATGAACAGAATGGGAATGGAGGGGTATAGAAAACTAATTTAAAATAGGAATCATGAGCCTTGGGAGTCCCTGGGAAGTGTGTAAATAGATGATGATATTGATGTACTTGTTTTTATCCTACAGGTGCTTTGGTCCACCTTGTTGTCTAACGAGGGGCATACACGCGATGGGTCGTGAGAGGGCTGCTCTTGAATCTTTTTCGAGAGTATCCTAGTGCTTCACGTTGTTAGTGTACGCTTGACCTGGACCATTTGATGGGCAGCACGACAGCTCAGTGACTATCGCTGTGCTGTGCAGATACATGGATTTGGGCCTGTGTCTGTGGAAGTTTGCGCATTCTCCCCGTGCTTGCATGGGTTTTCTCCAGGTGCTCCGGTTTCCTCCCACATCCCAAAGATGTTCTCTTAGGCTAATTGGCAAAACAAATTCTCCCTAAATTGTCTCAAATTTGGTTTTTAAATCTACTGATCTATAAACATGGACAGGGATCACGGGTAGAGGTGGGAACATCGGGGTTGCAGCGCGGGCTCGTTGGGCCGAAGGGCCTGTTTCCCATGCTGTTTTGTTCTTTGTTCTAGTTTAGTTAATGTCTTCTCATAGCCAATGCCTTTGAGACTCACATCCTGGTGCACCTTCTTTGCACTCTCTCCAAAGTTTGCATGTCCTTCTAGTAATGTAATGATCACTCCACATTCTGCCTAACCAAGATTTTATGTAGCTGCAATATGATTTGCCAACTCTTGTACTCAATGGCCTGGCCAATGAAGGCAAGTATGGTATATGCCTTCTGAATCACCTTGGCCATCTGTGTTTTGCCACTTTAAGGGAACTGTAGATCTGCACAAATTCCTCTGTATTTTAATGTTCCTTAGGGTTCTTCCCCTTACAAATGTAATTCAGAACTAAAATTGATCCTCTGAAATGCATCATTTCACATTTGTCCAGATTAAACTGTATTTGTAATTTCTGTGCCCGAGTCTCTAATCTATCTGTATCCTCTGACACTCCCTGCACTATTAGCAACTTCACCAATCTTCATGCCATCCACAAACTTACTCATTAGAGCAACCACATTTTTTTTCCAAATCATTTATATATACTGCAAACAACAGAGATCCCATCACTGATCCCTGTGGAACGCCATTAGCTACTGATTCTGAGAACCAACCTTCCACTGCTATTCTCTGTTTTCTATAACTAAGCAAGTTCTTTATCCATCCAGCCAGTCCACTATGAATCCCACATGATTTTTGTTATTGTACCAATCTGTCATGTGGAACCTTATCTGTCACCTTATTAAATTCCATATGAACTACATCCACAGTCCTTTCCTAATAAATTATCATCGTCGCTTTTTGAAAAAACTGAATTAAGTTGGTGAGACATAACTTTTTCTGTACAGGCATACTGCCTGTCATTAAATAGTCCATTTTCTTCCAAATGTGCATATATCATGTCCCTCGGTATCTTCTCCAAAAGCTTCCCCATCACAAACATCAGGCTCGCCAGCCTATAAAGAACAAAGAACAAAACAGCATGGGAAACAGGCCCTTCGGCCCAACGAGCCCGTGCCACCACCCCGATGTTCCCACTTCTACCCATGATCCCTGTCATCCCTGTCTATGTTTTTAGATCTATGCATTAGAACCAATTTTGAGACAACTTAGGGAGATTTGTTCTGCCAATCAGCCTAAGAGCACATCTTTGGGATTTGGGAGGAAACTGGAGCTCCTGGAGAAAACCCACGCAAGCACAGGGAGAATGTGCAATTTCAGATGTAAGAGCAGCTTTCCTGAAGGTCAACCCAAGGAAAGCAACTGGCCCAGATGGGGTACTCAGACTGACACTCAAGTTCTGCGTGGATCGGCTGGTGGAACATTTACAGACATCTTCAACCCTTCTTTTCAATTCAATGTCCCAATCTACTTCAAGAAGATAACCATCATCCCGGTACCTAAGGAAAACCAAGTAGTGTGTCTTAACAACTACCAGCCGTTGGTTCTGACATCCATCGTAATGAAGTATTTCGAAAGGCTAGTCATGGCAGAAATCAATTCCAGCTTCTCAGATTACCTGGATCCACTGCAGTTTGCCTACTGCCACAGGCCCACAGCAGATGCCATCTCCCTTGGCCCTGCACTTAACCCTGGAGCATCAAGATGGCAAGGGCATCTACATCAGAGTCCCATTTATTGACTACAATTCAGTCTTCAACACTTGGTTATGAGCCATGAAACTCATCTCCAAACTCCGTGGCCTGAGCCTCAGCTCCTCCCTCTGTGACCGGATCCTGAACTTCCCACTCACAGACCACAATTAATAAGGATTGGCAATTACACCTCCTCCGTGATCATCCTCAACACCAGTGTCCTACAAGACTGTGTTTTCAGATCCTACTATACTCCTTACGCATCTATGGCTGTCTGGCCAAATTTTCCTCAAATTAGATTTTCAAGTTTGCTGACAACACCACCGTAGTGAGTCAGATTTCAAACAACGATGAGACAGATTTCAGGAATGAGATTGAGAATTTGGTGAACTGGTGCAGCAACAATAATCTCTCCCTCAATCTCAACAAAACAAAGGACACTGTCATCGACTTCAGGGAGCGTAAATGAGAACATGCCCCTCAAAAACGTCTGCATCAATAGGGACAAAGTAGAAAGGCACCGATAGCTACAGGTTTTCAAGTGTCCGGATCACCAACAATCTGTCCTGATTCCCACTATAGTTTCAAAGAACAAAGAACAAAAAACAGCATGGGAAACAGGCCCTTCGGCCCCACAAGCCCATGCTGACACCCCGATCTTCCCACCTCTACACGTGATCCCTGTCTATGTTTATAGATCTATGGATTAAAAACCAAATTTGAGACAATTTAGGGAGAATTTGTTTTGCCGATCAGCCTAAGAGCACATCTCTGGAACGTGGGAGGAAACCGGAGCGCCCGAAGAAAACCCACGCAAGCACGGGGAGAATGCGCAAACTCCCACAGACACAGGCCCAAATCCATGTATCTGCACAGCACAGCGATAGTCACTGAGCTGTCGTGTTGCCAATCAAATGGTCCAGGTCAAGCGTACACTAACGAAGTGAAGCACTAGGATACTCTCGAAAAAAAATCCAAGAGACCTCTCATGATCCATAGCGTGTATGCCCCTTGTTAGACAACAAGGTGGACCAAAGCACCTGTAGGATAAAAACAAGTACATCAATATCATCATCTATTTACACACTTCCCAGGGACTCCCAAGGGCTCATGATCCCTATTTTAAATCAGTTTTCTATACCCCTCCATTCCCATTCTGTTCATGTGCCCATCTAAGTATTTCTTAAATAACTCCAGAGTGCCTGCCTCCACCACTTTACTTGGCAGCGCATTCCATACCCCCACCACCCTCTGTATGAAAGAACTCCTTCTGGCATCCAAATTATACCTTATCCCCCTCACCCTAAGCCCGTGACCCCTCGTGCTATTCAAGTCCATCCTAGGAAAAAGCTTAACCCTGTTTACTCTATCTAAAAATCTAACGTTTTATACAACTGCAACATTAAAGGCCAGCTCTTGTACTCTATACCCCTTCCTATAAAGGCTAACATACTATATGCTTTCTTCACAACCTTCTCCACTTGCTCTGCCACCTTCAGAGACTTGTTCACCTGCACCCCCAGGTCCCTCTGCGTTTCTATACTCTTAATAGGTCTACCCTTTATCATATACCTCCCCCCTACATTCTTTCTCCCGAAATCATCACCTCACATTTATAATTTTCTTAATTATAGTTCAGAAAACACATCAACCTTCTACTTTCTTAGAAGACTAAGGAAATTTAGCAAGTCAGCTACAACTCTCACCAACTTTTACAGATGCAGCATAGAAAGCATTCTTTCTGGTTGTATCATAGTTTGGTATGGGCTGGTGCTCTACCCAATAACGTAAGTTCACGACACAAGGTTGTGAATTAGTTCAATCCATTATGCAAACCAGGCTCCCATCCATTGACTCTTTCGCTGCCTTGGTAAAGGAGCCACCATAATTAAGGACCCAATGCACCTTGGACTTGTCTCTTCCACCTTCTTTCTCAGAAAAAAGATACAAAAACCTGAGGTAGATACCAAGCCGGGTAGATTCTTCCCTGCCTCTCTCAGACTTTTGAATGGACTTACCTTATATTAAGTTGATATTTTTCTGCATCTTAGCTATGATTGTAACAGGATATTCTGCACTCTCTCGTTTCCTTCTCTATGAACAGTACCTTTTGTTTGTATAGTGTGCAAGAAACAGTACTTTTCACTGTATGTTAATACATGTGACAATAATATATCAAATCAAAATTATTAGATTAAAAATGGGTATAACATAGCGACTGGATTCCTTTCCTTTCCCTTGAATTGCTTTGGTTTGAACCACAATGGGAAGAGTGATGTTGCACAGAGGAGGAAGATTCAACCAACCGGCAACATCCGCATCCTGACGTCACAATGGAGCTCTCTCCGCCTCAGCCAATAGGAATGAGGCTGCTCGCGGTGATGTCAGTAGGTGCGCAGGCGCGTGGACACGGCCGTCCCTGCCTTCTCCCTGGCACGCGCGTCCCCCCGGCCGGCTCTCCCCCGCTCCCCCGTCGCGCCCCCCGTCCCGCCCCCCTCCCCCCCGCCCCCCCCCCCGTTTCCCCGCCCCCCCCCCCCCCCCGCTCCAAGGCTCCCTAGTCCAGGTTTCCAGGCAACCGCCTGCCGGCTCCGCCCAGCGCCCTCTGCCCGCCCCCTACCAGGCACAACGACTGCGCATGTCCAAGGGAATGGGAAAGCTGCGCATGTGCGGCGCCTCGGAGCTGAGGTGATTCTGGGAGGAGTCGGAGGACCGGAAGGAAGCTGGTCCTCCAGTCAATTAAGGCTCCCCATTGTCTGAACGTGGAAGTTGGACCATGACTGCTTCTCTCTCAATCTGAATGAAGATTCAGCTTCATAAAGATTAAAACATCCTTCAACAACTGTGAGTAAAACAATTTCCTTTCTCCTTCCATTCCTTTTCTCATTCTGAGGGGGAGGAGGGGGACATTGCGGAATTTACAGGAACTGAAGTGGAGGGAAGTGAATCCAGGCAGGGTGCAGACTCTGGAAAGGTTGGCCCAGGTCTCTCTCTATCTCTCTTAAAGTTGTTGACAAACTTTGCTCCCTCAGCTTGACTCATTTATTTGTCTGGCGAAAAGGATGATCTCTCTCCTAATGCTCACAACTAAAGGGCTGGCTTCTCCTGACATTTAAGGGTACAATAAATTACTACAGGACAGAGATATAAAGAACAAAACAGCACGGGAAACAGGCCCTTTGGCCCAACGAACCCGCGCCGCCACCCCGCAGTTCTCACCTCTACCCATGATCCCTGTCTATGTTTATAGATCTGTGCATTAGAACCAAATTTGAGACAATTTAGGGAGAATTTGTTTTGCCAATTAGCCTAAGAGCACATCTTTGGGATGTGGGAGGAAACTGGAGCACCTGGAGAAAACCCATGCAAGCATGGGGAGAATACGCAAACTCTCACAGACACAGGCCCAAATCCATGTATCTGCACAGCACAGTGATAGTCACTGAGCTGTCGTGTTGCCCATCAAATGGTCCAGGTCAAGTGTACACTAACAACGTGAAGCACTAGGATACTCTCGAAAAACAATCCAAGAGCAATCCTCTCACGACCGATCGCGTGTATGCCCCTTGTTAGACAAGGCAGACCGAAGGACTTAGGCTGGTAGCTTGGGCAGATAGATGGCAGATGGAATTCAATCCTGATAAATGTGAGGTGATACATTTCGGAAGAAAGAATGTAGGGGGGAGGTATATGATAAAGGGTAGACCTATTAAGAGTATACAAACTCAGAGGGACCTGGGGGTGCAGGGGCACAAATCTTGGAAGGTGGCAGAGCAAGTGGAGAAGGTTGTGAAGAAAGCATATGGTATGCTAGCCTTTATAGAACATTAGAACACTACAGCACAAACAGGCTCTTCGGCCCACGAGTTGCGCCGATCATATCTATACAAAGAACAAAGAACAAAACAGCACGGGAAACAGGCCCTTCGGCCCAACGAGCCCGCACTGCCACCCCGATGTTCCCACCTCTACCCGCGATCCCTGTCCATGTTTATAGATCTATGGATTAAAAACCAAATTTGAGACAATTTAGGGAGAATTTGTTTTGCCAATTAGCCTAAGAGCACATCTTTGGGATGTGGGAGGAAACCGGAGCTCCTGGAGAAAACCCACGCAAGCACGGGGAGAATGCGCAAACTCCCACAGACACAGGCCCAAATCCATGTATCTGCACAGCACAGCGATAGTCACTGAGCTGTCGTGTTGCCCATCAGATGGTCCAGGTCAACATACACTAACGATGTGAAGCAGTAGGATACTCTCGAAAAAGATCCAAGAGCAGTCCTCTCACGACCCATTGCGTGTATGCCCCTCGTTAGACAACAAGGTGGACCAAAGCACCTGTAGGATAAAAACAAGTACATCAATACCTACCAAGCCACAGACCTATCTATAACCTCCAATCCCATTAGTTCCCATATACTCATCCAGAAGTCTTTTAAAAGACCCCAGCGAGTTCGCCTCTACCACCACCGAAGGCAGCCGATTCCATTCACTCACCAACCTCTGAGTGAAAAACTTACCCCTAACCTCCCCTCTGTATTTGCTTCCCTATACCTTAAATCTGTGTCCTCCCGTAGTGACCATTTCAGCCCGGGGGAATAGCCTCTGAGAATCCACCCTATCTATTTCTCTCAACATTTTATAAACCTCTATCAGGTCGCCTCTCAACCTACGTCTCTCCAGGGAGAAGAGTCCCAGCTCCCTCAACCTATCTCCATAAGGCCTGCCTCCCAATCCAGGCAACATCCTTGTAAATGTTGCACTCTTTCAATACCTTCCACATCCTTCCTATAGTGAGGCAACCAGAACTGCGCACAGTACTCTAAGTGGGGTCTGACAAGGATCTTATAAACATAGAACAATACAGCACAAACAGGCCTTTCGGCCCACGAGTTGCGCCGATCACATCTATCAATCCACAGACCTATCTATAACCCCCTATCCTATTCTTTTCCATATACTCATCCAGAAGTTTTTTAAAAGACCCCAGTGAGTTTGCCTCAACAACCTCCGATGGCAGTCGGTTCCATTCACTCACCACTCTGAGTGAAAAACCTACCCCTGACATTTCCTTTGAATTTGCTTCCCTGCACCTTAAGTCTGTGTCCTCTCATAGTGACCATTTCAGCTCGGGGAAATAGTCTCTGAGAGTCCACCCCATCTATTCCTCTCAACATTTTATAAACCTCTATCAGGTCGCCTCTCAACCTACGTCTCTCCAGTGAGAAGAGTCCCAGCTCCCTCAACCTATCTTCATAAGGCCTGCCTCCCAATCCAGGCAGCATCCTTGTAAATCTCCTCTGAACTCTCTCAATAGCCTCTACATCCTTCCTATAATGAGGTGACCAGAACTGCGCACAATACTCCAACTGGGGTCTGACAAGAGTCTTATAGAGCTGCATCATTACCTCCTGACTCCTAAACTCTATTCCTCGATTAATGAAGGCCAGTACACCGTACGCCTTCTTGACCACTTCCTCCACCTGCAAGGCCGATTTAGGAGTCCTATGGACCCGGACCCCGAGATCCTTCTGCTCTACAACACAGCTAAGACTCCTACCCTTGATATTGTACTCCTTCATCCCATTATGCCATTCATCCCATTATTCATCCCATCATTCATCTCATTCGGTGACAAGTGGTGTACCTCAGGGGTCTGTTTTGGGACCCCTGCTGTTTGTAATTTTTATAAATGATCTGGATGAGGGTATTGAAGGATGGATTAGTAAATTTGCAGATGACACTAAAGTTGGTGGAGTGGTAGATAGTGAAGAGGGGTGTTATAGTTTGCAGAGGGACTTGGACAAGTTGCAGAGCTGGGCCGAGAGGTGGCAAATGGAGTTTAATGTGGAAAAGTGTGAGGTAATGCACTATGGCAGAAATAATAAATGTGTAGAGTATAGGGCAAATGGTAGGATTCTTAGTAGTCTAGATGAACAGAGGGATCTTGGTGTGTATGTGCATAGATCCCTGAAAGTAGGCAGTCAGGTCGAGAAGGTTGTTAGGAAGGCATATGGAGTCTTGGCTTTTATTGGTAGAGGGATTGAATTTCGGAGCCGCAACGTCATGTTGCAACTGTACAAAACTCTAGTGCGGCCGCACTTGGAGTATTGTGTGCAGTTCTGGTCCCCGCATTATAAGAAAGATGTGGAGGCTTTGGAGAGGGTACAGAGGAGGTTTACCAGGATGTTGCCTGGTATGGAGGGCAGGTCTTATGAGGAGAGGCTGAGGGATTTGAGGCTGTTTTCGTTAGAAAGGAGGAGGCTAAGAGGGGACCTGATCGAAACATATAAGATGATTAGAGGTTTAGATAGGGTGGACAGTGATAGCCTTTTTCCTAGGATGGAGAAAGCTAGCACGAGGGGACACAGCTTTAAATTAAGGGGTGATAGTTATAGGACGGATATCAGAGGCAGGTTCTTTACCCAAAGGGTGGTTCGGGAGTGGAATGCCCTGCCTGCAGCTGTTGTAGATGCGCCAAGTTTGGTGGCGTTTAAGAGGTTAGTTGATAAGTATATGGAAGAGAAGGGAATGGTTTAGTTTGGAGGGGCATTGCTTTTTATATTGGTCGGCGCAACATCGAAGGCCGAAGGGCCTGTTCTGTGCTGTAATGTTCTATGTTCTATTATTCCTGCCAAAATGGACCACTACACATTTATCCGCATTGAAGTCCATCTGCCAATTCTCCGCCCAGTCTTGCACCCTGTCTATGTCCCGCGGCAATTTTTGACATTCCTGCAGACCATCCACAACACCACCGACCTTTGTATCGTCAGCGAACTTACTAACCCATCCCTCCACGTCCTCATCCAGGTCATTTATGAAAATGACAAACAGCAAGGGTCTCAGAACAGATCCCTGGGGCACTCCACTGGTGTCCAACCTCCATGCAGAACAAGACCCATCCACAACCACTCTCTGCCTTCTGCCAGCGATGATGCAGACCAGGACACTGCATTTGCCTGACGAAGACGAAAAGGTCGAAAGCTCGCAAATTTACTATCAAATAAATCGGTTGGATTTAAAATTGGTGTTGCTAGATTCTTACTGAGTTCCTTCTCCGGCAAGCCTGTTCTGGATCCACAAGGCCAAAGCCCCTTGGATCCCATGCCCTCTCACCTTCTCCAGAAGTCTTGCATGGGGGACCTTATCAAACGCCTTACTAAAGTCCATGTACACTATGTCCACCGCTCTTCCTTTGTCAATGTTTTCAGTCACGTTTTCGAAGAACTCAACTAGGCTCGTAAGGCACGACCTGCCCTTGACAAAACCATGCTGACTATTTCTGATCATTCTAAACTTCTCCAAATGTTTATAAATCTTGTCCCTCAGAAGCCTCTCCATCAGTTTACCAACTACTGAGGTCAGACTCACCGGTCGGTAATTTCCAGGACTATCCTTGTTCCCTTTCTTAAAAATAGGAACCACATCCGCAGTCCTCCAATCCTCTGGAACTTCTCCTGTTTCCATGGACAACGCAAAGATCATCGCCAGGGGCTCTGCAACCACTTCCCTCACCTCCCACAATAACGTGGGGTATATCCCAACCGGTCCCGGCGACTTGTTTATCTTGATAGAATTTAACAGGTCTAACACATCCTCTTTCCTAACATCCACATACTCAATCTTTTCCGTTTGCCGCAAACCTGTAGTACATCCTCCCAGATCACTTTCCACCGTGAATACCGAGACAAAGTACTCGTTAAGCACCTCTGCCATTTCTTCCGGATTCACACAGAATTTTCCCCCTTCACCTTTTATAGGTCCTATCCCTTCTCTTCTCATCCTTTTACTTTTCACATATTTGCGGAAGGCCTTGGGATTCTCCTTAGTCTTACCTGCCAAGGCCTTCTCATGACCCCTTCTGGCTCTCCTAATTTCCTTTTTAAGTTCCCTTCTACACACCTTATACTCCTCTAGATCTCTAACATCCCCTAGCTCTCTGAACCTTTTATACACTTTTCTTTTCTTCCTGACGAGGTTCACCACAACCTTTGGGCACCACGATTCCCGCGTCCTACCAAAACCTCCTTGACTCCTCGGAACGTTGTCTTGCAGAGCCCCACGCAAACATTCCTTGAATATCCGCCACTTTCCTTCTGTACTTTTCCCCAAGAACACCTCCTTCCAGTTTATTCATCCAGTTATCTGCCTGATGTTTTCATATTTCCCCTTACTCCAGACATACACCTTCCTATCCTGCCTGATCCTATCTCTTTCCATTGCTATCGTGAAGGAGATAGAATTATGATCTCCATCCCCAAGATGCTGTCCTACCGCGAGATCTGACACCTGCCCAGGCTCATTAGCAAGCACCAGGTCAAGTACAGCCTCTCCTCTTGTAGGCTTATCCACGTACTGTGTCAGGAAACCTTCCTGAACACACTTAACAAACTCCTCCCCATCCAAACCTCTTACCCTTGGGATATTCCAGTTGATGTTTGGGAAATTGAAATCTCCCATCACGACAACTCTGTTATTTTTACATCTTTCTAGGATCTGTTTCCCTATCTGTACCTTTATCATATACCTCCCCACTACGTTCTTTCTCCCAAAATGCATCACCTCACATTTATCAGGATTGAATTCTATCTGCCCAAGCTACCAGCCTATCTATGTCCTACTGCATCACCTGACGATGCTCCTCACTATCCACAAGTCCAGCCATCTTTGTATCGTCTGCAAACTTGCTGATCACTCCACTTACTCCCTCTTCCAAGTCGTTTATATGTATTACAAATAGAAGAGGTCCCAGTACTGAGCCCTGCAGCACACCACTAGTGACTGACCTCCAGCTAGAAAAACACCCTTCCACTATTACTCTCTGTCTCCTATTACCAAGCCAGTTACTTATCCATCTAGCTACCTGTCCTTGTATCCCATTAGCCTTGACCTTTTCAACTAACCTCCCATGAGGGACTTTGTCAAACACCTTACTAAAATCCATATAGACAACATCAACGGCTCACCCTTTCTTAACCATTTTCATCAACTCCTCAAAAAATTCTACCAGATTTGTAAGGCACGACCTCCTCTTAACAAAGCCATGCTGCGTATCCCTAATCAGATCGCAACGCTCTAAGTGCATATACATCATATCTCTAAGAATCCCCTCCAACAGCTTCCCTACCACTGACGTCAAAATCACCGCCCTATAATTTCCAGGGTTATCCCTACTACCCTTATTAAACAACGGTACAACATTAGCTATTCTGCCATCCTCTGGGACCTCATCTGTGTCCAAAGAAGAGACAAAGATTTGCGTCAGAGGCCCAACAATTTCACCTTGTACCTCCCTAAGCAGCCTGGGATAAATGCCATCAGGCCCCGGAGATTTATCGGTTTTAATGCTATCTAGAAGCTCTAACACTTCCTCCCTCTGTATGGATATTTCCCTCAACTGGTCCACAGCTCCCTCAGAGACAGGAGCAGTCAACAAGGCCCTCTCCTTCGTGAATACCGACGCAAACTATTCATTCAGGATCTCTGCCATTCCTGCGGGCTCTAAACACAGTTCCCCTCCTCTGTCCCTAAGAGGTCTGATTTTTCCTCTAACCACCCTTATATTCCTAACATAGAAGTAAAAAGCCTTTGGATTTTCCTTAATCCTATCTGCGAAAACCTTTTCATGCCCCTTTTTTGCACTTCTAACTCCCTGTTTGAGCTCCCTCCTACTCTCTCTATATTCCTCCAACGCTCTCTCCCAATATATCTATTATTGTTGTATGATACATGAGATATTTATGGTTCTGTTGCACAGCAAAATTGTACTGCAACCATATTATATATTTTCAGTCATTTCTTCCCTCAGGGTTTTTAGTGTTTAGAACATAGAACGTTACAGCGCAGAACAGGCCCTTCGGCCTTCGATGTTGCGCCGACCAATTAACAAAAAGCAATGACCCTCTAACCTAAACCATTCCCTTTTCGTCCATAAACTTATCTACTAACCTCTTAAACGCCACCAAACTTGGCGCATCTACAACTGCAGCAGGCAGGGCATTCCATACCCTTACCACCCTCTGGGTAAAGAACCTACCTCTGACATCCGTCCTATAACTACCACCCCTTAATTTAAAGCTATGTCCCTTCGTGCTAGCTTTCTCCATCCTAGAAAAAGGCTATCACTGTCCACCCTATCTAAACCTCTAATCATCTTATATGCTTCAATAAGATCCCCTCTTAGCCGCCTCCTTTCTAACGAAAACAACCTCAAATCCTTCAACCTCTCTTCATAGGACCTGCCCTCCATACCATGCAACATCCTGGTAAACCTCCTCTGTACCCTCTCCAATGCCTCCACATCTTTCTTATAATGTGGGGACCAGAACTGCACACAATACTCCAAGTGCGGCCGCACTAGAGTTTTGTACAGTTGCAACATGACGTTGCGGCTCTGAAATTCAATCCCCCTACCCATAAAAGCTAAGACTCCATATGCCTTCTTAACAACCTTATCGACTTGACTGCCTACTTTCAGGGATCTATGCACAAATACACCAAGATCCCTCTGTTCGTCAACACTATTAAGAATCCTACCATTAGCCCTGTACTCTACACATTTATTATTCCTGCCAAAGTGCATTACCTCACACTTTTCCACATTAAACTTCATTTGCCACCTCTCGGCCCAGCTCTGCAACTTGTCCAAGTCTCTCTGCAAACTATAACACCCCTCTTCACTATCTACCACTCCTCCGACTTTGGCGTCATCCGCAAATTTACTAATCCATCCTTCAATACCCTCATCCAGATCATTTATAAAAATTACAAACAGCAGGGGCCCCAAAACAGATCCCTGAGGTACACCACTTGTAACCGAACTCCATGATGAAATAATTTCCATCAACCACCACCTTCTGTCTTCTATCAGCTAGCCAATTCCTAATCCAATTAGCTAAATCACTCTCAATCCCATACATCTGCATTTTCTGCAGAAGCCTTCCATGGGCCACCTTATCGAACGCCTTACTAAAGTCCATATATACCACATCAACTGCCTTACACCCATCCACCTCTTTGGTCACTTTTTCAAAAACTCAATAAGGTTAGTAAGGCACGACCTACCCTTCACAAAACCATGCTGACTATCCCCAATCAATTTGTTTCTCTCTAAATGACTATAAATCCTATCCCTAATAATTCTTTCCAATACTTTGCCCACAACAGAAGTAAGACTCACCGGTCTATAATTTCCCGGAAAGTCTCTATTCCCCTTCTTGAACAATGGGACCACATTCGCTATCCTCCAGTCTTCCGGCACTATACTTGGATTTCTCTTCCACAGGGACCAGTCTGAAAGACATGTTGACAGTCTGAAAGAACAAAACAGCATGGGAAACAGGCCAACGAGCCCGCGCCGCCACCCCGATGTTCCCACCTCTACCCATGATCCCGATCTATGGATTAAAAACCAAATTTGAGACAATTTAGGCAGAATTTGTTTTGCCAATTAGCCTAAGTGCACATCTTTGGGATGTGGGAGGAAATCAGAGCACCCGCAGAAAACCCACGCAAGCACGGGGAGAATGCGTAAAAAAATGAAAGCCCAAATCCATGTATCTGCACAGCACAGCGATAGTCACTGAGCTGTCGTGTTGCCTATCAAATGGTCCAGGTCAAGCGTACACTAACGACGTGAAGCAGTAGGATACGCTCAAAAATAATCCAAGAGCAGCCCTCTCACGACCCATTGCGTGTATGCCCCTCGTTAGACAACAAAGTGGACCAAAGCACCTGTAGGATAAAAACAAGTACATCAATATCATCATCTATTTACACACTTCCCAGGGACTCCCAAGGCTCATGATCCCTATTTTAAATCAGTTTTCTATGCCCCTCCATTCCCATTCTGTTCATGTGCCCATCTAAATATTTCTTAAATAAATTCTCCTTCAGTGTACACAAACAGGCACTAGAATGTGGCAAATAGGAAATTTTCACTGTAACTCCATTACAGTGTTAATGTAAACCTACTTGTGACACAACTAAATGAACTTTAAAACCGTGAAGGTGATGATGATTGAATGTGTTCGCAGATGAGTTTGACAGATTTTTGAGTCAAGAGTTGTGGAGAACAGGTTGGAAAATGGAGTGAAAGCTAAGATGTGGGTGTTTTCCTCACCCAAGGATGTGGTGAAGCTTTGAAATTCTCTAACTCAGAGGACTGTGTAGCCTCAGTCATCAAGTTTTTTCAAGACAGAGAATTATAGATTCCTAGATGTTGAGGATATCAAGGGATATGGGAAACAATGAGACAGTATGGTAGATTGGCCAGTGATCTCATTGAATGCTTGAGCAGGCTTGATGGGCAGAATGGCCAATGGAACCTCCTATTTCATATGATTTTTGTGCTCTGGACAGGAAGCGATGAACATGGAGCTGTCAATCAACATCATTCAGCACCTTTACAAGAATTGGGAGGATGAATATTATGTGCAGCAAAGTGTAAAAGAAGGGAAAGCATATGGGGTGGAGATGTCGAGTTTTGGGAAACAACAGAGTAAAGAATGTTCCATAGAAACCAGAATTGTCTATTTTTGAATTTCTATCCTATACTGGCAATGATTTTCTTTTGTAAACTCCCTTTATAGGATATCAGAAGAGGAGGAATTACAGACAGAAATCTCAAATGCCACATTAAGATATGACAGTCACTCAGTTCCTTGGGTCCTGAATACCATTGGTCTTTGAATCTGGAAGAAGAAATGTTTGTTTGTCTGCTTCAATAGTTTTGAAACATCATCGTGATTGGAAAACCATCAAGACAGACACGCCCAAGTGAAGGTGTTCCAGTGATTGTGGTACAAATTGTCACCACTTACACAGCTTGAATAAATATATCATTAGTCAGAGCAGGGAGAAACCGTACATTACTTTTATCTGTGCTCAAGGCTTCAACTGATTGTCCAACCTGGAGAGACAGAGGAAGAATTGAAACATGGAGAAGCCATGGAAATGTGGGGATTGTGGGAAGGAATACAGATTCCCATCTGTGTTAGAAGCTCATCGACGAATTCACACTGGGGAAAGGCCATTCACTTGCTCTCAGTGTGGGAAGGGATTCACTCACTTATTTCACCTGCTGAGACACCAGCAAGTTCACACCGGGGAGAAGCCTTTCTCCTGCTCTCAGTGTGGAAAGGGATTCACTCAATTATCTAACCTAAAGTCACACCAGCGAGTTCACACTGGGGAGAGGCCGTTCACCTGCTCTCAGTGTGGAAAGGGATTCACGCAGTTATCCCAACTGCAGTTACACCAGCAAGTTCACACTGGTGGGAGGCTGCTCATCTGCTCTCAGTGTGGGAAGAAATTCAGATATTCATCCACCCTGCAGAGACACCAGCAGCTCCACACTGGAGAGAAGCCATTCATCTGCTCTCAGTGTGGGAAAGGATTCACTCGTTCATGCACTCTGCAGAGACACCAGCGAATTCACACTGGGGAGAAGCCATTCACATGCTCTTATTGTGGGAAGGCGTTCAGACATCAATCCACTCTACATTCACACCAGCAAGTTCACATCGAGGAGAGACCATTTACCTGCTCTGAGCATTCATTGGTCAGTCCTACCTACAACAATACAGCGATTCGACATTAGGGATAGGCCTTTCACCTGATCCCAGTGTGGGGACAGATTCTGTAATTTATTACACTGGCTGAGATATCACCAAGTTCACAAAGTGATTACAGGGGGTGAATTCTGCTGTTCTCAATTACATCCAGCACTGCATTTTGTTCATTCTCATAATTGATTAGTGGAAAGAGTTTCTTTGAGATGAGCTGTTATAGGTTGCAAAGAGACATTGATAGGATGCGAAGCTGGGCGGAAAAATGGCAGATGGAGTTTAACCCTGATAAGTGGGATGTGATTCATTTTGGTAGGACAAACTTGAATGTGGATTACAGGATCAATGGCAGGGTTCTAAGGAATGTGGAGGAACAGAGAGATCTTGGGGTTCATATCCACAGATTTCTGAAGGTTGCCACTCAAGTGGATAGAGTCATGGGGAAGTCCTATAGTGTATTAGGGTTTATTAACAGGAGGTTTGAGTTTAAGAGCCGTGGGGTTATGCTGCAACTATACCCGGACGTTGGTGAGACCACATTTGGAATATTGTGTTCAGTTCTGGTCATCTCACTATAAGAAGGATGTGGGAGCATTGGAGAGAGTGCAGAGGAGATTTACCAAGATGCTGCCTGGTTTGGAGGGTAGGTCTTATGAGGAAGGTTGAGGGAGCTGGGGCTTTTCTCTTTAGAGCAGAAGAGAATGAAAGGTGACTTAATAGAGATTTATATGATGATGAGAGGGATTGATAGAGTGGACATTCAGAGACTATTTCCTCAGGTGGACATATCTGTTACTGGGGGGTATAACTATAAAGTTCATGGTGGGGGATATAGGAGGGATGTCCGAGGTAGATTTTTTACTCAGAGAGTGTTGGGGTGTGGAATAGACTGCCTGCTGTGATAGTGGAGTTGGACACTTTAGGAACTTTCAAGCAGTTATTGGATAGGCACGTGGAGCACACCAGAATGATAGGGAGTGGGATAGCTTGATCTTGGTTTCGGACAAAGCTCAGCAGAACACAGAGGGCCAAAGGGCGTGTACTACTGTTCAATGTTATGTTTCTAATTTATCTGGATGTTTCTCACTGAAAAAAACTATCAAAATAAGAGTGGTAAGTTGTCTGAGATGGACTGGGAAGCTATATTTAAATATATGATGGAAGCCAGGCAGTAGCTAATGTTTAAATGTTAAGTATTATGTATTTCCAAGATAGTCAGTTGGCTGGACCACTGGTTCATGATGTGGAATGACAATGGATTCAAACTCAGTGCTAACTGGTGTTACCCATGAAGGCTGCA
The DNA here is from genome assembly GCA_024679065.1 of Sphyrna mokarran. NCBI lineage: Eukaryota > Metazoa > Chordata > Chondrichthyes > Carcharhiniformes > Carcharhinidae > Sphyrna > Sphyrna mokarran. Next base: position 13,211,838 of record JAGIQG010000039.1, on the reverse strand, counting down.
CCTTCTCTATCTTGTCCTTCACCTGAGGTATGGTGACCTAAATTTAAATCAGAGTTAAATCAGCTTGTCATAACATCTATTAACTTTCTCTCAAAGGGGAGAGCAGCCTATTGTGATGATACATTTCCTAAGGACACAGTATTTTAATATTTATTTCTATTTTGTAGAAGAATCCATAAATTCCTACACTCTATAAGGAGCCATTTGGACCATTGAGCCTGCAGCATCGATAATCCCACCTAGGCTCCATTCCCAAATCCAAGCTATTTATCTTCTGCTCCCCTGACATAGCCAATCCACCTACCCTACACATCCCAGGACACTAACGGGCATTTCAACATGGCCAATCCACCTGACCGGCACATAGACCATAGAACCCTACAATGCAGAAACAGGCCCTTTGGCCCCATATCCCACCCAGGCCCTATCCCCATATCCCTACACATTTACCTACTAATTCCTCTAACCTACACATCCCAGGAACTAACAAGCATCTTAACATGGCCAATCCACCTGACTGGCACATCTTTGGGAGGAAATGGAACACCTGGAAGAAACACACCAGGAGGGGAATATCCACATGGCCGGAATTGAAGCCAGATCTGTGAAGCATCATTACTAACCACCGTGCAGCTGCTGTTTTAGTGTTCCCTGGGATTGCAGAGTACAGCTTGATTTGGGGGTGATTGACAAGTCAGGTCATGTAGCTAGGGACAACTATTTTCACAGAGAATTCCAGTTTTAGTTTGGTTTTTCAGAAGCTGAGAGACAGCCATGTTTTTCCCCTTCTCTGGAGTTGGAGATTCTGCTATCTGGATGACTGTTATTTGAAGCTGTCAGAGACTATGTTTTGCTGTTTTCAGAATACATCCTTCTCAAAGCTGCTAACTTTGACTTCTGTCCATGAATGTCACACAGCTGAAAATCCAGCATGTGAATTTACTTGTTTTTGTACCAACTAAGACTGAAGAAAGAAGTATGTCTGTGGAATGATGCTTTACATTGGAACAACATGTTATCATGTGTCATGTTTAAGTGTTGTTATTGTTAAAAGTTATGTTAATCTTCTTTGTTATATTCTAACTGTGCCCTTAAGTAACCCTGGTGTAATAAAACTTTCCAAGTGGGTCACTTAAGTAGGTGCAGCAACAATAATCTATCCCTGTCAGTGTCAACAAAACAAAGAAGATTGTCATCAAATTCAGGAAGCATAAAGGAGAACATGCCCCTGTCTATATCAATGGGGTGAGGTAGAATGTGTATCAGTAATCTCTAAACAGTCTGTGCTGTTATATATGCTTTTTGAGACCAGAATACCTCATTCACCTGATGAAGAGCACAGCCTCGAAAGCTTGTGAGTTTACTATCAAATAAATTGGTTGGACTTAAACCTGGTGTTGTCAGACTTGTTACTGTGTTCAGCCCAGTCCAACGCCAGCATCACTACATCATTATATCATAATCGTCAAACTTTGTGTGTGAATTGTTTGTGTCTACTCGGTTCAAAACACAGGCTGTGGTTAAGTTTTTGAATAAATTCCCAATGCGATGGCCGGGAATCAAACCCGGGTCAACTGCTGGGAAGGCAGCTATACTCACCACTATCTATACCACCATCGCTCACTCCTCTCCACTATCTATAAAGGATTTGGAATAGATCTTTACCTTGCTGCACAACTCGGGTTCACTTAGTAATGGTCTGGCAATACCTATTTTAAATCCAACTGATTTATTTGATGGTAAATCTGCAAGCTTTCGACTTTTGTCTTTGTCAGGCAAATGCAGTGTTCTGATCTGCAATAGCACACGTATCAGCACAGACAGTTTACAGATTGCTGATTAGAATGTGAATCCTTACACTTAACCTGCTATTCAAGTCTTAAAGTGGCTAACAATGTGGGTGAAGGGAACCCTGAGCATTGGTTACAGAGATGTGTATTGTCTCCAGACAGAACAGTAAGTGAAATAGGGTTCAGCCAGGAGATGGCAGCAGTGAACAAGAATGTGGGTTTGTGTCCACAGCAATGGAGCTGCACATACTGACCATACTGACATACGCACATACTGACCAACTGCACCCACTCCAAATACATTCACTAAATTACTGGAAAAAAAACACGTACAACTCATCTTTTAAAATGCTGTGACAGTTCATAGAACAATACAGCACAGAACAGGCCCTTCGGCCTTCGATGTTGTGCCGACCAAAATAAAAAGCAATGCCCCTCCTAACTAAACCATTCCCTTCTCATCCATATACTTATCAACTAACCGCTTAAACGCCACCAAACTTGGCGCATCCACAACAGCTGCAGGCAGGGCATTCCACTCCCTAATCACTCTTTGAGTAAAGAACCTACCTCTGATATCCGTCCTATAACTCATACCCCTTAATTTAAAGTTGTGTCCCCTCGTGCTAGCAATGTGGGCAATGTTCCTCTGAAAGCATTATACTAAAGGATCAATTTGCTGTAATTAATTGAATCTGAACCGTTTCAATGTTAGTCCTATTTCTTCAGTAAGAATTTAGCAACACCAATTTTAAATCCAACCGATTTATTTGATAGTAAAATTGCGAGCTTTCGACACTGTGTCTTTGTCAGGCAAATGCAGTGTTCTGGTCTGCAATAGCACACATCAGCACAGGCAGTCACAGATTGCTGATTAGAATGCGAATCCTTACATCTAACCTGCTATTCAAGTGTTACAGTGGCTAACAATGTGTGTGAAGGGAATCCTGAGCATTGGTTAGAGAATTGTGTATTTTCTCCAGACAGCACAGTAAGTGAGGTTTTTTGCTAACCCAGGCAAGTTACGGGGGTTACAGAGAGTGTGTCATGAAGCCAAGATCCCTGTTAAGACCGTCCTCATGTGTGCGGAGCTTGGCTATCAGTCTCTGCTCAGCGACTCTGCGCTGTCGTGTATCACGAAAGCCCCCTTGAAGAACATTTACTCGCAGGTCGGAGGCCGAATGCCCATGACTGCTGAAGTGTTCGCCCACAGGAAGGGAACTGTTTTGCCTGGTGATTGTTGAGCGATGCTCATTCATCCTCTGTCGTAGTGTCTGCATGGTCTCCCCAATGTACCATGCTTCGGGACATCCTTTCTTGCAACGTATTAGGTAGACAACGTTGGCCGAGTTGCAAGAGTATGTACCGTGTATCTGGTGAATGGTATCCTCATGTTTGATGATGTCGTCCATGTCTATGATCTGGCATGTCTTGCAGAGGTTGCTGTGGCAGAGTTGTGTGGTATTGTGGTCACTGTACTCCTAAAGGTTGGGTAGTTTGCTGCGAACAATGATCTGTTTGAGGTTGTGCAGTTGTCTGAAAGCAAGAAGTGGGGGGGTGGGGATGGTTCTAGCGAGATGTTCATCGTCATCAATGATATGTTGAAGACTCCGGAGAAGATATCATAGCTTCTCCGCTCCGGGGAAGTACTGGACAACAAAGGGTACTCTGTCCACCGTGTCCCGTGTTCGTCTTCTGAGGAGGTCAGTGCAGTTTATCGCTGCGGCACGTCGGAACTGTTGATTGATGAGTCGAGCACCATATCCTGTTCTCACGAGGGCATCCGTCAGCGTCTGGAGATGTCTGTCACAATCCTCCTCATCTGAGCAAATTCTGTGTATACGGAGGGCTTGTCCATAGGGAATGGCTTCTTTAACGTGTCTAGGGTGGAAGCTGGAGAAGTGGAGCATTGTGAGGTTGTCTGTCGGTTTGCGGTACAGTGAGGTGCTGAGGTGAGTATCCTTGATGGAGATGCGTGTGTCCAAGAATGCAACCGATTCTGGAAAATAGTCCATGGTGAGTCTGATGGTGGGATGGAATTTGTTGATATCATCATACAGTTGTTTCAATGATTGTTCACCATGAGCCCAAAGGAAAAAGATGTCATCAATGTATCTAGTATATAACCTTGGTTGAAGATCTTGTGTGATGAAGAAGTCTTGTTCGAACCTGTGCATGAAGATGTTGGCATATTGAGGTGCAAATTTGGTCCCCATGGCTGTTCCATGTGTCTGGATGAAAAGCTGATTGTTGAAGGTGAAGACATTGTGGTCCAAGATGAAGTGGATGAGTTGTAAAATTGCATCTGGAAACTGGCAGTTGTTGGCATTGAGTACTGAGGCAGTTGCAGCAATACCATCATCGTGGGGGATGTTGGTGTAGAGCGCTGAGACATCCATTGTGACAAGCAGTGTCCCTGGTTCTACTGCTCCATGTGTGCTGAGTTTCTGTACGAAGTCTGTAGTGTCAAGACAAAAGCTGGGGGTTCTTTGTACAATGGGTTTCAGGATGCCCTCGATATAGCTGGAGAGGTTCTCACACAGGGTCCCATTGCCCGATACAATGGGACGGGCGGTTATGTTTGCCTTGTGTATCTTTGGGAGGCAGTAGAGATCTCCAATGCGGGGAGTACATGGAATGACAGTCCGGAAGGTGTTCTGAAGGTCCGGATCAAAGGTTTTGATCAGAGTGTTGAGTTGACGAGTGTGTTCTTTGGTTGGATCTGCTGGTAACTGTCTGTAGTGTTTCACATTGTTTAGTCATGCAGACACTATGACAGCGGATGAATGAGCATCGCTCAACAATCACCAGGCAAAATAGTTCCCTTCCTGTGGGCGAACACTTCAGCAGTCATGGGCATTCGGCCTCCGACCTGTGGGTAAATGTTCTTCAAGGGGGCCTTCGTGACACATGACAGCGCAGAGTCACTGAGCAGAGACTGATAGCCAAGTTCCGCACACATGAGGACGGTCTTAACAGGGATCTTGGCTTCATGACACACTATCTGTAACCCCTGTAACTTGCCTGGGTTAGCAAAAAACCTCACTTACTGTGCTGTCTGGAAAAAATACACAATTCTCTAACCAATGCTCAGGATTCCCTTCACACACATTGTTAGCCACTTTAACACTTGAATAACAGGTTAGATGTAAGGATTCGCATTCTAATCAGCAATCTCTGACTGTCTGTGCTGATGTGTGCTATTGCAGATCAGAACACTGCATTTGCCTGACAAAGACACAGTGTCGAAAGCTCGCAATTTTACTATCAAATAAATCGGTTGGATTTAAAATTGGTGTTGCTAAATTCTTACTGAGTTCTTACTACCCCAGTCCAACGCCGGCATCTTTACATCAGTCCTATTTCTTGCCAGCTCTCAGAGTCTGGAGAGAGGGCAGAGACGGTTTACCAGGATGCTGCCTGATATGGAAGGTCTGAGTTAGGAGGAGAGGTTAGGCAAATTGGGACTGTTTTCCTCAGAAAGACGTAGACTTAGAGGAGATCTAATAGAGGTGTACAAGATTATGAGGGGTACAGATAGAGTGAACAGGGTTAAGCTTTTTCCTAGGATGGACTCGAATAGCACAGGAGATCACGGGCTTAGGGTGAGGGGGGGTAAGGTATAATTTGGATGCTAGAGGGAGTTTTTTCACAGAGGGTGGTGAGGGTATGGAATGCGCTGCTAAGTGGTGGAGGCAGGCACTCTGGAGTTATTTAAGAAATACTTAGATGGGCACATGAACAGAATGGGAATGGAGGGGTATAGAAAACTGATTTAAAATAGGGATCATGAGCCCTGGGAGTCCCTGGGAAGTGTGTAAATAGATGATGATATTGATGTACTTGTTTTTATCCTACAGGTGCTTTGGTCCACCTTGTTGTCTAACGAGGGGCATACACGCGATGGGTCGTGAGAGGGCTGCTCTTGGATATTTTTCGAGAGTATCCTAGTGCTTCACGTCGTTAGTGTACGCTTGACCTGGACCATTTGATGGGCAACACGACAGCTCAGTGACTATCGCTGTGCTGTGCAGATACATGGATTTGGGCCTGTGTCTGTGGGAGTTTGCGCATTCTCCCCGTGCTTGCGTGGGTTTTCTCCGGGTGCTCCGGTTTCCTCCCACATCCCAAAGATGTGCTCTTAGGCTAATTGGCAAAACAAATTCTCCCTAAATTGTCTCAAATTTGGTTTTTAATCCATAGATCTATAAACATGGACAGGGATCACGGGTAGAGGTGGGACCATCGCGGTGGCGGCGCGGGCTCGTTGGGCCGAAGGGCCTGTTTCCCATGCTGTTTGGTTCTTTGTTCTAAAATGAGTGGCTCTGAAAAGAGCCTTTGGGTTATCAGATGAAAGAATGGCCGCTTCACTTGCTCTTGGTCGAGACGGCAGAGGTTTTCTTGGGCAGCAGCACGGCCTGGATATTAGGCAGCACCCCGCCCTGAGCGATGGTCACCCCTCCCAGCAGCTTGTTGAGCTCCTCGTCGTTGCGGACGGCCAGCTGCAGGTGCCTGGGGATGATGCGGGTCTTCTTGTTGTCCCGGGCCGCGTTCCCGGCCAGCTCCAGGATTTCAGCGGTCAGATACTCGAGCACAGCAGCCAGATAGACCGGCGCTCCGGCCCCCACACGCTCAGCATAGTTGCCCTTTCTCAGGAGCCTGTGAACGCGGCCCACCGGGAACTGCAGTCCGGCCCGGGACGAGCGAGACTTGGCCTTGGCCCGAGCTTTCCCGCCGCTCTTTCCTCTTCCAGACATTTGCACAATCTCCCCAACACTTTCCCAAAGAATGCTGCAATCCGCTCCCTTTCGCTTCTCTTCTAGCTCCGGGAGGAATGGAGGTGCGGACATTGCTGATTGGTCACTTTGTTGCTACCTCTCAGCATCTTGTTGCTGTGACCAATCAGAAATCTGCTTAACTGACCAATCCGGAGACTGCACGGAGTGAGGGCGGGAAATAACGGAGCCAAATTCTCCGATTCCAACCAATTTCATTTCAAATTGGAAAAGGCCGCCAAAGGGGGAAAGAACAAAAGCGTTTGGGAAATTATTCTGATGGGGAATGGTGAATTCATTTTGAGGAATGTAAGAATCTCCCTTTCTCTCCTTCCCCTGTCTATAGTTAACCTGTATCTGGCAGCTTCTGATTTTCACTCTGGGTTTATCTGAAAACAAGCCGAAAATAAATTATTCATTTCTGGAAAGTTCGCAGATATATTTCTCAAACAAGAGATACAAAATCCCATCAATAATTAACTATCAACAAACGTTTCTGAAACATCAGTCTGTGTTTGCACCATTTCACATTTTATCCCGAGTTGCAGATTTGTTTTTAGAATCCGGGATCCATTCGGGGTAAATCTCGGCTCTTTTTAAAACTCGAACCAGCCGTCAGAAAGTTTCATGAACATCGTGCTGCAAACGGACGGGCTGTTCTCCATATTCGGTGAGACTGAGGGTTACTGCACAACTGGGGCTTATCGGCAATAAACTGATCGATTATTGAGACCGAACTGGAACAGAGCTGGGAACTGAGTGGAGTTTGCACATTCCCCCCGTGTCTGCGTGGGTTTTCCTGTGGGCGCTCCGCTTTCTTCCCACAGCCCAAAGACATGCGGGTTGAGTAGACTGGATTTGCTAAATTGCCTCCAGTATCAGAGGGATTAACAGGATAAATATATATGGTTATGAGGATGGGTGAGAGATTGTCAGTGCAAAACTGGATGGGCCAAATGGCCTCCTGCATTGTAGGGATTCGATAATTCTGACATATTTGTTCCATTAACTCTCTCTAAAGCCGGAGAAAGGGGCCGAATATCAACGCGTCTGACATCTCAACCCAGAGAAAGTCAGGTACCAGTTAATTAATTTTAAACATTATTACTAAGACCCAATGATCCACCGGGCGATTGATTTATTACTCCGTGTTTATCATTGACAACAAGAGAAAATAATACTGACTGTTCGATAAGCTGCGTCGTGAAATAATAATTGAAACTAAATGGATAATATAGCCTTTTTCAGAGATTGTGGGTGGCTCTTAAAAGAGCCGTTGTGTGTTTGGGGTGTTTCTCAGTTCATTGGGGAGTTTCACTTGGAGCTGGTGTACTTGGTCACCGCCTTTGTCCCTTCCGACACGGCGTGCTTGGCCAGTTCCCCGGGCAGCAGCAGGCGCACGGCGGTCTGGATCTCCCGGGAGCTGATGGTGCTGCGCTTGTTGTAATGGGCCAGGCGGGAAGCCTCACCCGCGATGCGCTCGAAAATATCGTTCACGAACGAGTTCATGATGCTCATGGCCTTGGAGGAGATGCCGGTGTCGGGGTGAACCTGCTTCATCACTTTGTAGATATAGATGGAGTAACTCTCCTTCCTGGATCTTTTCCTCTTCTTGCCGCCCTTTGTTACCGGTTTCTTCATCACTTTCTTCGCTCCCTTCTTGGGAGCTGGTTTCGAGGTTGCTTTCTTCTCATCAGCCATCTTCAATTTCACTCAGGAATAAAGCAAACTCCTTCCGAGCGCGGATTAAATAGACAGCGCCACAGATCGATGTTAATGAGGAATTGGGAAAGCAATGATTGTGATTGGACAGTTTGAAAGTTATTACAGTCACTTCTCAGGGGTTCATTTGAGTGGATATGGAAACAGACCAATTAGATTGAGGGGTTTCCGCCAATCACAAGTCACCTTACTACAATCAGGAATAACATTTTACAAAGAATCTCCAGCCCCAGTTTCTCAGTGTGTAAAGATCCCCCGGGAAATATCGCCTGGCCCTCGGTGTGAGGGACCATTCCCCACAGAGGGACTGTGCGGGAGTGTGGGATTCCTTCAGGAACTGTGAATCTCAGGTAATGTGTGTGTGGGATTTACTCATTGTCTGATACAGTGTGTGAGAGTGTGGGATTTGCTCACTCTCTGATACAGTGTGGGAGTGTGGGATTCACTCACTCTCTGATACAGTGTTTGAGTGTGGGATTTACTCACTCTCTGATACAGTGTGTGAGTGTGAGATTTACTCACTTTCTTATAGTGTGTGAGTGTGGGATTTACTCACTATCTGATACAGTGTGTGAGTGTGAGATTTACTCACTCTCTGATACAGTGTGTAAGTGTGTGAGTTACTCACTCTCTGATACAGTGTGTGAGTGTGGGATGAACTCACTCTCTGATTCAGAGTGTAAGGGTGGGATTTACTCACTCTGATACAGTGTGTGAGTGTGCGATTTACTCACTCTCTGATACAGTGTGTGATTGTGCGATTTATTCACTCTCTGATACAGTGTGTGAGTGTGGGATTTACGCACTCTCTGATACAGTGTGTGAGTGTGAGATTTACTCACTTTCGTATACAGTGCGAGAGTGTGGGATTTACTCACTCTCTGATACAGTGTGTGAGTGCGATTTACTCGCTCTGATACAGTGCGTGTGAGTATGGGATTTACTCTCTCTGGCACAATGTGTGAGTATGGGATTTACTCAGTGTCTGATGCTGTGTGTGAGTGTGGGATTTACTCACTCTGATAGAGTGTGTGTGAGTGTGGGATTTACTCACTCTCTGATACAGTGTGTGTGTGTGTGTGATTTACTCTCTGTCTGATACAGTGTGTGAATGTGGGATTTACTCTCTGATGCAGTGTGTGTGAGTGTGGGATTTACTCACTCTCTGATACAGTGTGTGAGTGTGGGATTTACTCACTCTCTGATACAGTGTGTGAGTGTGGGTTTTCCTCACTCTCTGAAACAGTGTGTGTGAGTGTTGGATTTACTCACACTCTGATACAGTGTGTGATTGTATGATTTACTCACTCTCTGATACAGGGTGTGACTGCGGGATTTACTCACTCTCTGATACAGTATGTGAGTGTGGGATGTACTCACCCTGACAGTGTGTGAGTGTGGGATTTACTCACTCTCTGTTACAGTGTGTGAGTGTGGGATTTACTCACTCTCTGATACATTGTGTGAGTGTGCGATTTACTCACTCTCTGATACAATGTGTGACTGTGGGATTTACTCACTCTATGATACAGTGTGTGAGTGTGGGATTTCCTCACTATCTGATACAGTGTGTGAGTGTGGGATTTACTCACATTGATACAGTGTGTGAGTGTGGGATTTACTCACTCTCTGATAGAGTGTGTGGGTGTGGGATTTACTCACTCTCTGATATAGTTGTGTGAGTGTGGTATTTACTCACTCTCTGATACATTGTGTGTGGGGTATTTACTCTCTCTCTGATACAGTGTGTGTGTGTGTGTGATTTATTCACTCTCTGATACAGTGTGTGTGTGTGTGTGGGATTTACTCACTCTCTGATACAGTGTGTGTGAGTGTGGGATTTACTCACTCTCTGATACAATGTGTGAGTCTGGGATTTAGCCGCTCTCTGATACAGTGTGAGAGTGAGAGATTTACTCAATGTCTGATACAGTGTGTGAGTGTGGGATTTCCTCACTCTCTGATACAGTGTGTGAGTGTGGGATTTCCTCACTCTCTGATACAGTGTGAGAGTGTGTGATTTACTCAATGTCTGATACAGTGTGTGAGTGTGGGATTTACTCACACTGATACAGTGTGTGAGTATGGGATTTACTCACTCTCTGATACAGTTTGTGAGTGTGGGATATACTCACTCTCTGATACTGTGTGTGAGTGTGGCATTTACTCACTCTCCGATACAGTGCGTGAATGTGGGTTTTACTCACTGTCTGAAACAGTGTGTGTGAGTGTTGAATTTACTCACACTCTGAAACAGTGTGAGAGTGTGTGATTTACTCACTCTCTGATACAGTGTGTGTGTGGGTTTTACTCACTCTCTGACGCAGTGTGTAAGTGTGGGATTTACTCTCTCTCTGATACATTGTGTGTGTGGGATTTACTCACTCTCTGATGCAGTGTGTGAGGGCGATTTACTCATCTGACACAGTGTGTGTGAGTTTGGGATTTAATCTCTCTGATACAATGTGTGAGTGTGGGATTTACTCACTGTCTGATACAGTGTGTGAGTGCTGGATTTACTCACTCTCTGATACAGTGTGTGAGTGTGGGTTTTACTCACTCTCTGATACAGTGTGTGAGTGTGGGATTTACTCACTCTCTGATACAGTGTGTGAGTGTAGGATTTACTCACTCGCTGATACAGTGTGAGAGTGTGGGATTTACTCACTCTCTGATACGGTGTGTGAGTGTGGGATTTACTCACTTTCTAATACAGTGTGTGTGTGGGATTTACTCACTCTCTGATACAGTGAGTAACTGTGGGATTTCCTCACTCTCTGATACAGAGTGTGAGTGTGGGATTTACTCACTCTCTGATACAGTGTGTGAGTGTGGGATTTACTCACTCTCTGATACAGTGTGTGAGTGTGGGATTTACTCACTCTCAGATACAGTGTGTGAGTGTGGGATTTACTCACTCTCTGATACAGTGTGTGAGTGTAGGATTTACTCACTCTCTGATACAGTGTGTGAGTGTGGGATTTACTCACTCTCTGATACAGTGTGTGAGTGTGGGATTTACTCATCTCTGATACAGTGTGTGAGTGTGGGATTTACTCACTCTCTGATACAGTGTGTGAGTGTGGGATTTACTCACTCTCTGATACAGTGTGTGAGTGTGGGATTTACTCACTCTCTGATACAGTGTGTGAGTGTAGGATTTACTCACTCGCTGATGCAGTGTGAGAGTGTGGGATTTACTCACTCTCTGATACAATGTGTGAGTGTGGGTTTTACTCACTCTCTGATACAGTGTGTGAGTGTGGGATTTACTCACTCTCTGATACAGTGTGTAAGTGTGGGATTTACTCACTCTCAGATACAGTGTGTGAGTGTGGGATTTACTCACTCTCTGATATAGTGTGTGAGTGTAGGATTTACTCACTCGCTGATACAGTGTGAGAGTGTGGGATTTACTCACTCTCTGATACGGTGTGTGAGTGTGGGATTTACTCACTTTCTAATACACTGTGTGTGTGGGATTTACTCACTCTCTGATACAGTGTGTAACTGTGGGATTTCCTCACTCTCTGATACAGAGTGTGAGTGTGGGATTTACTCGCTCTCTGATACAGTGTGTGAGTGTGGGATTTACTCACTATTTGATACAGTGTGTGAGTGTGAGATTTACTCACTTTCGTATACAGTGCGAGAGTGTGGGATTTACTCACTCTCTGATACAGTGTGTGAGTGCGATTTACTCGCTCTGATACACTGCGTGTGAGTATGGGATTTAGTCTCTCTGGCACAATGTGTGAGTGTGGGATTTCCTCAGTGTCTGATGCTGTGTGTGAGTGTGGGATTTACTCACTCTGATACAGTATGTGTGAGTTTGGGATTTACTCACTCTCTGATACAGTGTGTGTGCGTGTGATTTACTCTCTGTCTGATACAGTGTGTGAGTGTGGGATTTACTCTCTGATGCAGTGTGTGTGAGTGTGGGATTTACTCACTCTCTGATACAGTGTGTGAGTGTGGGATTTATTCACTCTCTGATACAGTGTGTGTGTGTGCGATTTACTCACTCTCTGATACAGTGTGTGAGTGTGGGATTTTCTCACTCTCTCACACAGTGTGTCAGTTTGGGATGTACTCACTCTCTGATACAGTGTCTGAGTGTGGGATTTACGCACTCTCTGATACAGTGAGTGAGTGTGGGATTTACTCACTCTCTGATACAGTGTGTGAGTGTGGGATTGACTCACTCTCTGATACAGTGTGTCAGTGTGGGATATTCTCATTCTCTGATACAGTGTGTAAGTGTGGGATTTACGCACTCTCTGATACAGTGTGTGAGTGTGGGATTTACTCACTCTCTGATACAGTGTGTGTGTGCGATTTACTCACTCTCTGATACATTGTGTGTGGGGGATTTACTCACTCTCTGATACAGTGTGTGAGTGTCGGATTTACTCACTCTCCAATACAGTGTGTGTGTGGGATTTAACGCACTCTCTGATACAGTGAGAAGATCTGACACGAGAAGATGTTGGCTGATAGGATTATGGAGAATGCTAAAGCTTTCTTTCGATATGTTAAGAATAGAAGATTGGTTAGGGCAAGATTAGGGCCAGTCATAGACAGCAGTGGGAAGTTGTGCGTGGAGCCTGAAGAGATGGGTGAGGCACTGAATAAATATTTCTCTTCGGTATTCACGCAGAGTGCTGGAAATGTAGCTGTGGAGAGCACTGAGGTACAGGGTTGCAAATTGGGGAGTATTGTAGTAGATAGGGAGGATGTGTTAGAAATTCTCGAGGGTTTGAAGTTGGATAAGTCCCCTGGGGCGGACGGGATTTACCCTAGGATTCTCTGGGAGGCAAGAGAGGAGATTGCAGAGCCTATGGCTCTGATCTTCAGGTCCTCGTTGGTTACGGGTGTGGTTCCGGAGGACTGGAGGATAGCGAATGTGGTCCCATTGTTCAAGAAGGGGAAGAGAGACCTGCCAGGGAATTATAGGCCAGTGAGTCTTACTTCTGTTGTGGGCAAAGTATTGGAGAGAATTATTAGGGATAGGATTTATAGGTATTTAGAGAGGAATGAATTGATTGGGGATAGTCAGCATGGTTTTGTGAAGGGTAGGTCGTGCCTTACTAACCTCATTGAGTTTTTTGAAAAAGTGACTAAGGAGGTGGATGGGGTAAGGCGGTTGATGTGGTATATATGGACTTTAGTAAGGCGTTTGATAAGGGGGCCCATGGAAGACTTCTGCAGAAAATGCAGATGTATGGGATAGAGGGTGATTTAGCTAATTGGGTTAGGAATTGGCTAGCAGATAGAAGACAGAGGGTGGTGGTTGATGGGAGATATTCATCGGGGAGTTCAGTGACAAGTGGTGTACCTCAGGGGTCTGTTTTGGGGCCCCTGCTGTTTGTAATTTTTATAAATGATCTGGATGAGGGTATTGAGGGATGGATCAGTAAATTGGCAGATGACACTAAAGTCGGTGGAGTGGTAGATAGTGAAGAGGGGTGTTATAGTTTGCAGAGGGACTTGGACAAGTTGCAGAGCTGGGCCGAGAGGTGGCAAATGGAGTTTAATGTGGAAAAGTGTGAGGTAATGCACTTTGGCAGGATTAATAAATGTGTAGAGTATAGGGCTAATGGTAGGGCTCTTAATAGTGTTGAGGAACAGAAGGATCTTGGTGTATGTGTCAATAGATCCCTGAAAGTAGGCAGTCAAGTGGATAAAGTTGTTAAGAAGGCATATGGAGTCTAGCTTTTATTGGCAGGGGGATTGAATTTAGGAGCCGCAGCATCATGTTGCAACTGTACAAAACTCTAGTGCGGCCGCACTTGGAGTATTGTGTGCAGTTCTGGTCCCCACATTATAAGAAAGATGTGGAGGCATTGGAGAGGTACAGAGGAGGTTTACCAGGATGTTGCCTGGTATGGAGGGCAGGTCCTATGAAGAGAGGTGGAAGGATTTGAGGTTGTTTTTGTTAGAAAGGAGGCGGCTAAGAGGGGATCTTATTGAAGCATATAAGATGATTAGAGGTTTAGATAGGGTGGACAGTGATAGCCTTTTTCCTAGGATGGAGAAAGCTAGCACGAGGGGACACAGCTTAAAATTAAGGGGTATGAGTTATAGGACGGATATCAGAGGTAGGTTCTTTACTCAAAGAGTGATTAGGGAGTGGAATGCCCTGCCTGCAGCTGTGGTAGATGCGCCAAGTTTGGTGGCGTTTAAGAGGTTAATTGATAAGTATATGGAAGAGAAGGGAATGGTTAGTTTGGAGGGGCATTGCTTTTTATTTTGGTCGGCACAACATCGAAGGCCGAAGGGCCTGTTCTGTGCTGTAATGTTCTATGTTCTACAGTGTGTGAGTGTGAGATTTTCTCTCTCTCTGATACAGTGTGTGAGTGTGGGATTTACTCACTCTCTGATACAGTATGTGTGTGGGATTTCCTCACTCTCTGATACAGTGTGTCACTGTGGGATTTACTCACTCTCTGATATGGTGTGTGGGTGTGGGATTTACTCACTCTCTGATGCATTGTGTGTGGGGGATTTACTCACTCTCTGATACAGTGTGTGAGTGAGAGATTTACTCACTTTCGTATACAGTGCGAGAGTGTGGGATTTACTCACTCTCTGATACGGTGTGTGAGTGCGATTTACTCGCTCTGGTACAGTGCGTGTGAGTATGGGATTTACTCTCTCTGACACAATGTGTGAGTGTGGGATTTACTCAGTGTCTGATGCTGTGTGTGAGTGTGGGATTTACTCACTCTCTGATTCAGTGTGTGTGTGTGTGATTTACTCTCTGTCTGATACAGTGTGTGAGTGTGGGATTTACTCTCTGATGCAGTGTGTGTGAGTGTGGGATTTAAACACTCTCTGATACAGTGTGTGAGTGTGGGATTTTCTCACTCTCTGTTGCAGTGTGTGAGTGTGGGATTTACTCACTCTGTGATACAGTGTGAGAGTGTGTGATTTACTCGCTGTCTGATACAGTCTGTGAGTGTGGGATTTACTCACTCTCTGATACAGTGTGTGAGTGTGGGATTTACTCCCTCTGATACACTGTGTGTGAGTGTGGGGTTTACTCCCTCTGATACACTGTGTGTGAGTGTGGGGTTTACTCACTCTGATACAGTGTGTGAGTGTGGGATTTACTCACTCTCTGGTACAGTGTGTGAGTGTGGGATTTACACACTCTCTGATGCAGTGCGTGAGTGTGGGATTTACTCACTCTCTGATACAGTGTGTGAGTGTTGGGATTACTCACTCTCGGATACAGTGTGTGAGTGTGGGACTTACTCATCTCTGATACAGTGTGTGAGTGTGGGTTTTCCTCAATCTCTGAAACAGTGTGTGTGTCTGGGATTTACTCACTCTCTGATACAGCGTGTGATTGTGGTATTTTCTCACTCTCTGATACAGTGTGTGCGATTCACTCCCTCTCTGATACAGTGTGTGAGTGTGGGATTTACTCACTCTCTGATACAGTGTGTGATTGTATGATTTACTCACTCTCTGATACAGTGTGTGAGTGTGGGATTTACTCACTCTGATACAGTGTGTGACTGCGGGATTTACTCACTCTCTGATACCGTATGTGAGTGTGGGATTTACTCATCCTGACGCATTGTGTGAGTGTGGGATTTACTCACTCTCTGTTACAGTGTGTGAGTGTGGGATTTACTCGCTCTCTGATACAGTGTGTGAGTGTGCGATTTACTCACTCTCTGATACAATGTGTGAGTGTGGGATTTACTCTCTGACACAGTGTGTGAGTGTGGGATTTCCTCACTATCTGATAGTGTGTGTGTGGATTGACTCACTCTCTGATACACTGTGTGAGTGTGGGATTTACTCACTCTCTGATACAGTGTCTGAGTGTGACATTTACTCACTCTCTGATACAGTGTGTGAGTATGGGAGTTACTCACTCTCTGATACAGTGTGTGAGTGTCGGATTTACTCACATTGATACAGTGTGTGAGTGTGGGATTTACTCACTCTCTGATATAGTTGTGTGAGTGTGGTATTTACTCACTCTCTGATACATTGTGTGTGGGGGATTTACTCTCTCTCTGATACAGTGTGTGTGTGTGTGTGTGTGTGTGTGTGATTTATCACTCTCTGATACAGTGTGTGAGTGTGGGATTTACTCACTCTCTGATACAGTGTGTGAGTGTGGGATTTGCTCACTCTCTGATTCAATGTGTGAGTCTGGGATTTAGCCGCTCTCTGATACAGTGTGAGAGTGTGTGATTTACTTACTGTCTGATACAGTGTGTGAGTGTGGGATTTCCTCACTCTCTGATACAATGTGTGAGTGTGGGATTTCCTCACTCTCTGATACAGTGTGTGAGTGTGGGATTTACTCACTCTCTGATACAGTGTGTGTCGTGTGGGATTTAGTCACTCTCTGATATAGTGTGTGAGTATGGGATTCACTCACTCTCTGAGACAGTTTGTGAGTGTGGGATATACTCACTCTCTGATACTGTGTGTGAGTGTGTCATTTACTCACTCTCTGATACAGTGCGTGTATGTGGGGATTACTCACTCTCTGATACAGTGTGTGAGTGTGGGTTTTACTCACTCTCTGAAACAGTGTGTGTGAGTGTTGGATTTACTCACACTCTGAAACAGTGTGAGAGTGTGTGATTTACTCACTCTCTGATACAGTTTGTGAGTGTGGGATTTACTCACTCTCTGATACAGTGTGTAAGTGTGGGATTTACTCACTCTGTGATACTGTGTGTGAGTGTGGGATTTACTCACTCTCTGATACAGTGTGTGAGTGTGGGATTTACTCACTCTCTGATACTGTGTGTAAGTGTGGGATTTACTCACTCTCTGATACAGTGTGTGACTGTCGGATTTACTCACTCTCTGATACAGTATCTGAGTGTGGGATTTACTCACCCTGACACAATGTGTGAGTGTGGGATTTACTCACTCTCTGGTACAGTGTGTGAGTGTGGGATTTACTCACTCTGATGCAGTGTGTTAGTGTGGGATTTACTCACTCTCTAATACAGTGTGTGATTGTGCGATTTACTCACTCTCTGATACAGTGTGTGAGTGTGCGATTTACTCACTCTCTGATACAGTGTGTGAGTGTGCGATTTACTCACTCTCTGATACAGTGTGTGAGTGTATGATTTACTCACATTGATACAGTGTGTGAGTGTGCGATTTACTCACTCTCTGATACAGTGTGTGAGTGTGAGAGTTACTCACTCTCTGATACATTGTGTGAGTGTGGGATTTACTCACATTGATGCAGTGTGTGAGTGTGGGATTTACTCACTCTCTGATATAGTTGTGTGAGTGTGTGATTTACTCACTGTCGGATAGAGTGTGTGAGTGTGGGATTTACTCACTCTCTGATATAGTTATGTGAGTGTGTGATTTACTCACTGTCGGATAGAGTGTGTGAGTGTGAGATTTCCTCACTCTCTGAAACATTGTGAGAGTGTGTGATTTAGTCAATGTCTGATACAGTGTGTGAGTGTGGGATTTACTCACTCTGATACAGTGTGTGTGACTGGGATTTACTCTCTCTCTGATACAGTGTGTGAGTGTGTGATTTACTCACTCTCTGATACAGTGTGTGATTGTGGGTTTTACTCTCTCTCTGAAACAGTGTGTGTTTGTGTTGGATTTACTCACACTCTGGTACAGTGTGAGAGCGTGTGATTTACTCACTTCTGATACAGTGTGTAAGTGTGGGATTTATTCACTCTCTGATACAGTGTGTGAGTGTGGGATTGACTCACTCTCTGATACAGTGTGTCAGTGTGGGATGTACTCACCCTCTGATGCAGTGTGCGAGTGTGCGATTTACTCACTCTCTGATACATTGTGTGTGGGGGATTTACTCACTCTCTGATACAGTGTTTGAGTGTGAGATTTACTCACTCTGATACAGTGTGTGAGCGTGGGATTTACTCACTCTCTGATACAGTGTATGAGTGTAGGATGTTCTCACTCTCTGATACAATGTGTGAGTGTTGGATTTTCTCTCTCTGATACAGTGTGTGTGAGTGTGGGATTTACTCACTCTCTGATGCAGTGTGTGTGTGGGATTTACAATCTCGCTCGGGTGGGGCTCCTAAAATCCCACCAGAGGCCAACGGAGAATTCCATTCTTGAGCCTTGTCTGCTCCGATTCTGTGATGGATGTAGATTAGATGAGATTAGAGCAACACAGCACCGGTAACAGGCCCTTCGGCCCAACGAGCCCGCGCCGCCGTCATAACTATATAGTAACAATTTCATTATGCTATTCTAATTTTAGGTTATTCCTCATATGGAAGAGTCTCAATGTAGGGACAATTTGTTTCCCAATCAGCCTAAGAGTGAATTTTTTGGGATGTGGGATTAAACCGGAGCGCCCGGAGAAAACCCACGCAACCACGGGGAGAACGCGCAAACACCCGCAGACACCGGCCCAATTCCAAGTGTCTGCACAGCTACAGCGATAGTCACTGAGCTGTCATGGTGCCCTTCAGATGGTCCAGATAAAGCTCTCATTTACGTCATGAAGCACCAGGCAACCCATGAATCAACATCCAAGAGCTGTCCTCGCACCACCTGCCGAATGCATGCTCCTTGTTGGTCAAGTATGGACCGAATTACCTGTGGAGAAAAAAAGCCATAGTTAAACAGTCCTACTATATCCCTCTATCTGCATAATGCTCATGTGGCTGTCCAAGAGACCCTTAAACACTCTAGCTTGCCTGCTCCCACCACCTTACTCGGCAGTGCATTCCACACCCCCACTATCCTTTGTGTGAAAAACTGCCCTCTAATATTCGTCTTATACATAGCCCCCCTCACCCTAAGGCCATGACCCCTCGTCCTATCCATTTCTGAAGGTGGAAGAAGTTTACCACCATTTACTCTATCTATACCCCTTATAATCTTATACACCTCTATTAGATCCCCTCTAAGCCGACGTCTTTCAAGGGAAAACAACCCCAGTCTATTTAATCGTTCCTCATAAGACAGTCCTTCCATACCAGGCAGCATCCTGGTAAACCTCCTCTGCACTCTCTCCAAGGACTCCACATCCTTCCGATAGTACGGCGACCAGAACTGGACGCAGTATTCCAAGTGAGGCCTAACCAACGTTCTATACAATTGCAACATCAAACTCCTACTCTTGTATTCTATACCCTTTTCTATGAAAGCTAACATACTATACGCTTTCTTTATCACCTTCTCCACCTGTGAAGACACCTTCAGAGACTTGTGAACCTGCACCCCCAAGTCTCTCTGCGTCTCTATACTCCGAATAGTTTTACCTTTTATCCTATAACTCTCTTCTACATTTTTCCGGCCAAAATGCATCACCTCGCATTTATCCGGATTAAATTCCATTTGCCATCTATCTGCCCAGTCTACCAACCTATCTATGTCCTGTTGTATTGCCTGGCACTGCTCCTCTGTACCCGCCAATCCAAGCATCTTAGTGTCATCAGCAAATTTGCTGATCTCACCACCTACCCCAACTTCCAAGTCGTTTATGTAGACCACAAATAGAAGAGGACCTAGTACTGAGCCTTGTGGCACTCCACTAGTGACAGGCTTCCAGTCGGAAAAAGAGCCTTCCACTACTACCCTCTGTCTCCTCCTCCCGAGCCAGTTCTCGACCCATCTACATACCCGGCCCTGTATCCCATGCGCCTTCACCTTCTCTATCAGTCTACCATGAGGAACCTTGTCAAACGCCTTACTGAAATCCATGTAGACGACATCAACAGCATGTCCTTCATCAACTGTTTTTGTCAATTCTTCAAAAAATTCCACTAGATTTGTAAGACAAGACTTCCCCTTGACGAAGCCATGCTGCGTATCCCTGATCAGATCGCAGCACTCCAGATGCTCATACATCCTGTCTCTGAGGATCCTCTCCATTAGCTTACCTATAACTGAAGTCAAGCTCACCGGCCTATAGTTCCCTGGGTTATCCCTCTGACCTTTTTTAAACAACGGTACTACATTTGCTATCCTCCAGTCCTCTGGGACCTCACCTGTGTCCAAGGAAGAGACAAAGATTTGCGTCAGAGGCCCAGCTAGGTCTTCCCTCAACTCCCTTAGCAGCCTGGGGTAAATGCCATCAGGCCCCGGAGCTTTATATGTCTTTAAGCTGCCTAACAGCCCCAACACCTCTTTCCTCGTAATCTTTATTTCCCTCAACCGATCCTCAACTTTGTCAACATCAGCAACAGACATCTGGCCAGTCTCCTGCATGAATACCGACGCAAAGTATTCATTCAGGATCTCCCCCATTCCCTCAGGCTCTAAGCATAGATCCCCTCCTCTGTCCCTGAGAGGTCCAATCTTGCCTCTAACCATCCTTTTGCTCCTTACATAGGTGTAAAATGCCTTGGGATTTTCCTTAATCCTACCTGCCAGAGCCACTTCATGGCCCCTTTTTGCCTTTCTAACACCCCTTTTAAGATCCCGTCTACACTCTCTATAAGCTTCCAGCGCTGTCTCAGTCCCCAGTTGCCTAGATCTAATGTAAGCCTCTCGCTTCTTCCTGATCAAGTCCTCAATATCCCTGGTAAGCCACGGTTCTCTAATCCTACCTTTCCCATCCTTCCTCCTTGCCGGCACGTATCTTTCCTGCAGAGAGTTTAGTTTTCCCTTGAAAGACTCCCACATGTACCTCGTCGACCTGCCCTCGAAAAGCTTATCCCAGTCGGTATCTTTAAGATCTTGCCTAATCTGGCTGTATCTAGCCCTCCCCCAGTTAAATACCTTCCCTTTTGGGCCGGTCTCGTCCTTTTCCATTAATATCCTAAAGCAGACAGAGTTGTGATCACTATTTGACACATGCTCTCCTACCTTGACGTCAACCACCTGCCCTGGCTCATTCCCCAGAACCAAATCCAGTATAGCCCCCTCTCTAGTCGGGCCATCCACATACTGCTCCAAGGACCCTTCCAAAACACACTGTACAAATTCCTCCCCGTCCACTCCTACAGCTCTGGATTCTCTCCAATCTACTCCAGGAAAATTGAAATCTCCCACTACTACTACCCTATTTTTCCTACACTTATCTAAAATGTCCCTGCATATCCGTTCTTCCACGGCCCGCGAGCTGTTGGGCGGTCTGTAGTAAACACCCAACAGAGTAACCACTCCCTTCCTATTTCTCAACTCCAGCCATAGAGACTCAATTCCTAAATCATCCATACCTCCCTCCCTCTGCACTGCTATGATGTTGTCCTTAACTAATAAAGCCATTCCCCCGCCTCTCCTCACACCAACTCTGTCATGCCTAAAACACTTATATCCTGGAATATTTAATTGCCAGTCTTGCCCCTCCTTCAACCACATCTCAGTCACCGCCACCACTTCTAAACTCATCGTGAACATTATTGCCTTCAGTTCATTTGTTTTGCCAGTCACACTCCTCGCATTAAAACACATGCACTGAAGACCCTCAGCTCTCGGATATTCCTTTCTACCTTCTGGTGTTACCCTATCATCCCTCTCTCTCCCACTCCCAGTTCCTTCTCTCTCCCCACCCTCCCTCCCTATTAGTTTAAACACTTCTGAAACACTCCAGCTAACCTCCCAGCTAAAATATGTGTTCCTCTCCCAGTCAACTGCTCCCTATCCCTCTTGAATAGATGACCCTCCCTCCTGAAGACTTCCCAATGATCAATGAATGTGAAGCCATCTGACCGACACTAATCCCTCATCCATGCATTTAGTTGTAGTGTCTCATTTGTTTTTACCCAATCGGTCCCGGGCACAGGCAGCAGCCCAGAGAACGCCACCCTGGAGGCCCTACCTTTCAGTTGAGCCCCCAACTCCCTAAACTGCCTATGTATGTCCCCCCTACGCTTTCTTCCTACATCTTTCTGTCCTACGTGAACTATTACATTTGCCTTAGACCCTTCTCCCTTCAAAATTCCCTCTACCCTCTCTGAAACATCCTGGACCCCTGCTCCAGGGAGGCAGACTACCATCCTGGAGTCTCTCTTTTGTCCACAGAAGCGCCTATCGATCCCATTAACCATCCCATCCCCCACCAATATCTCACTTCCTGCTTTCCTGCTGGTCTCTGTGGCATTCTGTTCCCCCTCACTTGCCCTCTCCATCACAGCTTTTACCCCTCCCTTGGTTTTCTGGGAATACTCCTTTGAGATGGCCTTTGTGCTTTGATTTTTATTCTTGTTCCTCGTATCTCTGTGAGTGTGTGAGCGTGTGATTTACTCACTCTCTGATACAGTGCGTGAGTGTGGGATGTACTCACTCTCTGATATAGTGTGTGAGCGTGGGATTTACTCACTCTCTGATACAGTGTGTGAGTGTGGGATTTACTCGCTCTCTGATACAGTGTGTGAGTGTGGGATTTACTCACTCTCTGATACAGTGTGTGAGTGTGGGATTTACTCGCTCTCTGATACATTGTGTGAGTGTGGGATTTACTCACTCTCTGATACAGTGTGTGAGTGTGGGATTTACTCACTCTCTGATACAGTGTGTGAGTGTGGGATTTACTCACTCTCTGATACAGTGTGTGATTTACTCACTCTCTGATACAGTGTGTGAGTGTGGGATTTACTCACTCTCTGAACGTGTGGGATCCCCTCTCTCGATACAGTGTGTGAGCTTACAGTGGTGAGTGTGGGTTACTCACTCTTGATGTGTGAGTGTGGGATTACTCACTCTCTGAACAGTGTGTGAGTGTGGGTTCTTCTGTACAGTGTGTGAGTGTGGGTTATTCTCGACGTTGTGAGTGTGGGATTTACTCACTCTCTGATACAGTGTGTGAGTGTGGGATTTACTCACTCTCTGATACAGTGTGTGAGTGTGGGATTTACTCACTCTCTGATACAGTGTGTGAGTGTGGGATTTACTCATCTCTGATACAGTGTGTGAGTGTGGGATTTACTCACTCTCTGATACAGTGTGTGAGTGTGGGATTTACTCACTCTCTGATACAGTGTGTGAGTGTGGGATTTACTCACTCTCTGATACAGTGTGTGTGTGGGATTTACTCACTTGATAGTGTGTGAGTGTGGGATTTACTCACTCTCTGATACAGTGTGTGAGTGTGGGATTTACTCACTCTCTGATACAGTGTGTGTGTGTGGGTTTACTCACTCTCTGATACTCTCTGATGTGTGTGAGTGTGGGATTACTCACTCTCTGATACAGTGTGTGAGTGTGGGATTTACTCATGGGAGTACTCACTCTCTGATACAGTGTGTGAGTGTGGGATTTACTCACTCTCTGATACAGTGTGTGAGTGTGGGATTTACTCACTCTCTGATACAGTGTGTGAGTGTGGGATTTACTCACTCTCTGATACAGTGTGTGAGTGTGGGATTTACTCACTCTCTGATACAGTGTGTGAGTGTGGGTTACTCACTCTCTGATACAGTGTGTGAGTGTGGGATTTACTCCTCTCTGATACAGTGTGTGAGTGTGGGATTTACTCACTCTCTGATACAGTGTGTGAGTGTGGGATTTACTCACTCTTGAACAGTGTGTGAGTTGGGATTCTCACTCTCTGATACAGTGTGTGAGTGTGGGATTTACTCACTCTCTGATACAGGTGGGTGTGGGATTTACTCACTTTGATCAGTGTGTGAGTGTGGGATTTACTCACTCTCTGATACATGTGTGAGTGGGGATTTACTCACTCTCTGATACAGTGTGTGAGTGTGGGATTTACTCACTCTCTGATACAGTGTGTGAGTGTGAGATTTACTCACTCTCTGATACAGTGTGTGAGTGTGGGATTTACTCACTCTCTGATACAGTGTGTGAGTGTGGGATTTACTCACTCTGATACAGTGTGTGAGTGTGGGATTTCTCACTCTCTGATACAGTGTGTGAGTGTGGGATTTACTCACTCTCTGACACAGTATGTGAGTGTAGGATTTACTCTGATACAGTGTGTGAGTGTGGGATTTACTCACTCTCTGATATAGTGTGAGTCTGTGATTCACTCACTCTCTGATACAATGTGTGAGTGTGGGATTTACTCACTCTCTGATACAGTGTGTGAGTGTGGGATTTACTCACTCTCTGATACAGTGTGTGACTTTGGGATGTACTCACTCTCTGATACAGTGTGTGAGTGTGGGATTTACTCACTCTCTGATACAGTGTGTGAGTGTGGGATTTACTCACTCTCTGATACAGTGTGTGAGTGTGGGATTTACTCACTCTCTGATACAGTGTGTGAGTGTGGGATTTACTCACTCTCTGATACAGTGTGTGAGTGTGGGATTTACTCACTCTCTGATACAGTGTGTGTGTGGGATTTACTCACTCTCTGATACAGTGTGTGAGTGTGGGATTTACTCACTCTCTGATACAGTGTGTGAGTGTGGGATTTACTCACTCTCTGATACAGTGTGTGAGTGTGGGATTTACTCACTCTCTGATACAGTGTGTGAGTGTGGGATTTACTCACTCTCTGATACAGTGTGTGAGTTGGGTTTACTCACTCTCTGATACAGTGTGTGAGTGTGGGATTTACTCACTCTCTGATACAGTGTGTGAGTGTGGGATTTACTCACTCTCTGATACAGTGTGTGAGTGTGGGATTTACTCACTCTCTGATACAGTGTGTGAGTGTGGGATTTACTCACTCTCTGATACAGTGTGTGAGTGTGAGATTTA
Organism: Sphyrna mokarran; assembly: GCA_024679065.1. NCBI lineage: Eukaryota > Metazoa > Chordata > Chondrichthyes > Carcharhiniformes > Carcharhinidae > Sphyrna > Sphyrna mokarran. The sequence goes on along the minus strand of JAGIQG010000039.1, from coordinate 13,186,934 downwards.
CTCACTCTCTGATACAGTGTGTGAGTGTGGGATTTACTCACTCTCTGATACAGTATGTGAGTGTGGGATTTACTCACTCTGATACAGTGTCTGAGTGTGGGTTTTCTCACTCTCTGATACAGTGTGTGAGTGTGGGATTTACTCACTCTCTGACACAGTATGTGAGTGTAGGATTTACTCTGATACAGTGTGTGAGTGTGGGATTTACTCACTCTCTGATATAGTGTGAGTCTGTGATTCACTCACTCTCTGATACAATGTGTGAGTGTGGGATTTTACTCTGATACAGTGTGTGAGTGTGGGATTTACTCACTCTCTGATACAGTGTGTGAGTGTGGGATTTACTCACTCTCTGATACAGTGTGTGAGTGTGGGATTTACTCACTCTCTGATACAGTGTGTGAGTGTGGGATTTACTCACTCTCTGATACAGTGTGTGAGTGTGGGATTTACTCACTCTCTGATGTGTGTGAGTGTGGGATTTACTCACTCTCTGATACAGTGTGTGAGTGTGGGATTTACTCACTCTCTGATACAGTGTGAGTCTGTGATTTACTCACTCTCTGATACAGTGTGTGAGTGTGGGATTTACTCACTCTCTGATACAGTGTGAGTCTGTGATTTACTCACTCTCTGATACAGTGTGTGTGTGGGATTTACTCACTCTCTGATAGTGTGAGTGTGATTTACTCACTCTCTGATACAGTTGGTGTGGATTTACTCACTCTCTGATACAGTGTGTGAGTGTGAGATTTACTCACTCTCTGATACAGTGTGTGAGTGTGAGATTTACTCACTCTCTGATACAGTGTGTGTGTGGGATTTACTCCCTCTCTGATTCAGTGTGTGATTGTGAGGCCTCCATTTCTTACAATTGTTCGAATTGACTTGGATGAAGGGACTGAAGTTTTGGTGTTAACAAATTGTCCCTAAATTAGTCATCCCTCATTCTTCTCCAATAGGCGTAGACAATGGCCATAGGTAGAAGAATTCACTCACAATGTTAAAATGGCGGCGCGGGCTGGTTGGGCCGAAAGGCCTGTTTCCCGTGTTGTATTGTTCTTTGTTCTTTGAAGGTATGGTTCATAACAACTAGTAGAAGGAGTAGGCCATCTCGTCCCTCAATGTTGTTCCACCGTTCAGGAAGATCATGGCTGATATTTTTGTGCTCCAACTACCCGCCCCCTCAGCAGAACCTTTAATTCTGTTCAAAAATGTATCTATCTTCACCTGAAAACATTCAATGGGGTAGCCTCAACTGCTTCACTGGGGAGGGAATTCCACAGATTCATAACCATCTGTTTGAAGAAGTTCCTCCTCAACTCAATCCTAAATATCTGCTCCTGCTTCTACTTTCAACTGCCAATGAAAACAATTTTCCTGCTTCTATCTTATAAGATTATGAAGGGAATGGATATGTTTCCATAAGATTTCCCATCATTCTTCTGAATTCCAATGAGTATAGGCCCAGTCTATTCAGTCTCTCCTCACTCTCAACTCCAGAATCAACCTAATGAATCTCCTCTGCATCCCCTCCAACTGAGGAGACCAAAGCTGTACACAGTATTCCAGGTGTGGTCTCACCAGCACCTTATGCAGCTGCAACGTAACCTCACTGTTTTTAAGCTCCATCTCCCTTGCAATGAAGGACAAAATTCCATTTGACTCCTTAATTACCTGCTGAATCTGCAGACTAATGTTTTATAATTCATGCACAGGACACCCAGTTCACTCTGTACAGCAGAATGCTGCAATGTTTTACCATTTAAATAATAGTCCATTTTGCTGTTATTCCTCCAAAATGGATGACCTCACATTTACCAACATTATACTCCACCTGCCAGATCTTTGCCCACTCACTTGCAGACTTTCAGCATCTGCACACTTTGCTCTGCCACTCATCTTAGTGTCATCTGTAAATTTTGTGATCAATTCCCTTTTGTGATCAATTCCCTTCACAAGAAACAATAACATCCTATTAGTTTTCCTAATAGGAAATGGAAATGCTGGACTCAAGACTTGCCTTTTATAATTCATGCACTAGAAAATCCAGATCCCTATGCACATCAGAGCTCGATAATCTCCCACTATTTAGATAACAAGTTTTTTATTCTTCCTGCCAAAATGGACTATTTCACATCTGTCCACATTATACTACACTTGATCCCCAACTCCAAAGCATCTATGTAAATTGTAAACAATACTGGTCCCAATACTGGTCCCTGAGGCACACCACTATTCACTGATTGCCAACCTGAAAAATATACATTTACCCTAATCTTTGCTTTCTGTTAGTTAACCAATTCTCTAGATAAATTTGCTGACTACAAAATGCATAGGTGGGAGAGTAAATTGTGAAGGTGACAGAAAGGACACAGTAGTTGAAGCTAATGCGCAAAAATCTGACAAATGGAGTATAATGTGGACAGATGTGAAATAGTCCATTTTGGCAGGAAGAATAAAAAACTTGTTATCTAAATAGTGGGAGATTATCGAGCTCTGATGTGCATAGGGATCTGGATTTTCTAGTGCATGAATTATAAAAGGCAAGTCTTGAGTCCAGCATTTCCATTTCCTATTAGGAAAACTAATAGGATGTTATTGTTTCTTGTGAAGGGAATTGATCACAAAAGTGGGGCATTTTATTCTTGAGTTGTACATGGCATTGATGAGACCATATCAGGAGTATTGTATACAATATTCCTCTCCATATTGAAGATGTAAATGTGTTAGAGACAGTTTAGAGATTTTTTTTCTAGACTAATACCAGGAATGAACAGGCTGTCTGATGAAGGAGAGGTTATATGTCTATATTTAATATGTCTATTGGATCTTAAGTCCAACGGCATAACCACTCAGCAATCGTGGTATTTAAGACTGACATTGACACAACATCCATCTTTGCTCTTTTTGATTGATGGATTGAAAATTGTCTCTGTGACCCTTCCTGTTGTCTGGCCGGGTGGGACTGATGAGCTGTCTGTGTCTCTGAGCTGTCAGTGACAATGTCCGCACTGTGTGTGAGAAGGAGCTGGCGACACTCTTTCCTGGAACTTGTGTGGAGGAACCCAGCAAGTTTATTCGGTTTCCTTCAATAATTTGTCTCAGGTCCGGGTGAGGGAGAAGCTGCAGATCGGGTCAGTTTAATAACTCATTGAATAACTCAAATCCAGATTGGGTCAGTTTAATAACTCATTGAATAACTCAAATCCAGATTGGGTCAGTTTAATAACTCAAATCCAGATTGGGTCAGTTTAATAACTCAAATCCAGATTGGGTCAGTTTAATCTCTATTAATAATCATTGGGAGCGGTTTGTGAGGCTGCAGCCAGACTCCAGCTCTGATTGGTCACTCTCATTTCTATCCAATTCTTAACCAATCGCAAAGCGAGGTAGTAGAAATGGGAGGTTTTGATTGGTTTACCTTTCCAAATGGGAAAAGCCGCCAATTTCAGTGCAGGAAAAATACAAAATAACCGAACGCCTTAATGTTCAGGAAACTATTTCCATCTCACACTTTATCATCTGTTTATTGTATTTTCCCCTCACAGAATCCTGCCGCTATTTTAGGAACAGTTTGAATTTCTGTAAGCGGCGGGAATCAGACCCCGTTCAGCAATTTAAAACGGAGCAAATCTCAGCTCAGTGGAAAAGCAGAAACAGAGAGATTACCAACCAAGCCCATCACACAGGCTTCACAGGGACAGAGAGAAACGGCTGGTTTCTGATCCTCTCCCCTGAAAGCGGCCGGGAATGTTACAATGGGGAGTGCGGAGAGAATCCCCGACCCTATCCCGCCGGTGGAACAGGCAGCTTTGTGTCCGGAGAATAGGGAGGGCCGGGGGGAAGCAGATCTTAAAGCGCTGCAATGGACTCAGGTCCTGTGTGTGCACAAATCTCACTGATTCCGTCCTCTGGGAAAACTGCGGAATACAGTAAGAGGTCTGAAAACATCAGTTTTAAATCCAATTATTATTTATTTAATAGTGAATTCGTAAGCTTTCGGCTCTATGGCCTTCGTCAGGCAAGTGAGGTGTTCTGGTCCCTATCAGCACAGACAGTAAACCGGTGTTGTCAGATCTCTTACTGTGTTCACCCCAGTCCAACGCCGGCATCTCTACATCAAAACTGCAGAATAAACAGATCAGCCCGAGAATAACCTCTTCATTCCCGCCTTTACTCTGTTGCTGGAGCGACTCCCACATCTCCAGAGAGAAAAAGCTAAATAATTCTCCCATTCTGAAACTTTTCCTTGATGTCGATAATGCACCGGGATAGATTGGGTATAAATCAAACTGAAGAATTTATAAAAAAACCTTGATTCTGACATCCTGTCGTTCAATTATTCACTTCAAGCCAGTGAGGAAACTAAAAACATCAGTGAACAAATCGGAAACAGATCATATCATGAATATTTGATTTGATTTATTATTGCTACAGATATAAACAGTGAAAAGTATTGTTTCTTGCACCCATTACACAGACAAAATAAACCGTTCATAGAGAAGGAAAAGAGAGAGTGCAGGATGTAGTATTGTCATAACTAGGGTGTAGAGGAAGGTCAACTTAATCCAAGGTAGGTCCATTCAAAAGTCTGACAGCAGCAGGGAAGAAGCTCCCCTGGTTGGTAAGTGATCTCAGACTTTAGTATCTTTTTCCTGGAGGAAGATGATGGAAGATGGAATGTCCAGAGTGCGATGAGTCTTCACTTCCCATCATATTAGAGGGATATAGGCCCCAATAGCCTAGGGGCTTTGTTCATTTGCGCAGCATGCTCGAGAAGTTCCTGTGCTGGAATTTATTTTCTTCTTAGCAGATGAATCCACCGTGAGAACTCCATCTCCAATTCCGACCTGCCAGGAAGCAGCTCTTTCACCGATTCTGTGAGTGGTTCTGAAGAACTTTTGGGTTAAATCTGAATGAGCTGTAAAGGGACGGGGATCGGAGCTAAGCGGAGGGAGATGGACTTGAAATTCTCACTGTATCTTCAATAAGAACAAAACAGCATGGGAAACAGGCCCTTCGGCCCAACGAGCCCGCGCTGCAACCCCGATGTTCCCATCTCTACCCGTGATCCCTGTTCATAGATCTATGGATTAAAAACCAAATGAGAGACAATTTAGGCAGAATTTGTTTTGCCAATTAGCATAAGAGCACATCTTTGGAATGTGGGAGGAAACCGGAGCACCCGGAGAAAACCCACGCAAGCACGGGGAGAATGTGCAAACTCCCACAGATACAGGCCCAAATTCACGTATCTGCACAGCACAGCGATAGTCACTGAGCTGTTGTGTTACCCATCAAATGGTCCAGGTCAAGCATACACTAACGATGTGAAGCACTAGGATACTCTCGAAAAAAAATCCAAGAGCAGTCCTCTCACGACCCATCGCATGTATGCCCCTCGTTAGACAACAAGGTAGACCAAAGCACCTGTAGGATAAAAACAAGTACATCAATATCATCATCTATTTACACACTTCCCAGGGACTCCCAAGGCTCATTGTACAGAATTACAAACATTAATTATGAAAAGAAACAGCAGCAACTTCCATACATTAAAATACTGCCTACCACAATACTACCGTACACGGGGGAAGTACAGCTTGATAGAACAAAGCGGGAAACAACTATACTGAGAGTAACAGTACAGAGTCTGACCAATAGATACCAAGCCGCCCTTTTCCAGATAAAATGAGTGGCTCTGAAAAGAGCCTTTGGGTTATCAGATTAAAGAATAGCCGTTTCACTTGCTCTTGGTCGAGACGGCTGAGGTTTTCTTGGGCAGCAGCACGGCCTGGATATTAGGCAGCACCCCGCCCTGAGCGATGGTCACCCCTCCCAGCAGCTTGTTGAGCTCCTCGTCGTTGCGGACGGCCAGCTGCAGGTGCCTGGGGATGATGCGGGTCTTCTTGTTGTCCCGGGCCGCGTTCCCGGCCAGCTCCAGGATTTCAGCGGTCAGATACTCGAGCACAGCAGCCAGATAGACCGGCGCTCCGGCCCCCACACGCTCAGCATAGTTGCCCTTTCTCAGGAGCCTGTGAACGCGGCCCACCGGGAACTGCAGCCCGGCCCGGGACGAGCGAGACTTGGCCTTGGCCCGAGCTTTCCCGCCGCTCTTTCCTCTTCCAGACATTTGCACAATCTCCCCAACACTTTCCCAAAGAATGCTGCAATCCGCTCCCTTTCGCTTCTCTTCTAGCTCCGGGAGGAATGGAGGTGCGGACATTGCTGATTGGTCACTTTGTTGCTACCTCTCAGCATCTTGTTGCTGTGACCAATCAGAAATCTGCTTAACTGACCAATCCGGAGACTGCACGGAGTGAGGGCGGGAAATAACGGAGCCAAATTCTCCGATTCCAACCAATTTCATTTCAAATTGGAAAAGGCCGCCAAAGGGGGAAAGAACAAAAGCGTTTGGGAAATTATTCTGATGGGGAATGGTGAATTCATTTTGAGGAATGTAAGAATCTCCCTTTCTCTCCTTCCCCTGTCTATAATTAACCATTTTCTCAGTCTGGGTTTATCTGAAAACTTCAGATTCAATTTTGAAAAGTTCCGATATATTTATGAAACAAATACATTTCACACAAAAACCCATCAACAATTAATTATCTACCAACAAGGTGTTTAAAACATCAGTCTGTGTTTGCACCATTTACCCCCAGTTGCAGATTTGTTCTCAGAACTCGGGATCCATTCGGGGTTAATTTCGGTCCTTTTCAAAACTATCAGTCTCACTGACATGGTTGTTTAAGCGGATTGGACGTTCTCCACATTCGTGAGAATAAATGAGTGAATATTTTCAGTGCAGATCTGACGGTTCCTGCACAGCCGGAGTCCATAGGGAATAAACGGATCGATTTTCCTAAACGGCAAAAATGCCATCAAACAGTTCAAGACGCTTCGCAATAAAACAAATTGAACTAGAAAGTTGATTCAGCTTTTTCACAGAGATTGTGGGGGGGCTCTTAAAAGAGCCGTTGTGTGTTTGGGGTGTTTCTCAGTTCATTGGGGAGTTTCACTTGGAGCTGGTGTACTTGGTCACCGCCTTTGTCCCTTCCGACACGGCGTGCTTGGCCAGTTCCCCGGGCAGCAGCAGGCGCACGGCGGTCTGGATCTCCCGGGAGCTGATGGTGCTGCGCTTGTTGTAATGGGCCAGGCGGGAAGCCTCACCCGCGATGCGCTCGAAAATATCGTTCACGAACGAGTTCATGATACTCATGGCCTTGGAGGAGATGCCGGTGTCGGGGTGAACCTGCTTCATCACTTTGTAGATGTAGATGGAGTAACTCTCCTTCCTGGATCTTTTCCTTTTCTTGCCGCCCTTTGCCGGCAGTTTTTTCTGCGCTTTTTTGGCTCCCTTCTTGGAAACCGGCGCTTTCTTCTCATCAACCATTGTCGCAGTTAATTTCAGCCCCACAATCACTGAATGGGGCTCGGAACTCCTCTTTTATAGAGCAAAGCAGAGGCCTATGCTAATGAAGGATGGCTGAAAACCCTGTTCCCCATTGGCTCATTTACAGTGATGTCTATTCCTGATGCTGTCTCTGATTGGTTAGTTTAGATACCCAATCACATTTGTTGCTGTTCAAATCCACAAACTCTCTCAGTTTTCAATCCGTCCTTTCCCCTTGTCCGCCCCCGATCCACCCAAACCCCCCCCTGACTCTCTCACTCCCTCTGCCACACCAGCGCAATCTCTCTGCTGCTAATCCCACATCACTCTATCAGACTGCTGATACTGTTCATCCATTTCCCCTTCCTCACCAGCACCAACTGCTCCGCTTTACTTCCCCGCCCATCACCGGGAGCTGGCAGTACACAATATCTGGGCTCAGACACGGGTTATTGTGAACTTTACTGTGCGAGTTAAAGGGGAATAAATTTGATGAGCAGCGGCTGAAAGGATTTGGATGAGAATTAAACCTTACTGGCTACAAGCCTTCAATACGTTTCCACACCAGAGGCAAATAAAGAAAATGAGAGCGCCTGGAATGGGGATGGGCGGGGGTGGCGGTGGTGGAGATACCCCGGCGTGAACTGAGAACTGGCTGATGGACAGAAACTGAGTGTAGGAAAATGGGCCATTTTTAAGTTAGCATTTACCACAACTTTAGGCCACTGCTATTCACAATCCATATATCAAAGAGACTTCACCCAGGCAGTGACTCAAATCAAACCCGAGTCCCTGGACTGTGCACCAGCACCGATGGTCACTGTGTCACTCTGCCATCCTTCACAATCCAAATATCAAACATTTGGATTTGGTATTAAAGGCGATATTACCAATTTGTTAGCTGACATAAACAAGATGGATGTGTGAGACATGAGGAACAGGCAAAAACTAAGGGGGTTTGAGGAGGCTAAGCGAATGGGCAACAATTTGGCAAGTGGAATGCAATGTGGAGAAATATGACGATATTCACTTCAGAATTAAAAAAAAATAGAAACAAAGAACATTTCTTAAATGATGAGAGGTTTGGAAGTGTTGAAGTTCAAACAGAGTTGACTGTTGCTGTTCATGAGTCACAGAAAGCTAATATGCAGGCAGAGCAAGCAATTCAGAAGGAAAATGGAAGGTCAGCCTTTATTGTTTTGAATTCAAAAATAAAGGTGTTTTACAGCAATTAAGTGGGGCCCTGATTGAAAAAAAATTCGTTGGGCGGAAGGGCCTGTTTCCCGTGCTGTTTTTTGTTCTGATGAGATAACACCTGGAGTATTGTATGCAGTTGTGGTCTCCTTACCTAAAGAAAGGTATGATTACCATGGAGTGAGTAGAATAAAGGCTCAGTAAATTCTCCCCTTGTGCATATGGGTTTCCTCCAGGTGTGTTTCCTCCCATTGTTCAAAGATGTGCAGGTTAGTCAGATTGGCCAAGTTAATTGCCCCTTAGCAACCCAAGATGAGCAGTTTAGAGGGTATAGCCTTAGTAAATTTGTGGGGTTATAGGGATAGGGCCTGGGTAAGATGCTGAATCAATACAGACTTGATGGGCCAAATGACCTTCCTACTGCACTGCAGTGATTCCATTCTAAATCAGTGAGGCTGACTGTGGGGCTGAAATGGCATCTCTCTTTTTTTTGTACAGAATGAGATTAATTTTGTGCCTTTGGTTATTGGGTACGGTACATGAAACAAAATGTGTATTTATCTGACGAATGCTAGTTTGCACGTGTGAGATTGGCTGAACATAATTTTGTGACATCTTTACATAAGCCTCTTTTTTCCTCTTCACCAGAGATTCAACTTCCTTAATACACCACGATCCCTCGCTCAACCACTTCCTCCCTGTCTGACAGGTACATATTTATCAAGGACTCGCAGTAACTGCTCCTTAAACAAGCTCCACATTTCAGTTATTCCCAGCCCCTGCAGTTTCCTACTTCAACCTATGCATCCTAAATCTTGCCTTTTCCCCAGGTATAATTTCTGCCCTTCGGTATATGCCTATCCCTCCCCATCACTAAGGTAAACATAACCAAATTGTGTCACCATCACCAAAATGCTCACCTACCTCCAAGTCTAATAACTGGTCTAGTTCATTACCCAGTACCAAATCCAATATGGCCTCACCTCTTGTTGGCCTATCTACATAGTGTGTCAGGAAACCTTCCTGCACATATTGGACAAAAACTGACCCCTCTAACATACTCAAGCTATAACCTTTTCAATCAATATTTGTAAAGTTAAAATTCCCCATAACAACTACCCTGTTACTTTCTCTCCTATCCAGGATCATCTTTGCAATCCTTTCCTCTACATTTCTGGAACTTTTTGAAGGCCTATAAAAAACTGCCAGCAGGGTAACCTCTCCTTTCCTATTTCTAATCTCAGTTAATGATAAGGCGTTGGAGAGAGGTACAGAACAAAGAGATCTAGAGGTACATGTTCATAGCTCCTTGAAAGTGGAGTCATAGGTGGACAGAGTGGTGAAGGAGGCATTCAGTATGCTTGGTTTCATCAGTCAGAACATTTAATACAGGAGATGGGGTGTCTTGTTGAAGTTGTACAAGACATTGGTAAGGCCACACTTGGAATACTGTGTGCAATTCTGGTCACCCTATAATAGAAAGGATATTATTAAACTATAAATAGTGCAGAAAAGATTTACTAGGATACTACCAGGGCTTGATGGATTGAGTTGTAAGGAGAGGCTGAATAGAGTGGGACATCTTTCTGTGGAGCATAGGAAGCTGAGAGGTGACCTTAGAACATAGAACAGTACAGCACAAACAGGCCCTTCGGCCCACAAGTTGTGCTGAACACATCAAAACCTACCCAGCCATAGACCTATCTATAACCCCCAATCCCATTGGATCCCATATACTCATCCAGAAGTCTTTTAAAAGACCCCAGCGAGTTCGCCTCGACCACCACCGACGGCAGCCGATTCCATTCACTCACCACCCTCTGAGTGAAAAACTTTCCCCTAGCATCCCCTCTGTACTTGCTTCCCTGCACTTTAAATCTGTGCCCTCTCGTCGCGACCATTTCAGCCCTGGGAAATAGTCTCTGAGAGTCCACCCTATCTATTCCTCTCAACATCTTGTAAACCTCTATCAGGTCGCCTCTCAACCTTCGTCTCTCCAGGGAGAACAGTCCCAGCTCCCTCAACCTGTCTTCATAAGGCATGCCTCCCAATCCAGGCAACATCCTTGTAAATCTCCTCTGCACCCTTTCAATAGCTTCCACGTCCTTCCTATAGTGAGGCGACCAGAACTGCGCACAGTACTCCAAGTGTGGTCTGACAAGGGTCCTATAAAGCTGCAGCATTACCTCCTGACTCCTGAACTCAATCCCTCGATGAATGAAGGCCAGTACACCGTAAGCTTTCTTAACCACATCCTCCACCTGGGAGGCCGATTTGAGAGTCTTATGGACCCGGACCCCAAGATCCCTCTGCTCTTCCACACAGCTAAGACTCCTACCTTTGATAGTGTACTCATTCATCCCGTTGGATCTGCCAAAATGGACCACAACACATTTATCCGCGTTGAAGTCCATCTGCCACTTCTCCGCCCAGTCTTGCATCCTGTCGATGTCATGCTGCAACTTCTGACATCCCTCCAGACCATCCACAACACCACCGACCTTCGTGTCATCGGCGAACTTACTCACCCATCCCTCCACTTCCTCATCCAGGTCATTTATGAAAATGACAAACAGCAAGGGTCCTAGAACAGATCCTGGGGCACTCCACTGGTGACCGACCTCCATGCAGAAAAAGAGCCATCCACAACCACCCTCTGCCTTCTGCAGGCAAGCCAGTTCTGGATCCACAAGGCCAAAGCCCCTTGGATCCCATGGCCTCTCACCTTCTCAAGAAGTCCTTTTAGAGGTCTATAAAATAATAAGGAACAGAGACAAGGTAGATAGTCAATATTTTTTCCCCCAAAGGTAGGGGAATCTAAAACTAGAGGGCATAGGTTTAAGGTGAGAAAGGAGACATACAAAATGTCCAGAAGGGCAATATTTTTCACTCAGAGGGTACTGAGTGTCTGGAACAAGCTACTTGAGATAGTAATAGAGGCGGGTATAATTTTATGTTTTAAAAATCATTTAGTTACATGGATATGATGGGTATAGAGGGATACGGGCCAAATGCGGGCAACTGGGATTACTTTAGGGGTTTTAAAAAAAAGTGGCATGGACAAGTTGGGCCAAAGAGCCTGTTTCCATGCTGTAAACATCAATGACTTACAATACAAGAACAGCCCCTTCAGCTCTCCAAGCCTGCATCCCTCTATTCAAATCCTATTCATATTTATCAAAATGCCACTTAAGATTCACTTTCGTATCTGCTTCTACTACCTCCTCCAGCAGTGAGTTTCAGGCACAAATGAACCACAGTGCAAAGGCACCTACCACCCTCTGTGTACCTTTAGAAAGGTAATTATTTCCTTCTAAAAGTGTAACAAAAAGTGTTCACCAACCTTGTTCCAGGGATATTCTGTCACAGAATCTCTACATTGAAGAAGGATATTTAGCCTATTGACTTCACACTGAGTCAGCATCTTATCCAGGCCCACACAATCATCTCCAACCCTCTCCAAATAACCCATAAACCACTGAATCTGCACAAACTGGAACACAAAGGAACATGCAACCTGTTACAATCACCCTCTCTTTATGCCGCTCTGACAGTTTTTAAGGCAATTTGTTGAACTGCACGGGATCCTTGCTCCTACCTTCTTCACTAGTCTCCCAATATAAAATACTTTACTGAAGTCCATGTAGACTACAAAGCTGGACACCTCCTTAAATCATTCAATCACATTTGTTAGACATGGTGATGACATGGTAGCAGAGTGGTTAGCACTACTGCTTCAAAGCTCCAGGGTCCTGGGTTTGATTCCTTTCTTGGGTCACTGTCTGGTGGAGTTTGCACATTCTCCTCATGTCATGTCTATGTTCTATGTTCTTCTTGGGTTTCCTATGAGACATAGATAGGATGCAAGACTGTGGCAGATGGACTTCAACGCAGATAAATGTGTGGTTGTCCATTTTGGCAGGACTAATGGGATGAAGGAGTATAATATCAAGGGTAGGAGTCTTAGCACTGTTGAGGAGCAGAAGAATCTTGGAATCCGGGTCCATAGCTCTCTTAAATCGGCCTTGCAGGTGGAGGATGTGGTCAAGAAGGCATATATTGTACTGGCCTTCATTAATCGAGTTTAGGAGTTGGGAGGTAATGCTGCAACTTTATAAGACCCTTGTCAGACCCCATTTGGAGTATTGTGTGCAATTCTGGTCACCTCACTATAGGAAGGATGTGGAAGCTATTGAGAGGGTGCAGAGGAGATTTACAAGGATGTTACCTGGATTGGGAGGCATGCCTTATGAAGATAGGTTGAGGGAGCTAGGTCTCTTCTCCCTGGAGAGACGAAGGTTGAGAGGTGACCTATAGAGGTTTATAAGATGTTGAGAGGAATAGATAGGGTGGATTCTTGGAGGCTATTTCCCAGGGTTGAAATGGTTGCTATGAGAAGACACAGGTTTAAGGTGCTGGGGGGCAACAGTACAGAGGAGATAAAGAATAAAGAACAAAACAGCATGGGAAACAGGCCCTTCAGCCCAGTGAGCCTGCGTCGCCACCCCGATGTTCCCACCTCTACCCGTGATCCCTGTCTATGTTTATAGATCTATGGTTTAAAAATCAAATTTGAGACAATTTAGGGAGAATTTGTTTTGCCAATTAGCCTAAGAGCACATTTTTGGGATGTGGGAGGAAACCAGAGCACCTGGAGGAAACCCACGCAAGCACAGGAAGAATGCGCAAACTTCCACAGACACAGCCCAAATCCATCTATCTGCACAGCACAGCGATAGTCACTGAGCTGTCGTGTTGCCCATCAAATGGTCGAGATGTTAGGGGTAAGTTTTTCACTCAGAGGGTGATGAGTGAATGGAATCGGCTGCCATCAGTGGTGGTAGAGGCAAACTCGCTGGGTCTTTTAAGAGACTTCTGGATGAATACGTGAGATTTAATGGGATTGGGAGTTACAGATAGTTCTATGGCCTGGTAAGTACTGATATAATTGGTGCAACTTGTGGGCCGAAGGAACTGTTTGTGCTGCAGTGTTCTATATTCTAAGTTCCTCTGGTTGCTCTAGTTTCCTTCCACAGTCCAAAGATGTGCAGCTTAGGTTGATTGGCCATGCTAAGAAATTGCCCCTTAGTGTACAGGGATGCATAGGCTAGAGAGATTAGAGGGCATAATATGTAGGGATATGGGTGTAGGGCCTGGGTGGGATTGTGTTTGGTGCAGACTTGATGGGCTGAAGGTCCTCTTTCTGCACTGTAGATTCTATGATCTCTGGCTAATAAAGCCATACTGACTGTCCTTGATTAATCTTTGCCTCTGCAAATGGAGATTAATTTTGTTCCTCACCATTTTTGTCAATAGTTCCCCTTACACTGATTTCAGAATTTAAACAATTAGATTGTGTCCCTGTCACCTCAAGGACATCTCCTCTTTCCAGCACTGCAGTGTCTTCCCTAATCAGTACTGCCATTCCCTCTCTCCTTCTCCTTATCTCTTTTTGAACATAATTCCTGAGCATCCAGTTCTCATTCTTTTTAAGCCACATTTCTCTCACTGCCTCAACATCAAATTCCCACATTGCCACTTGTCCTTTGCTCATCAACTTTATTTATCGCACTTTGTGCATTTATGTTCATGCATTGTAGACCTGTCTTGACATTCCTCATAGTGCTTTTTAGTCTCTTCCTATCTAATATGATATTAATTTCTTCTTCCTATTATCCATCACTCTCTGTCCTGCTACTTTTATTGTACTTCCTTTCTCCTTTCCTCCCTCCTGAACACTCAAACTGCTTGTGGTGCTAGAATTTTGGCTCTGACTGTACTATGAGGTAAGAACTCAGTAAGAATCTAGCAACACCAATTTTAAATCCAACCGATTTATTTGATAGTAAATTTGCGAGCTTTCGACTTTCTGTCTTCGTCAGGCAAATGCAGTGTTCTGGTCTGCAATAGCACAAATATCAGCACAGACAGTCACAGATTGCTGATTAGAATGCAAATCCTTACATCTAACCTGTTATTCAAGTGTTAAAGTGGCTAACAATGTGTGTGAAGGGAATCCTGAGCATTGGTTAGAGAATTGTGTATTGTCTCCAGACAGCACAGTAAGTGAGGTTTTTTGCTAACCCAGGCAAGTCATGGGGGTTACAAATAGTGTGACATGAAGCCAAGATCCCTGTTAAGACCGTCCTCATGTGTGCGGAACTATGAGGTACCAGCGCCCTCATCTGCTTCCAAAATGCAGCACCTCCAGGCATTCCTGCAGTACCTATTCAGACAGCATGGTGGCACAGTGGTCCACACTACAGCATTAGGACCCTGGGTTCAATCCCGGCCTTGGGTGACTGTATGTGTAAAGTTTGCACATTCTCCCCATATCTGCGTGGGGTTCCTTCAGGTGTTCCAGTTTTCACCCACAGTCCAAACATGTGCAGCTTAGGTTGATTGGCCATGCTGAATTGCCCCTTAATGTCCCAGGATGTGTAGCTGAGACAGATTAACGGGGTAAATATCTGGGGTTATGGGGATAGAGTCTGGGCAGGATTATTTTCCGTGCAGGCTTGATGGACCAAATGACTGCCTTCTATGGATTCTATGATTCAATTCAATGATTCCACCTGACTGTTCTTCTTTGGCTGCTAGTGCAAAAGTGAGTGGCTTTTGCAACCAAATAAGCCTGTTGGACTTTAACCTGCTGTTGAGAGACTTCTTACTTCCCACACTGTTTAGTAGTCATCCACTCCTTTTTTTCCTCTAGCCCCTTATAGATAAGCTGGTAGCTTGGGCAGACAGATGGCAGATGGAATTCAATCCTGATAAATGTGAGGTGATTCATTTCGGGAGAAAGAATGTAGAGGGGAGGTATATGATAAAGGGTAGACCTATTAAGAGTATAGAAATGCAGAGGGACCTGGGGGTGCAGGTGAACAAGTCTCTGAAGGTGGCAGAGCTAGTGGAGAAAGTTGTGAAGAAAGCATATAGTATGTTAGTCTTTATAGGAAGGGGTATAGAGTACAAGAGCTGGCCTTTAATGTTGCAGTTGTATAAAACGCTGGTTAGACCTCATTTGGAATACTGCGTCCAGTTCTGGTCGCCTTACTACCGGAAGGACGTGAAGACTCCTGGTTTACCAGGATGCTGCCTGGTATGGAAGGTCTGAGTTACGAGGAGGGATTAGGCAAATTGGGACTGATTTCCTTAGAAAGACGTAGACTTAGAGGACATCTAATAGAGGTGTACAAGATTATGAAGGGGATAGATAGAGTTAACAGGGTTAAGCTTTTTCCTAGGATGGACTCAAATAGCACGAGGGTTCATGGGCTTAGGGTGAGGGGGGTAAGGTATAATTTGGATGCTAGAGGGAGTTTTTTCACACAGAGGGTGGTGGGGATATGGAATGCGCTGCCAAGTAAAGTGGTGGAGGCAGGCACTCTGGAGTTATTTAAGAAATACTTAGATGGGCACATGAACAGAATGGGAATGGAGGGGTATAGAAAACTGATTTAAAATAGGGATCATGAGCCTTGGGAGTCCCTGGGAAGTGTGTAAATAGATGATGATATTGATGTACTTGTTTTTATCCTACAGGTGCTTTGGTCCACCTTGTTGTCTAACGAGGGGCATACACGCGATAGGTCAGGGGGTGACGGGTGCTCTTGGATTTTTTTGGAGAGTATCCTAGTACTTCACGGTGTTAGTGTACGCTTGACCTGGACCATTTGATGGGCAACACGACAGCTCAGTGACTATCGCTGTGCTGTGCAGATACATGGATTTGGGTCTGTGTCTGTGGGAGTTTGCGCATTCTCCCCGTGCTTGCGTGTGTTTTCTCCAGGAGCTCCGGTTTCCTCCCACATCCCAAAGATGTGCTCTTAGGCTGATTGGCAAAACAAATTCTCCCTAAATTATTTCAAATTTGGTTTTTAATCCATAGATCTATAAACATAGACCGGGATCACGGGTAGAGGTGGGAACATCGGGGTGGTGGCGTGGGCTCGTTGGGCTGAAAGGCCTGTTTCCCATGCTGTTTTGTTCTTTGTTCTTTGATTTTAAGCTGATGTTGTGAAACTTCTTACAGAGCTCAGAGACACAGACAGCTCATCAGTTCCACAGTGTCAAACAGCAGAAATAGGTCCAGAGATGTATTTTCAATCAATTAACAGCAGGAGAGACAGATGTTGTGTTCATGTCACCCTGCACTCAGTACCACTGACAGATTCTCACCCACAACAGATAATTGCAGTGTCAATCCCACAATGGAGCAGCCTTAGCTTCAAATTAAGTATCAGGTAAAACTGACACATAGTTTCTGATGAAAAGTTACACAGTGAATAATGTATTCTGAGATTCGAGTTACATACTAGTCACATCATCCGCATCAGGGGTTCAGAAGTTACTATACTAATCCCCATAACTGAGTCTTCACAAATCCATTAGATACAAACTAAAACTCAAATACATTCTGAGATTGAAATATTCTGAATGTGAGTCTAACCTGAGATACAAACTCAGATTCCAGTTTAAAATTCACCCTGATTATGAAACTAAAAGTTACAATATCAATTTAATGACTATGAATTGAACTATCGATTGTAAACTAATCCTAAATCCTCACCGAGCCCAATGGAAGACACTGTACCAATTCCAGACTGAGCTCCATTTTACACGTCAAAACATTTACTCAGAATCAGACTGACTGTCACAGATCAAATCGATGTGAACAAGCTGAGTGAAACTTGCAGAACAATCCAGTATCAGATTGAAGGATACGTTACCTTTCATAATTGTGTTCACACTGACAGATTTAATGCAGGGTTAAAACTATCTCATTTTTGCATCAAAACTATCACATTGATGGTTTGTGGCTTTGCTGTAAATTTATATGGATTGAATCCACATTTATAAATAATCCTAGTAATTGAAGAGTACATGATCAATACCATACTCACACTGAGTCAGAGAGTCTGACAGATATAGGATGTTCAATGTCAGATGATGATAGACAGGTTGTTTACTGAACTCACTCGCAATTCCTGACTCTGAATGACACCAAATCAAATTTTCACACCAATTGTATCACAGGGAGATTCAGAAAGACTCCAAGATGCTGACAGATTCAAATGGAAGACAATAAAAAAAAGATACGCTCGCATAAATGGTGACACACATACAGAGACGCACGCATACATGGTGACACACATACAGAGATGCACGCATACATGGTGACACACATACAGACACGCACGCGTACATGGTGACACACATACAGACATGCACGCATACATGGTGACACACGTACAGACACGCACGTATACATGGTGACATACGCACACATACATGGTGACACACATACAGACACGCACGCATACATGGTGACACACGTACAGACACGCACTGGTATTGGACCACAAATTTTATGAAATTGGGCACACAATATGGAAGCAGACCAAAACCACACTCGAGCCTCTTATCTAAAATCCAGAGACACAGACGCAGGTTAGCGGGCAGGAGCATGCTTTTAGAATGCAAATGAGGACAAACACACAGGGGAATCTGGTCAGGATGGCAGCCCCGGCAAATAATTTAAAAAACATATCCACATCCCACTAAATCAGCACTTCTAAACCAGTCAAACAACCTACGGAGGCACCCTCAGATTAGCATAGCTAAGGAAGAATCCCTGGCCCCTCAAACTTCCTGAGAATAATTGCGCACCTATTGTTCAAACCCTGAAGATTCCAGACCACTGATAACAAATCAGACAAAAACAATTAACACAGTATCACCCCAATACTTGAAAACATTGAGACAGTATGGCTAAAGTCAAGTACTGTAAATAACATTTGAATCGCACACTACACCGAAGTTGCGGTATAACCATAGTCCTGTTTCCGCGTGTCTTTGAGTGCTTTTGGAACAGTTTGATTGTATGTCCTGACTGCACCTCCATCAGCGTAAAAGAAAATAAAGCTGTGCTGTTTTTGAACTACACCGTGAGTCCATAGTGGTCATTTCGCCCACTTATGCTAACAACTGGGGGCTCGTTCGGGATTGCGACCGTCGCTCGAATGCCGTCTCCTGGCACTGGGTGAGTATTTTTACACATTTCATCAAATCCGCAGAATACTATTGTCCCAGCGTCAGAGCAGTGTTTCACGGCTGCTGCGATCTGAACTTGTGAACAGGGTTCGTTCAATAACTGTACAGCGACAACGTGGGTTTAAGTGTCTTTTTGGGCGGGCGACTGGATCGCAAACTGTGATTCAAAGAACAAAACAGCATGGGAAACAGGCCCTTCAGCCCAACAAGGCCACGCCGCCACCCCGATCTTCCCACTTTTACCCGTGATCCCTGCCTATGTTTATAGATCTATGGATTAAAAACCAAATTTGAGACAATTTAGGGAGAATTTGTTTTGCTAATTAGCCTAAGAGCACATCTTTGGGATGTGGGAGGAAACCGGAGTACCCAGAGAAAAGCCACGCAAGCACGGGCAGAATGCGCAAACTCCCACAAACACAGGCCCAAATCCATGTATCTGCACAGCACAGCGATAGTCACTGAGCTGTCATGTTGCCCATCAAATGGTCCAGGTCAAGCATACATTAACGACGTGAAGCAGTAGGATACTCCTGAAAAAAATCCAAGAGCAGTCCTCTCACGACCCATCGCGTGTATGCCCCTTGTTAGACAACAAGGTGGACCAAAGCACCTGTAGAATTAAAACAAGTACATCAATATCATCACCTATTTACACACTTCCCAGGGACTCCCAAGGCTCATGATCCCTATTTTAAATCAGTTTTCTATACTCCTCCATTCCCATTCTGTTCATGTGCCCATCTAAGTATTTCTTAAATAACTCCAGAGTACCTGCTTCCACCACTTTACTTGGCAGCGCATTCCATACCCCCACCACCCTCTGTGTGAAAAAACTCCCTCTAGCATCCAAATTATACCTTACACCCCCTCACCCTAAGCCCGTGACCCCTCGTGCTATTTGAGTCCATCCTAGGAAAAAGCTTAACCCTGTTTACTCTATCTATACCCTTCATAATTTTGTACACCTCCATTAGATCTCCTCTAAGTCTACGTCTTTCTAAGGAAAACAGTCCCAATTTGCCTAACCTCTCCTCGTAACTCAGACCTTCCATACCAGTCAGCATCCTGTTAAACCTCCTCTGCACTCTCTCCAGAATCTCCACATCCTTCCGGTAGTAAGACGACCAGAGCTGGATGTAGTATTCCAAATGAGGTCTAACCAGCGTTTTATACAACTGCAACATTAAAGGCCAGCTCTTGTACCGTATACCGCTTCCTATAAAGGCTAGCATACTATATGCTTTCTTCACAACCTTCTCCACTTGCTCTGCCACCTTCAGAGACTTGTTCACCTGCACCCCCAGGTCCCTCTGAATTTCTATACTCTTAATAGGTCTACCCTTTATCATATACCTCCCCCTTACATTCTTCCTCCCGAAATTAATCACCTCACATTTATAAGGATTGAATTCCATCTGCCATCTATCTCCCCAAGCTACCAGTCTATCTATATTCTGCTGCATCGCCTGACAATGCTCTTCACTATCTGCAAGTCCAGCCATCTTTGTATCATCTGCAAATTTGCTGATCACTCCACTTACTCCCTCTTCCAAGTCATTTATATATATTACAAATAGAAGAGGTCCCAGGACCGAGCCCTAAGGCACACCACTAGTGACCGACCTCCAGCGAGAAAAACACCCTTCCACTATTACTCTCTGTCTCCTAGACAGAGTGGCATTATTAGTCAAAGACTGTATCACAGTGACGGAGAGGAAGTTTGATGAGGGCTTGTCTGTTGAGGTAGTATGGGCTGAGATTAGAAACAGGAAAGGAGAGGTCACCCTGTTGGGAGTCTTTTATAGACCTCCTAAAAGTTCTAGAGAGGTTGAGGAAAGGATTGCCAAGTCAATTCTGGACAGGAGTGAAAGTAATAGGGTAATTGTTATGGGGGACTTTAACTTTACTAATATTGATTGGAATATCTATAGCTCTAGCTCGTTAGAGGGGTCATTTTTTATACAAAGTGTGCAGGAAGGTTTTTTGACTCAGTATGTAGATAGGCCAACTAGAGGTGAGGCTACATTGGATTTGGTGCTGGTCAATGAGCCAGACCAGGTGTTAGGCTTGGAAGTTAGTGAACATTTTGGTGATAGTGACCACAATTCGGTTATGTTCACCTTAGTGATGGACAGGGATAGCATGAAGCTGGGGGCAGTAGTTATAGCTGGGGGAAGGGTAATTATGAGGCCATCAGGAGAGAATTAGGGTGCATAGATTGGACTAGGAAACTACAGGGGCTGGGAACATCCGGAATGTGGAGCTTATTCAAGGAGCAGCTGCTGCGAGTCCTTGATAAGTATGTCCCTGTCAGGCAAGGAGGAAATGGTCGAGTAAGAGAACCTTGGTGTACGAAAAAAGTTGATTTGCTGGTTAAAAGGAAAAAGGAGGCTTATGTCAGGATGAGGCTTGATGGCTCGGTTAGTGCAATGGATAGCTATAGATCAGCCAGGAGGGAGCTAAAGAGTGAATTGAGGAGAGCTAAGAGAGGACACGAGAAGACTTTGGCTGATAGGATTAAGAGAATCCTAAAGCTTTCTTTAGATATGTTAAGAATAGAAGATTGGTTAGGACAAGACTAGGGCCAGTCATAGACAGCAGTGGGAAGTTGTGCGTGGAGCCTGAAGAGATTGGAGAGGTACTGAATAAATATTTCTCTTCGGTATTCACGCAGGCTGATGTAAATGTAGTTATGGAGAACACTGAGGTACAGGGTTGCAAACTGGAAAGTATTGAAGTAGAGAGGGAGGATGTGCTAGATATTCTCGAGGGTTTGAAGTTGGATAAGTCCCCTGGGCCGGACGGGATTTACCCTAGGATTCTCTGGGAGGCAAGAGAGGAGATTGCAGAGCCTCTGGCTCTGATCTTCATGTCGTCGTTGGTTACGGGTGTGGTTCCGGAGGACTGGAGGATAGCGAATGTGGTCCCATTGTTCAAGAAGGGGAAGAGAGACCTTCCAGTGAATTATAGGCCAGTGAGTCTTACTTCTGTTGTGGGCAAAGTATTGGAGAGAATTATTAGGGATAGGATTTATAGTTATTTAGAGAGAAATGAATTGATTGGGGATAGTCAGCATGGTTTTGTGAAGGGTAGGTCGTGCCTTACTAACCTCATTGAGTTTTTTTTGAAAAAGTGACCAAAGAGGTGGATGGGGGTAAGGCAGTTGATGTAGTATATATGGACTTTAGTAAGGCGTTTGATAAGGTGGCCCATGGAAGACTTCTGCAGAAAATGCAGATGTATGGGATAGAGGGTGATTTAGCTAATTGGATTAGGAATTGGCTAGCAGATAGAAGACAGATGGTGGTGGTTGATGGGAGATATTCATCGTGGAGTTCGGTGACAAGTGGTGTACCTCAGGGGTCTGTTTTGGGGCCCCTGCTGTTTTTAATTTTTATAAATGATCTGGATGAGGGTATTGAAGGATGGATTAGTAAATTTGCAGATGACACTAAAGTCGGTGGAGTGGTAGATAATGAAGAGGGGGGTTATAGTTTGCAGAGGGACTTGGACAAGTTGCAGAGCTGGGCCGAGAGGTGGCAAATGGAGTTTAATGTGGAAAATTGTGAGGTAATGCACTATGGCAGAAATAATAAATGTGTAGAGTATAGGGCAAATGGTAGGATTCTTAGTAGTCTAGAGGAACAGAGGGATCTTGGTGGGTATGTGCATAGATCCCTGAAAGTAGGCAGTCAGGTCGAGAAGGTTGTTAGGAAGGCATATGGAGTCTTGGCTTTTTTTGGTAGAGGGATTGAATTTCGGAGCCGCAACGTCATGTTGCAACTGTACAAAACTCTAGTGCGGCCGCACTTGGAGTATTGTGTGCAGTTCTGGTCCCCACATTATAAGAAAGATGTGAGGCATTGGAGAGGGTACAGAGGAGGTTTACCAGGATGTTGCCTGGTATGGAGGGCAGGTCTTATGAAGAGAGGCTGAGGGATTTGAGTTGTTTTCGTTAGAAAGAAGGCGGCTAAGAGGAGACCTTATTGAAACATATAAGATGATTAGAGGTTTAGATAGGGTGGACAGTGATAGCCTTTTTCCTATGATGGAGAAAGCTAGCACGAGGGGACATAGCTTTAAATTAAGGGGTGGTGGTTATAGGACGGATGTCAGAGGTGGGTTCTTTACCCAGAGGGTGGTAAGGGTATGGAATGCCCTGCCTGCTGCAGTTGTAGATGCACCAAGTTTGGGGGCGTTTAAGAGGTTAGTAGATACGTTTATGGACGAAAACGGAATGGTTTAGGTTAGAGGGTCATTGCTTTTTCCTAATTGATTGGCGCAACATCGAAGGCCGAAGGGCCTGTTCTGCGCTGTAATGTTCTATGTTCTATGGAGTAGGTTATAGAGATAGGGAGAGGTGTAGGGGCTGGAGTAGGTTATAGAGATGGGGGAGGGTGTAGGCTGGGGTGTAGGGAGTGGAGTAGGTTACAGAGATAGGGAGGGGTGTACTGACGGGTGTAGGGAGTGGAGTAGGTTATAGAGATAGGGAGGGGTGTAGGGGCTCGAGGATGTTGCAGTGGTAGGGAGTGGTGTAGGGGCTGGGGGAGGTTATAGAGATAGGTAGTGGTGTAGGGGCTGGAGGATGTTGCCGTGGTAGGGAGTGGAGTAGGTTATAGAGATGGGGACGGTGTAGGGAAGCTGCACAGGACGAGGCCAGTATTTGTAATCGAATCTGGAAGCATTTGAGTCATTCTGTATCCAGGGCTTTAGGCTGCAATATTCAGTGTACCTGAGCCCGTGCTAGCTCCAAAATAAACAGGCTGATTTTAAACTCTAAAATTCTTTGTCTGGCTACTCGAATAGAACAAAATCTGCAATGAACTGAACATCAACAGCTCCTAACACAGAGGAACAGGAGGAGCCCATTCAGTCCCTCTCAAGCCATTTTTCAGCTACCCTGGGAAACACATTGCTGACACTGGGTATAAACTGGGATCAGTGGTCACAGTCTCAGGATAACCAGAGAGAGTTCTGTATCGTATCAGTCTCTGGGAGTGATCGAAGCTGACACTGGGTATAAAGTGTGGTTACACTGTCAGAGTGATGTAGAAGGAGTTCTGTATCGTATCAGTTTCTGGGAGTGATCGATGTAGACACTGGATGTGTGTGCGTTGTAGAGGGGTGGGTTATACTTTCTCAGGGTAACGATATTTTGTGAAGGAAAAAAAGCAATACAGAATTTACAAATGTAGAGTTTATTTGGTTTAAAATATTTTGAACATTGTACTTGTCCAGTTATTGGTGCTGAGCTTTCACCCTGTTCTAAGATGAGAGGTTGGAGCACTGTTTCCCTGAACATGCAGGTGTGATTATGAGTGTGTGTGCCTGTCCATATGTCATTGTGTGTGTGGCTATGTGTATGGGTTTGTGTGTAGGGGGGTTGTGTGTGTGGCTGTGTGTGTGAGTATGTGTGTGGGGGTGTGTGTGTGTGAAGGGGTGTGTGTGTCAGGCTGTGTGTATGGGGCTGTGTTTATGGGGATGTGTGTGGGGGGGTGCATCTGGGGTGTGTGTGGGGGTGTGTGTGGGGTTGTGTGTATGGGTATGTGTGTGTGGGGTTGTGTGTATGGGTATGTGTGTGTGGTGCTGTGTGTATGGGTGTGTGTGTGTGGCTGTGTGTGTGTGGCTGTGTGTATGGGTATGTGTGTGTGCGTGGGGCTGTGTGTATGGGTATGTGTGTGTGTGTGGAGGGGGGGATGTGTGTGTGGGTATGTGTGTGTGTGTGGGAGGTGGGTATGCGCCTCTTTATGTATATATATTGTGTTCCTGTCTGCATGTGTGCATCTGTTACATGTCTGTGTCTGACTACCTGCATGTGCTTGTCTATATGCCCAGGTGTGTCTATATGTCAGTGTGTGTGTGCGTGTGTCTATATGTCAGAGAGTGTGTGTCTGTGTGTGTGTGTCTATATGTCAGTGTGTGAGTGCGTGTGTGTCTATATGTCAGTGTGTGTGTGCGTGTGTGTCTATATGTCAGTGTGTGTGTCTATATGTCAGTGTGTGTCTATATGTCTGTGTGTGTGTGTCTATATGTCAGTGTGTGTGTGTCTATATGTCAGTGTGTATGTGTGTGTGTGCGTGTATCTATATGTCAGTGTGTGTGTGTCTATATGTCAGTGTGTGTGTACGTGTGTGTGTCTATATATCAGTGTGTGTGCGTGTCTATATGTCAATGTGTGTGTCTATATGTCTGTGTGTGTGTGTCTATATGTCAGTGTGCGTGTATGTATGTGTGTCTATATGTCAGTGTGCGTGTGTGTGTGTCTATATGTTAGTGTGTGTATGTGTCTATATGTCAGTGTGTGTGTGTGCGTGTCTATATGTCTGTGTGTGTGTCTATAGTCAGTGTGTGTGTGTGCGTGTCTATATGTCAGTGTGTGTGTGTGTGTGCATCTGTCAGTGTGTGTGTGCATCTATATGTCAGTGTGTGTGTGTGCACGTCTATATGTCAGTGTGTGTGTGTGTGTGTGCGTGTCTATATGTCAGTGTGTGTGTGTGTGTGGCCATCTATATGTCAGTGTGTGTGTGTGTGTCTATATGTCAGTGTGTGTGTGTGCGCGTCTATATGTCAGTGTGTGTGTGTGTGTGTGTGCATCTATATGTCAGTGTGTGTGTGTCTGTGTGTGTGTGTGCATCTATATATCAGTGTGTGTGTGTCTATATGTCAGTGTCTGTGTGTGTGTGTGTGCGTCTATATGTCAGTGTGTGTGTGTCAGTGTGTGTGTGTGCATCTATATGTCAGTGTGTGTGTGTCAGTGTGTGTGTGTGCATCTATATGTCAGTGTGTGTGTGTCTATACATCAGTGTCTGTGTGTGTGTGTGTGTGTGTATGTGTGTGTGTCTATATGTGTCTGTGTGTGTGTCTGTGCGTGTGTCTATATATCTCTGTGTGTGTGTGTGTCTATATGTCTGTGTGTGTGTGTGTGTCTATATGTCAGTGTGTGTGTGTGTGTGTCTATATGTCAGTGTGTGTGTGTGTCTATATGTCAGTGTGTGTGTGTGTGTGTCTATATGTCAGTGTGTGTCATTTGATATTCATTCATAAGATGTGGCTAGACCAGATTTATTGCCCATCCCTAGTTGCCCCTCGTGAAGCTGGAGGTTGAGCTTAATCTTGAGCACTGCAGTCCAGGTAATGTCAGTACACACACAGTGCTGTTAGGGAATCCCAGGTTTTTGCTCCAACACCAGTGAAGGAATGGCCAATATATTTCCAAATCAGGATGATGAGTGATGGGAACTCTCCAGGGGCTGGTATTCCAGAAGTGGTGAATTGGGAATGTGCCATTAAAGGTGAGTTACTGCAGGGTACACTCTGGATGGTGATGAGCTTCGAATGTTGTTGGAGCTGCACTTTCCATGCCCAGTGGTCAGTGTTGAGCCCAGAGTGTTGGTAATGGGGAGATTCAGCAATAGTAATGCCATTGAATGCCAAGCAGGGAGGGGAAATGTCAGATCTTGTCTTGTTGGAGATGACATTGTCTGCATTTCTGAGACATGAATGTTCCAGATATTATCCCGATCCTTACTGGACATGGACTGCTCCAGTGTCCGAGGAGTCGTGACTGGTGGGAGAGTCAATTACTAGGGGGGAACAGGTTTAAGGTGTGAGGGGTAAGGTTTAATGGAGATTCTGAGGAAAGATTTTTTACACAGAGAGTAGTGGGTGCCTGGAACTGACTCCTGGGGAAGGGAGTGGAAGCGGATATGGTCGTGACTTTTAAGGGGCATTTTGACTAGTACTTGAATAAGATGGGAATAGAGGGATATGGTCCTCGGAAGGGTTTTAGTTCAGTCGGGCAGCATGGTGAGTACAGGCTCGGAGGGGCCGAAGGACCTGTTCCTGTGCTGGAATATTGTGCAGATCAGCAAACATCCCCATTCTGAGGGTATGATGGAGGGAAAGCTGACTGACGAAGCAGCTGAATGTGGTTTGGCTGAGGAATTCCTGCAGTGATATCCTGGAAATGAGGTGATTGATTTCCAATCTCCTCTCCCCCCTCCTCTGTAATTCCAGCCAGTGGAGAGCTTTCCCTCATTCCCACTGACTCCAGTTTCAACAGGGTTCCTTGCTGCTGCATCCAATCAAATACTGTCGAGGAGAGAGATTCACTGAACAGCCCCTCGCCTCAGGAGACACAGCGGCTCAGTGCAGAGAGTGGGGGCAGGTTTTCAGATGATTAAACATTTCACTCCGCCATCCTCCGCCTGACTTCCCCTCACTGCCTCTTATTCCCCCTTCCCCTCACTGCCTCTTATCCCCCCTCCCCTCACTGCCTCTTATCCCCCCTTCCCCTCACTGCCTCTTATCCCCCCTTCCCCTCACTGCTCTTATCCCCCCTCCCCTCACTGCCTCTATCCCCCTTCCCCTCACGCCTCTATTCCCCTTCCCTCACTGCCTCTTATCCCCCCCTCCCTCACTGCCTCTTATCCCCCCTTCCCCTCACTGCCTCTTATCCCCCCTTCCCCTCACTGCCTCTATTCCCCCCTTCCCCTCACTGCCTCTATTCCCCCTCCCCTCACTGCCTCTTATTCCCCCCTCCCCTCACTGCCTCTTATTCCCCCCTTCCCTCACTGCCTCCCAGACATCCAGGGCTCAGATGCAGCTGGCCAGTGGTATCTAGCAATTCGACTCTCTCTCCCCCCGTCACTGGCATCACACTGTCACTTCCGTACTGATCCCACAATTGCAGTGACAGGCGAGATTACTGTGTCCCCTCCCCACTAACCCATGCTGAAAGTCGGACTCCCACCCTGACATCTCCCCTGCCCCTCCCCTAGGCCCCACACTGTGCACTCAGAGCTCATCCTTGTGTGGAGTCCTGCTCCCTGTTGCCTGGCTGCTCTTCTTGCTCTTCTTCTTCTTGAGTTTCTTTGCCTTGGGCTGGGAGGTCGGCTGACCCTGGGGTCTTGCTTCCGGCGGCTGCCTGCCCGGAGGTGGGCTTGGGGTGGTCCCGGGTAGAAGGGGCTCACCCTGGTCAGCAGACAGACGCTGTGGAGGGAAGATCTGATCCAGTAACATCGCAATTCCAACACGATCCTAGGAACACAGAGAGCGAGAGTGAGACCGTGTGAGACGGGGGGAGGGAGAGGGAGAAGAGAGGAGACCGGGGGAGAGAGAGGGAGATGAGGGAGAGACGGGGGAGGGGGAGGGAGAGGAGAGAGGAGAGGGAGAGGCGGAAGGGAGGGGGGGGGGGAGAGAGGAGAGGCAGGGGGGGAGAGGGAGAGGGGGGGAGGGAGAGGAGAGGCGGGGGGGGAGGGGAGAGGCAGGGGCAGGGAGAGGGAGAGGGAGAGGCGGGGGAAGGGAGAGGGAGATACGGGGGGAGGGAGAGGGGAGGAGGCGGGGGGAGGGAGAGGGAGAGGCGGGGGAGGGAGAGGGAGAGGCGGGGGGGGGAGGGAGAGGCGGAGAGGGGGGGGGGGAGGGGGAGGGGGAGGGAGAGGAGAGGAGGGAGAAGGAGAGGCGGGGGGAGAGAGGAGAGGCGGAGGGAGGGAGAGGGAGAGGCGGGGGGAAGTGGAGGGAGAGGCGAGGAGGGGGAGGGAGAGGGGGGGAGGAGAGGGAGAGGCAGGGGGAGGGAGAGGCGGGGGAGGGAGAGGCGGGGGGGGGAGAGGAGGGCGGGGGCAGGGAGAGGAGAGGCGGGGGGGAGGGAGAGGGAGGGGGGAGGGAGGGGGGGAGGGGTGGAGGGAGGGGGGGAGGGAGAGGGAGAGGAGGGGGGGAAGGGAGAGGGAGAGGCGGGGGGAGGGAGAGGGAGACGCAGGGGAGGGAGGGGAGAGGGAGAGGGAGAGGCGGTAGAGGGGAGGGAGACCGGGAGGGGAGAGAGGCAGGCGGGGGGAGAGGGAGAGGCGGGGGGAGGGGGAGGGAAGGAGGCGGGGGGGTGGGGGAGGGGGGGAGGGGAAGGGGAGGGAGGAAGAGGCGGGGGGAGGGAGGGAGGGGGGGAGGGAGAGGGGGAGGGAGTTTGGGGAGGGGGAGGGGAGGGGGGGGAGGAGGGGGAGCAGGGGGAGAGGGAGAGGCAGGGGGACGGGAGGGAGAACTCGGGGGGAGGGAAGGGAGGGGGGGGAGGGAGAAGCGATAGTCGAGAGAGAGATGTGATAATTACCCTATAAACTCCACACCTATCCATAATCTGCTTGGCCATTTCCTCCTCCACATTTCTATTACTATTTTGGGGCCTGTAGAAAACTCCTAACAAACAGACTGATCGTTTCCTATTTCTAACTTTAGCCCATGTGATACAGGATGACCTGACAAAGTGGATACACAATTGGCTTAGCAGCAGAAGACAGATGGAGTGATAGATGATTGCTTTACTGACTAGAGGCCAGTTCCACACTGATCTGTGTTGAGCCTCCTGCTGTTTGCCATTTAAACAAATGAGATTGTGACTGTGTGGGGTATAGGGTCAGTAAGTTTGCCGATGATACAAAGATTGCCTGGGTTTTTATCGGTGAGGTTGACTGTCTAGCGTTACAGGAAGATATAGACGCGATGGTCAAACGGGCAGGTAATTGACAGATGTAATTTAACCCTGATATGTGTGAGGTGATTACTTTGGAAGAGGTAATTTGACAAGGAAGAATACTGTGAAAAGTCTGACACTGGGAAGTTGCGAAGAACAAAAGGAACCTTGGCTTGTTTGTCCATCGACCTGTGAAGGTGGAAAAGCAGGATAATAGAGTGGTGAAAAGGCATATGGTCTTTATCAGTCAGCGTATAAACTACAAAAGCAATGAGCTCATGATGGAGTTCTGTCGAATTTTGATGAGGCCACAGCTGGAGTACTCTGTGCAGCTCTGGTCACCAGAGGTGGTGAAAGGAGGTGAATGCACTGGAGGGATTGCAGAGGAGATTTACCAGGATGCTGCCTGGGATGGAGCAGTTGAGTTATGAACAGAGATTGGATCTGCTTGGGTTGTTTTTGTTGGAGCAGAGAAGACTGAGGGGCGACCTGATCGAGGTGTTCAAGATTCTGAAGGGCACGGATAGGATGAATAGGGGGCAGCTGTTCTCATTTGAAGGGTCAGTTACAAGGGGACACAAGTTATCGGTGAGGGGTGGGAGGTTTTGGGGCGATCGGAGGATAAAATCTTTTTACCCTGAGGGTGGTGAGGGTCTAGAATACACTGTGTGGGAGGGTGGCAGAGGCGGGATGCCTCACATCCTTTAAAAAGTACTTGGATGAATTCTTGGCCATAACATTCAGGGCTATGGGCTAGGAGCTGAAGCAGTGGGATGAGCTGGGCAGTGGGATGAGCTGGGCAGTGGGATGAGCTGGGCAGTGGGATGAAGTGGGCAGTAGGATGAGCGGGGCAGTGGGATGAGCTGGGCAGTGGGATGAAGTGGGCAGTAGGATGAGCGGGGCAGTGGGATGAGCTGGGCAGTGGGATGAGCTGGGCAGCTCAGGGTATTTCATGCATCAATACAGACTCACTGGGCCAAAAGGCATATTCAGCACTGTAGTAATCTCTCATACTGTGATATACAGTCCCCCCAGAAACTCCCAGGACAGGTACAGCACGGGGTTAGATACAGAGTAAAGCTCCCTCTACACCGTCCCCCCATCAAACACTCCCAGGGATAGGGAAAGAGAGGGACGGACGGAAGGGAGGGAGACAGGGAGAGAGAGAGAGATACTGACCTCCTCATTGTGTTTGGAATCATGACTGAACCACAGAGCAATTACACAACGCTGACCCCCAGTCACACGGTGAACATTGTGCGAGTTCTCACTCCCCGAAGTGAAGATCACCAAACGGCCACATTTGGGCAAAATCCACCCCTGGAACAGAAACAAGTGTCTGAGAGACTAAATCTCCATCTTCACTGTCTACATCAAAGCACTCCCAAGGCGTACAGCACGGGGTTAGATTACAGGTAAAGCTACCCTCTACCACCTGTCCCCACCATGCAAACACTCCCAGGACAAGGTTACAGCACGGGGTTAGATACAGAGTAAAGTTCCCCTATCTAAATAACAATGGGTCCCCCCATCAAACAATCCCATGGCAGGGTACCCAAGAATGCCTGGGTGTAACATTTAACAGATAAAGAAAAGCAGAGAGAGGTGAGACTTCAGTAAAGAGCGCAGAGAGAGAGAGGTGAGACTTCAGTAAAGAGCCCAGAGAGAGAGAGATGAGACTTCAGTAAAGAGCACAGAGAGAGGTGAGACTTCAATAAAGAGCACAGAGAGAGAGAGAGAGGTGAGACTTCAGGAAAGAGCGCAGAGAGAGAGAGAGGTGAGACTTCAATAAAGAGCACAGAGAGAGAGGTGAAACTTCAGTAAAGAGCGCAGAGAGAGAGAGAGGTGAGACTTCAGTAAAGAGCACAGAGAGAGAGGTGAAACTTCAGTAAAGAGCGCAGAGAGAGAGAGAGGTGAGACTTCAGTAAAGAGCACAGACAGAGAGAGTTGAGACTTCAGTAAAGAGCACAGAGAGAGGTGAGACTTCAATAAAGAGCACAGAGAGAGAGAGAGAGGTGAGACTTCAGTAAAGAGCGCAGAGAGAGAGAGGTGAGACTTCAGTAAAGAGCGCAGAGAGAGACAGAGGTGAGACTTCAGTAAAGAGCGCAGAGAGAGAGAGGTGAGACTTCAGTAATGAGCCCAGAGAGAGAGAGATGAGACTTCAGTAAAGAGCACAGAGAGAGAGAGGTGAGACTTCAGTAAAGAGCACAGAGAGAGGTGAGACTTCAATAAAGAGCACGGAGAGACAGAGGTGAGACTTCAGTAAAGAGCGCAGACAGAGAGAGGTGAGACTTCAGTAATGAGCCCAGAGAGAGAGAGATGAGACTTCAGTAAAGAGCACAGAGAGAGGTGAGACTTCAATAAAGAGCACAGAGAGAGAGAGAGAGGTGAGACTTCAGTAAAGAGCGCAGAGAGACAGAGGTGAGACTTCAGTAAAGAGCGCAGAGAGAGACAGAGGTGAGACTTCAGTAAAGAGCGCAGAGAGAGAGAGGTGAGACTTCAGTAAAGAGCCCAGAGAGAGAGAGATGAGACTTCAGTAAAGAGCACAGAGAGAAAGGTGACACTTCAATAAAGAGCACAGAGAGAGAGAGAGAGGTGAGACTTCAGTAAAGAGCACACAGAGAGAGAGGTGAGACTTCAGTAAAGAGCACAGAGAGAGAGAGAGAGGTGAGACTTCAGTAAAGAGCACAGAGAGAGAGAGGTGAGACTTCAGTAAAGAGCACAGAGAGAGAGAGAGAGGTGAGACTTCAGTAAAGAACACAGAGAGAGAGAGGTGAGACTTCAGTAAAGAGCACAGAGAGAGAGAGGTGAGACTTCAATAAGAAGCACAGAGAGAGAGAGGTGAGACTTCAGTACAGAGCACAGAGAGAGAGAGGTGAGACTTCAGTGAAGAGCGCAGTGAGAGAGAGGTGAGATTTCAGTAAAGAGCACAGAGAGAGAGGTGAGACTTCAATAAAGAGCACAGAGAGGTGAGACTTCAGTAAAGAGTACAGAGAGAGAGAGGTGAGACTTCAATAAAGAGCACAGAGAGAGAGAGGTGAGACTTCAATAAAGAGCACAGAGCGAGAGAGGTGAGACTTCAATAAAGAGTTCAGAGAGAGAGAGGTGAGACTTCAATAAAGAGCACAGAGAGAGAGAGGCGAAACTTCAGTAAAGAGCACACAGAGAGAGAGGTGAGACTTCAGTGAAGAGCGCAGTGAGAGAGAGGTAGATTTCAGTAAAGAGCACAGAGAGCGAGAGGTGAGACTTCAGTAAAGAGCACAGAGAGAAAGGTGAGACTTCAATAAAGAGCACAGAGAGAGAGAGGCGAGACTTCAGTAAAGAGCACACGAGAGAGAGGTGAGACTTCAATAAAGAGCACAGAGAGAGAGAGGTGAGACTTCATAAGAGCACAAGAGAGAGAGAGGTGAACTTCAGTAAAGAGCACAGAGAGAGGTGAGACTTCAATAAAGAGCCAAGAGAGAAAAGAGAGAGGGAGACTTCAGTAAAGAGCCAGGAGAGAGAGTGAGATTCAGTAAAGAGCACAGAGAGAGCAGAGAGGTGAGACTTCAGTAAAGAGCAGAGAGAGAGAGGTGAGACTTCAATAAAGAGCACAGAGAGAGAGAGGTGAGACTTCAATAAAGAGCACAGAGAGAGAGGCGAGACTTCAATAAAGAGCACAGAGAGAGAGAGAGGTGAGACTTCAGTAAAGAGCACAGAGAGAGGTGAGACTTCATAAAGAGCACAGAGAGAGAGAGGTGAGACTTCAGTAAAGAGCACAGAGAGAGAGGTGAGACTTCAGTAAAGAGCACAGAGAGAGAGAGGTGAGACTTCAGTAAAGAGCACAGAGAGAGAGAGGTGAGACTTCAATAAAGAGCACAGACAGAGAGGCGAGACTTCAATAAAGAGCACAGAGAGAGAGAGGTGAGACTTCAGTAAAGAGCACAGAGAGAGAGAGGTGAGACTTCAATAAAGAGCACAGAGAGAGAGAGGTGAGACTTCAGTAAAGAGCACAGAGAGAGAGAGTGAGACTTCAGTAAAGAGCACAGAGAGAAACCAAAACAGAGAGAGAGAGGTGAGACTTCAGTGAAGAGCGCAGGAGAGAGAGGTGAGATTCAGTAAAGACACAGAGAGAGGTGAACTTCAATAAAGAGCAGAGAGGTGAGACTTCAGTAAAGAGCACAGAGAGAGAGAGGTGAGACTTCAATAAAGAGCACAGAGAGAGAGAGGTGAGACTTCAGTAAAGAGCACAGAGAGAGAGGTGAGACTTCAATAAAGAGCACAGAGAGAGAGAGAGGTGAGACTTCAGTAAAGAGCACAGAGAGAGAGAGGTGAGACTTCAATAAAGAGCACAGACAGAGAGGCGAGACTTCAATAAAGAGCACAGAGAGACAGAGAGGTGAGACTTCAGTAAAGAGCACAGAGAGAGAGAGGTGAGACTTCAATAAAGAGCACAGCGAGAGAGAGAGGTGAGACTTCAGTAAAGAGCCCAGAGAGAGAGAGATGAGACTTCAGTAAAGAGCACAGAGAGAAAGGTGACACTTCAATAAAGAGCACAGAGAGAGAGAGAGAGGTGAGACTTCAGTAAAGAGCACACAGAGAGAGAGGTGAGACTTCAGTAAAGAGCACAGAGAGAGAGAGAGAGGTGAGACTTCAGTAAAGAGCACAGAGAGAGAGAGGTGAGACTTCAGTAAAGAGCACAGAGAGAGAGAGAGAGGTGAGACTTCAGTAAAGAACACAGAGAGAGAGAGGTGAGACTTCAGTAAAGAGCACAGAGAGAGAGAGGTGAGACTTCAATAAGAAGCACAGAGAGAGAGAGGTGAGACTTCAGTACAGAGCACAGAGAGAGAGAGGTGAGACTTCAGTGAAGAGCGCAGTGAGAGAGAGGTGAGATTTCAGTAAAGAGCACAGAGAGAGAGGTGAGACTTCAATAAAGAGCACAGAGAGGTGAGACTTCAGTAAAGAGTACAGAGAGAGAGAGGTGAGACTTCAATAAAGAGCACAGAGAGAGAGAGGTGAGACTTCAATAAAGAGCACAGAGAGAGAGAGGTGAGACTTCAATAAAGAGTTCAGAGAGAGAGAGGTGAGACTTCAATAAAGAGCACAGAGAGAGAGAGGCGAGACTTCAGTAAAGAGCACACAGAGAGAGAGGTGAGACTTCAGTGAAGAGCGCAGTGAGAGAGAGGTGAGATTTCAGTAAAGAGCACAGAGAGCGAGAGGTGAGACTTCAGTAAAGAGCACAGAGAGAAAGGTGAGACTTCAATAAAGAGCACAGAGAGAGAGAGGCGAGACTTCAGTAAAGAGCACACAGAGAGAGAGGTGAGACTTCAATAAAGAGCACAGAGAGAGAGAGGTGAGACTTCAATAAAGAGCACAGAGAGAGAGAGAGGTGAGACTTCAGTAAAGAGCACAGAGAGAGAGGTGAGACTTCAATAAAGAGCACAGAGAGAGAGAGAGGTGAGACTTCAGTAAAGAGCGCAGAGAGACAGAGGTGAGACTTCAGTAAAGAGCACAGAGAGAGAGAGGTGAGACTTCAATAAAGAGCACAGAGAGGGAGAGGCGAGACTTCAATAAAGAGCACAGAGAGAGAGAGGTGAGACTTCAATAAAGAGCACAGAGAGAGAGAGGTGAGACTTCAATAAAGAGCAGAGAGAGAGAGGTGAGACTTCAATAAAGAGCACAGAGAGAGAGAGGTGAGACTTCAATAAAGAGCACACAGAGAGAGAGGTGAGACTTCAATAAAGAGCACAGAGAGAGAGAGGTGAGACTCAGTAAAGAGACAGAGAGAGAGAGGTGAGACTTCAATAAAGAGCACAGAGAGAGAGAGAGGTGAGACTTCAGTAAAGAGCACAGAGAGAGAGGTGAGACTTCAATAAAGAGCACAGAGAGAGAGAGAGGTGAGACTTCAGTAAAGAGCACAGAGAGAGAGAGGTGAGACTTCAATAAAGAGCACAGACAGAGAGGCGAGACTTCAATAAAGAGCACAGAGAGAGAGAGAGGTGAGACTTCAGTAAAGAGCACAGAGAGAGAGAGGTGAGACTTCAATAAAGAGCACAGGAGAGAGAGAGGTGAGACTTCAGTAAAGAGCACAGAGAGAGAGAGTGAGACTTCAGTAAAGAGCACAGAGAGAAGGTGAGACTTCAATAAAGAGCACAGAGAGAGAGGAGACTTCAGTAAAGGCACGAGAGAGGTGAGACTTCAGTAAAGAGCACAGAGAGAGAGGTGAGACTTCAGTAAAGAGCACAGAGAGAGAGAGAGGTGAGACTTCAGTAAAGAGCACAGAGAGAGAGGTGAGACTTCAATAAAGAGCACAGAGAGAGAGAGAGGTGAGACTTCAGTAAAGATCACAGAGAGAGAGAGAGGTAAGACTTCAGCAAAGAGCACAGAGAGAGGTTTGACTTCAGTAAAGAGCACAGAGAGAAGCGAGACTTCAGGAAAGAGCACAGAGAGAGAGAGGTGAGACTTCAGTAAAGACAACAGAGAGAGAGACGTGAGACTTTAATAAATAGCGCAGAGAGAGAGGTGAGACTTAAGTAAAGAGCACAGAGAGAGAGAGGTGAACCTACAGTTAGGAGCACAGAGAGAGAGAGGTGAGACTTCAATAAAGAGCACAGAGAGAGAGAGGTGAGACTTCAATAAAGAGCACAGAGAGAGAGAGGTGAGACTTCAATAAAGAGTTCAGAGAGAGAGAGGTGAGACTTCAATAAAGAGCACAGAGAGAGAGAGGCGAGACTTCAGTAAAGAGCACAGAGAGAGAGGTGAGACTTCAGTAAAGGGCACAGAGAGAGAGAGAGGTGAGACTTCAGTAAAGAGCGCAGAGAGAGAGAGGTGAGACCTTAGTAGAGAGCACAGAGAGAGGTGAGACTTCAATAAAGAGCACACAGAGAGAGAGGTGAGACTTCAGTAATGAGCACAGAGAGAGAGGTGAGACTTCAGTAAAGAGTGCAGAGAGAGAGGTGAGACTTCAGTAAAGAGCACAAGAGAGGTGAGACATCAGTATAGAGCACAGAGAGAGAGATGTGAGACTTCAGTAAAGAGCTCAGAGAGAGAGGTGAGACTTCAATAAAGAGCAGAGAGAGAGAGAGAGGTGAGACTTCAGTAAAGAGCACAGAGAGAGAGAGGTGAGACTTCAATAAAGAGCACAGAGAGAGAGAGGTGAGATTTCAATAAAGAGCACAGAGAGAGAGAGGTGAGACTTCAATAAAGAGCACAGAGAGAGAGAGGTGAGACTTCAATAAAGAGCACAGTGAGAGAGAGGTGCGACTTCACTAAAGAGCACAGAGAGAGAAAGGTGAGACTTCAATAAAGAGCACAGAGAGAGAGGTGAGGCTTCAGTAAAGAGCACAGAGAGAGCGGTGAGACTTCAGTCAAGAGCACAGAGAGAGAGAGAGGCGAGACTTCAGTAAAGAGCACAGGGAGAGATAGAGGTGTGACTTCAGTAAAGAGCACAGAGAGAGAGGTGAGACTTCAATAAAGAGCACAGAGAGAAAGGTGAGACTTCAGTAAAGAGCTCAGAGAGTGGTGAGACTTCAGTAAAGAGCGCAGAGAGAGAGAGATGAGACTTCAGTGAAGAGCACAGAGAGAGAGAGGTGAGACTTCAGTATAGAGCGCAGAGAGAGAGGTGAGACTTCAGTAAAGAGCACAGAGGGAGAGGTGAGACTTCAATAAAGAGCACAGAGAGAGAGAGGTGAGACTTCAGTAAAGAGCACAGAGAGAGAGGGGTGAGACTTCAGTATAGAGCGCAGAGAGAGAGGTGAGACTTCAGTAAAGAGCACAGAGAGAGAGGTGAGACTTCAGTAAAGAGCACAGAGAGAGTGAGGTGAGACTTCAGTAAAGAGCACAGAGAGAGAGAGAGGTGAGACTTCCGTGAAGAGCACAGAGGGAGAGAGGCGAGACTTCAGATACAGCGCAGAGAGAGAGGCGTGCCCTCCCTTTGTGCGCCATCACTATGTACATCCTCTCTGCGTGTGCACGCACCCTCTGTACGAGCCCTCGGTATACACACACCCTCTGTGCACAAGCTGTCTCTGTGAACACCCTCTCTCTGTGCACACGCCTTCTCTCTGTGCACACACCCTTCTCTCTGCAGGTCCCCTCTCTCTGTACGCCATATCTGTACTAAAGCTCTGTTTTTTTTTGTAGCGCATTGATGGTGCAAATTATTCCCCTGCTTTGAGATATTTTGGCCATGCGATTAGTGGTGTGATGGATGTCAGTGGGGACTCCCTGACTGACCTCGTGGTTGGAGCTCTTGGGACAGTCACAGTTTTACGGTAAGAAGGTGCTTTCTCTTTGAGTTTCGGTGGGGTAGGGGAGCAGGTGATGGGCTTTGCCCATCAAGTAACTCAGTCCTCGTATCTAAATGAACACACCCACATAAAAACACTCATATACTGATACACACACATACAAACACACAGACAAATGCTCACACTTGTCCACACATGCAGAAACATGCAGATACACAGAAACACACACACACTCACATAGATATCTATTCTATGATATAATTCTGTGAGATACACACATAAACACACATGTATTCACATGGATACACACAAACACACTTATTCATATGCACACAGATGTACACAGAAATGCACACGCATGCACTGAGATCCACACACTCAGCAACAGACAGAGACAGCAACAGGAAAAAGGAGGCTTATGTCAGGATGAGGCTTGAAGGGTCAGTTAGTGCACTGGAAAGCTATACATTAGCCAGGAGGGAGCTAAAAAATGAGTTAAGAAGAGCTAAAAGAGGACACAAGAAAACTTTGGCTGATAGGATCAAGGAGAATCCTAAAGCTTTCTTTAGATATGTTAAGAATAGAAGATTGGTTAGGGCAAGATTAGGGCCAGTCAGAGACAGCAATAGGAAGTTGTGCATGGAGCCTGAAGAGATTGGAGAGGCACTGAACAAATATTTCTCTTCGGTATTCACGCAGGGAAATGTAAATGTAGTTGTGGAGAACACTGGGATACAGGGTTGTAAACTGGAAAGTATTGAAGTAGATAAGGAGGAGGTGCTAGATATTCTTGAGGGTTTGAAAATAGATAAGTTCCCTGGGCCAGATGGGATTTACCCTAGGATTCTCTGAGAGGCAAGAGAGGCGATTGCAGAGCCTCTGGCTCTGATTTTCAGGTCGTCATTGGTTACGGGTATAGTGCCGGAAGACTGGAGAATAGCGAATGTTGTCCCATTGTTCAAGAAGGGGAATAGAGACTTTCCTGGGAATTATAGACTGATGAGTCTTACTTCTGTTGTGGGCAAAGTATTGGAAAGACTTATTAGGGATAGGATTTATAGTTATTTAGAGAGAAATGAATTGATTGGGGATAGTCAGCATGGTTTTGTAAAGGGTAGGTCGTGCCTTACTAACTTTATTGAATTTTTTGAAAAAGTGACCAAAGAGGTGGATGGGGGTAAGGCAGTTGATGTGGTATATATGGACTTTAGTAAGGCGTTCGATAAGGTTCCCCATGGAAGGCTTCTGCAGAAAATGCAGATGTATGGAATTGAGGGTGATTTAGCTAATTGGATTAGGAATTGGCTAGCTGATAGAAGACAGAGGGTGGTGGTTGATGGAAGTTATTCATCATGGAGTTCGGTTACAAGTGGTGTACCTCAGGGATCTGTTTTGGGGCCCCTGCTGTTTGTAATTTTTATAAATGATCTGGATGAGGGTATTGAAGGATGGATTAGTAAATTTGCAGATGACACCAAAGTCGGAGGAGTGGTAGATAGTGAAGAGGGGTGTTATAGTTTGCAGAGAGACTTGGACAAGTTGCAGAGCTGGGCCGAGAGGTGGCAAATGGAGTTTAATGCGGAAAAGTGTGAGGTAATTCACTTTGGCAGGAATAATAAATGTGTAGAGTATAGGGCTAATGGTAGGACTCTTCATAGTGTTGATGAACAGAGGGATCTTGGTGTATATGTGCATAGATCCCTGAAAGTTGGCAATCAAGTCGAGAAGGTTGTTAAGAAGGCATACGGAGTCTTAGCTTTTATTGGTAGGGGGATTGAATTTCGGAGCCGCAACGTCATGTTGCAACTGTACAAAACTCTAGTGCGGCCGCACTTGGAGTATTGTGTGCAGTTCTGGTCCCCACATTATAAGAAAGATGTGGAGGCATTGGAGAGGGTACAGAGGAGGTTTACCAGGATGTTGCCTGGTATGGAGGGCAGGTCTTATGAAGAGAGGCTGAGGGATTTGAGGTTGTTTTCGTTAGAAAGAAGGCGGCTAAGAGGAGACCTTATTGAAACATATAAGATGATTAGAGGTTTAGATAGGGTGGACAGTGATAGCCTTTTTCCTAGGATGGAGAAAGCTAGCACGAGGGGACATAGCTTTAAATTAAGGGGTGGTGGTTATAGGACGGATGGCAGAGGTAGGTTCTTTACCCAGAGGGTGGTAAGGGTATGGAATGCCCTGCCTGCTGCAGTTGTAGATGCGCCAAGTTTGGGGGCGTTTAAGAGGTCCATGGATAGGTTTATGGCTGAAAAGGGAATGGTTTAGGTTAGAGGGTCATTGCTTTTTCTTAATTGGTCGGCACAACATCGAGAGCCGAAGGGCCTGTTCTGCGCTGTAATGTTCTATGTTCTATACGCTCACACAAATGTACATTTATGTACTCACTCAGAAACACACAGTGTAAGGAGATTCTGGATGCAGAAAAATAGAGTTGTTGCAGTGGGAGACTTTAATTTCCCGTGTATAGATTGGAAAGGGCTTAGGGCTGGAGGTCTGGACGGGGAGGAATTTACAAAATACATACATGAAGGTTCTTTGGAACAATATATTGATAGTCCAACTACGGAGAGAGTTATACTGGACCAAGTATTGGGGAATGAACCCAGTGAGGTCATCAAAATTTCAGCAGGGAAACATGTGGCAAATAATGACCAGAATTCTGTAAACTTTAGGATAGTAATGGAAAAGGATGAGCATTGTCCTATGGGTAAGGTGCTGAATTGGGGGAAGGCTAACTCCAGCCGGATTTGGCAGGGTTTGGTGGCTGTTGATTGGATGAGGCTGTTTGAGGGAAAATCCACATTTGGCAATGTGGGGGTTTTTTAAGGAGCAGTTGATGGGGCTGCAGGTGCCTGTAAAAAAGAAGGATAGGAGAGGTAGGATTTGAGAGCCATGGATAACCAGGGAAATTGAGGATCTGATCAAAAAGAAAAGAAAGGTGTATATTTGGTCTAGGCAACTGAAAACAGATGGAGCTCTGGAGAAATACAGAGAAAGTAGGAAAGAACTCAAACAGGGAGTTAGAAGGGCAAAAAAGGGTCATGAAATGTCCTTGTCTGACAGGATTAAGGAGAATCCAAGGCATTTTATTCATACATTAGGAACAAGAGAGTTGTCAGCGAAAAAATTAGACTTCTCAGGGACAAAGGAGGGGAATTATGCTTAGAGCGCAAGGAATTAGGGGAGATCCTAAATGAATACTTTGCATCAGTATTCACAAAGGAGAGGCACATGTTGACTGGGAGTGTCTCAGAGGGAGGTGTTGACCCGTTATAGAGAATCTCAATTACAAGGGAGCAAGTGTTAGATTTTCTAGGAAACATTAAGACTGACAAATCCCCAGAGCCTGATGGCATCTATCCTAGACTGCTTAGGGAAACAGATGAAATTGCTGGGCCTCTAACAGAAACCTTTGTCTCTTCATTGGACACAGCTGAGGTCACAGAGGTTTGGAGGATGGAGAATGTGGTCCTGTTATTTAAGAAGGATAAAACCTGGGTAATTATAGGCTGGTGAGTTGACGTCCACAGTAAGGAAGTTGTTGGAGAGGATTCTTAGAAATAGGATGTATACACATTTAGAACGGAATAATCTCATTAGTGAGAGACAGCATAGTTTTATCAGAGGGAGGTTAAGCCTCACAAATTTGGTTGAGTTTTTTGAGGAGGTGACAAAACAATTGACAAGGGAAGGGCCATAATGTTGTCTATATGGATTTTAGTAAAGTGTTTGACAAAGTCCCTTATGGCAGGTTGGTGCAAAAGGTTAAATCTCACAGATAAAAGGTGAGCTAGGTAGATGGTGGAGAACTGGCTTGGCCACAGGAGACAGAGGGTAGCAGTTGAAGGGTCTTTTTCCAGCTGGAGGTCTGTGACCAGTGGTGTTCCGCAGGGCTCTGTACTGGGACCCTGCTGTTTGTGATACATATAAATGATTTGGAAGAAGATGTAACTGGTGTGATCAGTAAGTTTGTGGACGACACAAAGATTGCTGGAGTTGCGGATAGTGATGAACGTTGTCAGAGAATACAGCAGGATATAGATAGGCTGGAAAATTGGGCAGAGAAATGGTAGATGGAATTTAATCCAGATAAATGCAAAGTGATGCATTTTGGTAGAACTAATATAGTGGGGAACTGTACAATAAATGGCAGAACCATCATGAGTATAGACACTCAGAGGGATCTGGATGTGCAGGTCCACAGATCCTTAAAGATGGCAGCACAGGTGGAAAAGGTGGTGAAGAAGATATATGACATGCTTGCCTTACAGGATGGGGCACAGAGTATAAAAGTTGGCCTATGGATGTTGCAGCTATATAGAATGTTGGTTAGGCCACATTTGGAATACTGTGTCCAGTTCGGGTCGCTACATTACCAAAAGGGCGTGGAGGCTTTGGAGAGAGTGCAGAAAAGGTTTACTGGGATGTTGCCTGGTATGGAGGGTCTTAGCTATGAGGAGAGATTGGATAATCTGGGGTTGTTCTCCCTGGAAAGATGGAGAATGAGGATGAGATTCACCTTTTATAGAGGTGAATAAAATTATGAAGGCCATACTTAGGGTAAACAGTGGGAAACTTTTTCCCAGGTCGGAGGTGACGAACACAAGGAATCACAGGTTCAAGGTGAGGGGGCCAAGGTTTAACACAAATGTCAGAGAGGATGGTGGGGACCTGGAATGCACTGCCAAGCAAGGTGGTGGAGACAGACACACTGGATCGTTTAAGTCTTATCTGGATAGCCACATGAACAGATTGGGAATGGAGGGATACAAACAAATAGTCTAGTTGGAAGCATGAGTGGCGCAGGCTTGGAGGGCCGAAGGGCCTGTTTCCTGTGCTGTACTGTTCTTTGTCCACACATGCATACTCACACAGACACACAAAAACGCATCCTCACACAGACTTTCTTTTCATTTAAATAGTTTGTCCATGTTTCCAGTAGTTACCATAATTGGCAGGTTTTAGTGTCTAAAACTCAGTATTTGACTCGTGAAGCTTTAGAAAGTACAATAAAGATTGGAACTACATCCAAAACAAGTACTACTAGCAAATACTGAAGCAGCAACTAAACCCCGTTCTGAGATTGTCATCACTTTAGCTGTTTAACTAATACTGTGAACTTTCATACAGCTTTCTCTGCTTGGGGCACAGCAGCAGACACTATACTGCTCACAGTACTTGAGATTCAGCTTGGGAGATGGATGGATATTGGAATGAAATGGGAAGAATACCATCTTGGAGCCTTGGGATGTTCAGTGTCACCCATACAAAGGAAGACACAAACTGTATATTCAGACTAGCAGCCGGCATGCTGCAAGTGAGAATGTCTCAGACTCAGAGAGGTGCTTAACGCTGCTACCTCGCTGCGCCAGGATCCTGGCTTCAATTCTCAGCTGGGAGTGTGGAGTCTGCACATTCTTCCCGTGTCTCCATGGGTTTCCTCTGGGTGCTCCGGTTTCCTCCCACAGTCCAAAGATGTGCAGTTTAG
Organism: Sphyrna mokarran; assembly: GCA_024679065.1. Classification (NCBI taxonomy): domain Eukaryota; kingdom Metazoa; phylum Chordata; class Chondrichthyes; order Carcharhiniformes; family Carcharhinidae; genus Sphyrna; species Sphyrna mokarran. Next base: position 13,144,107 of record JAGIQG010000039.1, on the reverse strand, counting down.
GTGATTGGCACTGCTAATTTGCCCTTAGTGTCAGGGGGATTAGCTATGGTAAATGCATAGGTTTATAGGGATAAGGGCTGGATAGAAATGTGGTCAATGCAGACACAATGGGCTGAATGGCCTCCTTCTGCACTGTGGGAATTCTATTACTCTATGAATTCAGTTAACCTAAAGATACTGTTCTCACCAATTCGCACTCAATGTGAATCACTACAGGTTCTGTACTCATCAATTCACTCTCTGTCAGGGTGCAAGTTGTTACTGATCCTATGTCTAACATCTATACTCATTGCGTCTTTTTGCAGTTCTCGACCTGTCCTTAACGTATCTGTCACAATTTTATTCAATCCTTGTCAAATCCCCTTTGAGGCCTATCAGTGTCAGCCAGAAAAATGGTCCAACCAACCGTTTGGTAACGTCACTGCATGCTTCCAGATGAGGAGACTGGTACCTGATAATTGGGGTGAGTTGTGGACAAAGTAATTGAGCATCACTGAAATAACTTGATGAATCAGTCATTCCCGCAGCTTGGAGCAGTCGTCAGAGTGTCCTGGAGTACATGGAAATAGCAGGAAGAAGTATCCTATCAGGTCACTTTTAAACAGTTTCAGAATGGGAGGAAGATTTAGGGAAGAAATTCCAGAACTCCAGGGCTCCCAGGCAGCTGAAGGCACAGCCAACAGTTGGGAAGCAATAGGAATCGGGGAATGTTCAAGAGTCTGGAATTGGAGAAGTATAGCAATCTCAGAACATTGTCAACTTGGAGGAAGTTACTGATATAGGGAAGGTTATCGGGAACTGGAGGGGTCACAGACAAAGGGAAGGTTATCCGGAACTGGGGGGTGTTACTGAGATAGGGAAGGTTATCTGGGACTGGTGGAGTTACTGAGATAGGGAAGGTTATCTGGGATTGGAGGAGTTACTGAGATAGGGAAGGTTATCTGGGATTGGAGGAGTTACTGAGATAGGGAAGGTTATCTGGGATTGGAGGAGTACTGAGATAGGAAGGTTACGGGATGGAGGGTTACTGAGATAGGGAAGGTTATCTGGGATTGGAGGAGTTACTGAGATAGGGAAGGTTATCTGGGATTGGAGGAGTTACTGAGATAGGGAAGGTTATCTGGGATTGGAGGAGTTACTGAGATAGGGAAGGTTATCTGGGATTGGAGGAGTTACTGAGATAGGGAAGGTTATCTGGGATTGGAGGAGTTACTGAGATAGTGAAGGTTAACGGGGACTGGATGGTGTTACTGAGATAGGGAAGGTTATCTGGGATTGGAGGAGTTACTGAGATAGCGAAGGTTAACGGGGACTGGATGGTGTTACTGAGATAGGGAAGGTTATCTGGGATTGGAGGAGTTACTGAGATAGGGAAGGTTAACGGGGACTGGATGGTGTTACTGAGATAGAGAGGGGATTACAAAGATAGGGATGTTTGTAGGGGCTGGAGGGGTTTACAGAGAAAGTGAGGGTTGTAGGGGCTATTGGAGATTACAGATATAGGGAAGGTAATGGGAGCTGGAGAGTGTTACAGAGAGAGGAAAGATTGTACAGGCTAGAGAAGGTTACAGAGATAGAACATAGAACATTACAGCACAGAACAGGCCTTCGGCCTTCGATGTTGCGCCGACCAATATAAAAAGCAATGCCCCTCCAAACTAAACCATTCCCTTCTCTTCCATATACTTATCAACTAACCTCTTAAACGCCACCAAACTTGGCGCATCTACAACTGCTGCAGGCAGGGCATTCCACTCCCGAACCACCCTTTGGGTAAAGAACCTACCTCTGATATCCGTCCTATAACTATCACCCCTTAATTTAAATCTGTGTCCCCTCGTGCTAGCTTTCTCCATCCTAGGAAAAAGGCTATCACTGTCCACCCTATCTAAACCTCTAATCATCTTATATGTTTCAATTAGGTCCCCTCTTAGCCGCCTCCTTTCTAACGAAAACAACCTCAAATCCCTCAGCCTCTCTTCATAAGACCTGCCCTCCATACCAGGCAACATCCTGGTAAACCTCCTCTGTACCCTCTCCAATGCCTCCACATCTTTCTTATAATGTGGGGACCAGAACTGCACACAATACTCCAAGTGCGGCCGCACTAGAGTTTTGTACAGTTGCAACATGACGTTGCGGCTCCGAAATTCAATCCCCCTACCAATAAAAGCTAAGACTCCATATGCCTTCTTAACAACCTTCTCGACTTGACTGCCTACTTTCAGGGATCTATGCACATACACACCAAGATCCCTCTGTTCATCAAGACTACTAAGAATCCTACCATTAGCCCTATACTCTACACATTTATTATTCCTGCCATAGTGCATTACCTCACACTTTTCCACATTAAACTCCATTTGCCACCTCTCGGCCCAGCTCTGCAACTTGTCCAAGTCTCTCTGCAAACTATAACACCCCTCTTCACTATCTACCACTCCACCGACTTTAGTGTCATCTGCAAATTTACTAATCCATCCTTCAATACCCTCATCCAGATCATTTATAAAAATTACAAACAGCAGGGGCCCCAAAACAGACCCCTGAGGTACACCACTTGTCACCGAACTCCACGATGAATATCTCCCATCAACCACCACCCTCTGTCTTCTATCTGCTAGCCAATTCCTAATCCAATTAGCTAAATCACCCTCTATCCCATACATCTGCATTTTCTGCAGAAGTCTTCCATGGGCCACCTTATCAAACGCCTTACTAAAGTCCATATATACCACATCAACCGCCTTACCCCCATCCACCTCTTTAGTCACTTTTTCAAAAAACTCAATGAGGTTAGTAAGGCACGACCTACCCTTCACAAAACCATGCTGACTATCCCCAATCAATTCATTTCTCTCTAAATAACTATAAATCCTATCCCTAATAATTCTCTCCAATACTTTGCCCACAACAGAAGTAAGACTCACTGGCCTATAATTCCCTGGAAGGTCTCTCTTCCCCTTCTTGAACAATGAGACCACATTCGCTATCCTCCAGTCCTCCGGAACCACACCCGTAACCAACGACGACCTGAAGATCAGAGCCAGAGGCTCTGCAATCTCCTCTCTTGCCTCCCAGAGAATCCTAGGGTAAATCCCGTCCGGCCCAGGGGACTTATCCAACTTCAAACCCTCGAGAATATCTAGCACATCCTCCCTATCTACTTCGATACCTTCCAGTTTGCTACCCTGTACCTCAGTGTTCTCCATAACTACATTTACATCACCCTGCGTGAATACCGAAGAGAAATATTTATTCAGTGCCTCTCCAATCTCTTCAGGCTCCACGCACAACTTCCCACTGCTGTCTATGACTGGCCCTAATCTTGCCCTAACCAATCTTCTATTCTTAACATATCTAAAGAAAGCTTTAGGATTCTCCTTAATCCTATCAGCCAACGTCTTCTCGTGTCCTCTCTTAGCTCTCCTCAATTCACTCTTTAGCTCCCTCCTGGCTAATGTATAGCTATCCATTGCACTAACCGAGCCTTCAAGCCTCATCCTGACATAAGCCAAGGTTCTCTTACTCGACCATTTCCTCCTTGCCTGACAGGGACATACTTATCAAGGACTCGCAGCAGCTGCTCCTTGAATAAGCTCCACATTCCAGATGTTCCCAGTCCCTGTAGTTTCCTAGTCCAATCTATGCACCCTAATTCTCTCCTGATGGCCTCATAATTACCCTTCCCCCAGCTATAACTACTGCCCCCAGCTTCATGCCTATCCCTATCCATCACTAAGGTGAACGTAACCGAATTGTGGTCACTATCACCAAAATGTTCACTAACTTCCAAGCCTAACACCTGGTCTGGCTCATTGCCCAGCACCAAATCCAATGTAGCCTCACCTCTAGTTGGCCTATCTACATACTGAGTCAAAAAACCTTCCTGCACACTTTGTACGAAAACTGACCCCTCTAACGAGCTAGAGCTATAGCTATTCCAATCAATATTAGTAAAGTTAAAGTCCCCCATAACAATTACCCTATTACTTTCACTCCTGACCAGAATTGACTTTGCAATCCTTTCCTCAACCTCTCTAGAACTTTTAGGAGGTCTATAAAAGACTCCCAACAGGGTGACCTCTCCTCTCCTGTTTCTAATCTCAGCCCATACTACCTCAACAGACAAGTCCTCATCAAACTTCTTTTCTGTCACTGTGATACAGTCTTTGACTAATAATGCCACTCCTCCCCCCCTTCTACCTCCTTCTCTACTCCGACTAAAGCATTTGAACCCTGGAACCTGCAACATCCATTCTTGTCCCTGCTCTACCCAAGTCTCTGAAATGGCCCACACATCGAAGTTCCAGGTACTGGTCCAAGCTGCAAGTTCCTCCCCCTTATTGCGAATACTCCTTGCATTAAAGTATACACATTTCAAACCATGCCCTACCCCACCCGTACGCTGCTGTGTTTTACAGCTTTCCTCTATGACCCCCTTACTCTCATCCCTCTTAGCACCCCAACTACTTAGGATCCCACCCCCCCCCCCCGAATCAGTTTAAAGCCCCCTGCATAGCCTTAGCAAATTTTCCCCCCAAGATATTAGTTCCCCTCTGGTTCAGGTGTAGACCATCTCTCTTGTAGAGGTCCCACCTATCCCAGAATGAGTCCCAATTGTTCAGGAAACTGAACCCCTCCTGCACCATCCCCGCAGCCACGAGTTCAAACATTCCCTCTCTCTATTCTTCTCTAAACTATCCCTTGGCACAGGCAAGAGTCCAGAGATAACCACTCTGCCAGTTTTGGCCCTAAGCTTCCACCCCAACTCCATAAATTTCTGTTTAATATCCCCTTCCCTCGTCCTTCCTATATCTTGTGTCCCTACATGAACTATGACTTGGGGTTGACTCCCCTCTCCCTTAAGAATCTTAAAAACCCGATCTGCGACATCCTGGACTCCAGCCCCTGGGTGGCAACACACCAGCCCTGAGTCATTTTTAATACTATTTACTCTCCTATCTGTCCCTCTAACTATGGAGTCTCCAATTACTAGGCCAAATAGGCCTAGTGAGTTGTAGGGGGTGGAGTTGTAGGGGGTTGAGTGGGTTACAGAGATAGAGAGGGATGTAGAGACTGGAGTGGGTTACAGAGATAGGGAGGGGTGTACGGACTGGAGTGGGTTATAGAGATAAGGAGGGATGTCGGGGCTGGAGTGGGTTACAGAGATAGGGAGGGGTGTACGGACTGGAGTGGGTTATAGAGATAGGGAGGGATGTAGGGGCTGGAGTGGGTTACAGAGATAGGGAGGAGTGTTGGGGCTGGAATGTGTTACAGAGATAGGGAGGGATGTAGTGGTTGGAATGGGTTATAGAGATGGGGAGAGGTGTAGGGGCTGGAGTGGGTTACAGAGATAGGGAGGAGTGTCGGGGCTGGAATGGGTTACAGAGATAGGGAGGGATGTAGTGGTTGGAATGGGTTATAGAGATGGGGAGAGGTGTAAGGGCTGGAGCAGGTTACAGAGATAGGAAGGGGTGTAGGGGCTGGAATGGGTTACAGAGATAGGGAGGGATGTAGTGGTTGGAATGGGTTACAGAGATAGGGAGGGGTGTAGGGGCTGGAATGGGTTACAGAGATAGGGAGGGGTGTACGGGCTGGAATGGGTTACACAGATATGGAGGCGTGTCAGGGTTGGAGTGGGTATAGAGATGCGGAGGGGTTTAGGGAGTTAGAGATACCGAGGGGTAAAGGGGCTGGAGGAAGTTACAGACATAGGAGAGGTTGTAGGGGTTGGGTGGGATTAGAGTTAAAGACGGGTGTAGGGGTTTTATTTTTATTTATTAGTTGTTTGTGGGACATGGGTGTCCTGGCTGGCCAGCATTTATTGTAAGTCTCACAACACCAGGTTAAAGTCATAGAACATAGAATATTACAGCGCAGTATAGGCCCTTCGGCCCTCGATGTTGTGCCGGCCAGTGGACCCTCTAACCTAAACTATTCAATATCATCCATATGCCTATCCACCGACCATTTGAATGCCCCCAAAGTAGTTGACTCCACAACTGCTGCAGGCAGTAGGCAAGTCCACAACTGCTGCAGGCAGTTCAACAGGTTTATTTGGTAGCAAAAGCCACAAGCTTTCAGACACTTCCCCTACGTCAGGTGAGTTCTGTTCACTAACAGGGCACAGAAGGACACAAACTCAAGGGTAAGGGGTTTGGATGGTGTGGAGTTTGTTAGGTGTGTTCAGGAACGTTTCCTGACACAGTACGTGGATAAGCCTACGAGAGGAGAGGCCGTACTTGACCTGGTGCTTGCTAATGAGCCAGGGCAGGTGTCGGATCTCACGGTAGGTGAGCATCTTGGGAATGGAGATCATAATTCTATCTCTTTCACGATAGCAATGGAAAGAGATAGGATCAGGCAGGATAGGAAGGTGTATGTCTGGAGTAAGGGGAAATATGAAAACATTAGGCAGGTAATTGGATGTATAAACTGGAAGGAGGTGTTCTTGGGGAAGAGTACAGAAGGAAAGTGGCGGATTTTCAAGGAATGTTTGTCTGGGGCTCTGCAAGACCACGTTCCGAGGAGTCAAGGAGGTTCTGGTAGGACGCAGGTACCATGGTGCACGAAGGTAGTGGTGAACCTAGTTAGGAAGTAAAAAAAGGTATATAAAAGGTTCAGAGAGCTAGGGGATGTTAGGGATCTAGAGGAGTATAAGGTGTGTAGAAGGGAACTTAAAAAGGAAATTAGGAGAGCCAGAAGGGGTCATGAGAAGGCCTTGGCAGGTAAGATTAAGGAGAATCCCAAGGCCCTCTACAAATATGTGAAAAGTAAAAGGATGAGAAGAGAAGGGATAGGACCTATAAATGGTGAAGGGGGAAAAGTCTGTGTGAATCCGGAAGAAATGGCAGAGGTGCTTAACGAGTACTTTGCCTCGGTATTCACGGTGGAAAGTGAACTGGGAGGTTGCACTGCAGGTTTGAGGCAAACGGAAAAGATTGAGTATGTGGATGTTAGGAAAGAGGATGTGTTAGACCTATTAAATTCTATCAAGATAGACAAGTCGCCGGGACCGGATGGGATGTATCCCAGGTTATTGTGGGAGGTGAGGGAAGTGGTTGCAGAGCCCCTGGCGATGATATTTGCATCGTCCATGGAAGTGGGAGAGGTTCCGGAGGATTGGAGGATTGTGGATGTGGTTCCTATCTTTAAGAAAGGGAACAAGGATAGTCCAGGAAATTACCGACCGGTGAGTCTGACTTCAGTGGTTGGTAAGCTGATGGAGAGGCTTCTGAGGGATAAGATATATGAACATTTGGAGAAGTTTGGACTGATTAGAAATAGTCAGCATGGTTTTGTCAAGGGCAGGTCGTGCCTTACAAGCCTAGTTGAGTTCTTCGAAAATGTGACTGAACACATTGACGAAGGAAGGGCGATGGACGTAGTGTACGTGGACTTTAGTAAGGCGTTTGATAAGGTCCCACATGCAAGGCTTCCGGAGAAGGTGAGAGGGCAAGGGATCCAAGGGGCTTTGGCCTCGTGGATCCAAAACTGGCTTGCCAGCAGAAGGCAGAGAGTGGTTGTGGATGGGTCTTGTTCTGCATAGAGGTCAGTAACCAGTGGAGTGCCCCAGGGATCTGGGACCCCTGCTGTTTGTCATTTTCATAAATGACCTGGATGAGGAAGTGGAGGGATGGGTTAGTAAGTTTGCCGACGATACAAAGGTCGGTGGTGTTGTGGATGGTCTGGAGGGATGTCAAAAGTTGCAGCGGGACATAGACAGGATGCAAGACTGGGCGGAGAAGTGGCAGATGGACTTCAACGTGGATAAATGTGTAGTGGTCCATTTTGGCAGGAATAATGGGATGAAGGAGTACAATATAAGGGGTAGGAGTCTTAGCTGTGTTGTAGAGCTGAAGGATCTTGGGGTCTGGGTCCATAGGACTCAGATTCCATCATCTGCTGTGGAGCCATGTGAACCTGATTCTGGATCCCCAGAACATTAGCTGAGTTTCCGAATTCATAGTCTGGCAATAATACCATGAGGCCATCACTTCCCCTAACCTCCTGTTGGAGGTAACAGAGACAGGGAGGAGTGGAGGCAGCTGGAGGTGTTTACAGAGATAAAGAGGTATACAGGCTGGAGGCGTTTACAGAGATAGTGAGGGGTATACAGGCTGGAGGCGTTTACAGAGATAGTGAGAGGTATACGGGCTGGAGGCATTTACAGAGATAGTGAGAGGTATACGGGCTGGAGGAGGTTACAGAGATAGTGAGAGGTATACAGGCTGGAGGAGGTTACAGAGATAGTGAGGGGTATACGGGCTGGAGGAGGTTACAGAGATAGTGAGGGGTATACGGGCTGGAGGAGGTTACAGACATAGTGAGGGATATACAGGCTGGAGGAGGTTACAGAGATAGTGAGAGGTATACGGGCTGGAGGAGGTTACAGAGATAGTGAGAGGTATACGGGCTGGAGGAGGTTACAGAGATAGTGAGAGGTATACGGGCTGGAGGAGGTTACAGAGATAGTGAGAGGTATACGGGCTGGAGGAGCTTACAGAGATAGTGAGAGGTATACGGGCTGGAGGTGTTTACAGAGATAGTGAGAGGTATACGGGCTGGAGGCATTTACAGAGATAGTGAGAGGTATAGGGCTGGAGGCGTTTACAGAGATAGTGAGAGGTATACGGGCTGGAGGAGCTTACAGAGATAGTGAGAGGTATATGGCTGGAGGAGGTTACAGAGATAGTGAGAGGTATACGGGCTGGAGGCGTTTACAGAGATAGTGAGAGGTATACGGGCTGGAGGAGCTTACAGAGATAGTGAGAGGTATATGGGCTGGAGGAGCTTACAGAGATAGTGAGAGGTATACGGGCTGGAGGCGTTTACAGAGATAGAGAGAGGTATACGGGCTGGAGGAGCCTACAGAGATAGTGAGAGGTATACGGGCTGGAGGCGTTTACAGAGATAGTGAGAGGTATACGGGCTGGAGGAGCCTACAGAGATAGTGAGAGATATACGGGCTGGAGGAGGTTACCGGGATATTGAGAGGTATACAGGCTGGAGGAGGTTACAGGGATATTGAGAGGTATACAGGCTGGAGGAGGTTCTGGATATGAGAGGTATACAGGTGGAGGAGGTTACGGGATATTGAGAGGTATACGGGCTGGAGGAGGTTACAGGGATATTGAGAGGTATACAGGCTGGAGGAGGTTACCGGGATATTGAGAGGTATACAGGCTGGAGGAGGTTACCGGGATATTGAGAGGTATACGGGCTGGAGGAGGTTACCGGGATATTGAGAGGTATACGGGCTGGAGGAGGTTACAGAGATAGTGAGAGGTATACCGGCTGGATGAAGGAGGTTACAGAGATAGTGAGATGTATACAGGCTGAAGGAGGTTTCAGGGATATTGAGAGGTATACGGGCTGGATGGAGGAGGTTACAGAGATAGTAAGGGGTGTAGAGATTGGAGGAGGTTACAGGGATATTGAGAGGTATACGGGCTGGAGGAGGTTACAGAGATAGTGAGAGGTATACAGGCTGGAGGAGGTTACAGAGATAGTGAGAGGTATACAGGCTGTAGGAAGTTACAGGGATATTGAGAGGTATATGGGCTGGAGGAGGTTACAGAGATAGTGAGAGGTATACAGGCTGGAGGAGGTTACAGAGATAGTAAGGAGTGTCGAGATTGGAGGAGGTTACAAGGATATTGAGAGGTATACGGGCTGGAGGAGGTTACAGAGATAGTGAGAAGTATACAGGCTGGAGGAGGTTACAGAGATAGTGAGAAGTATACAGGCTGGAGGAGGTTACAGAGATAGTAAGGAGTGTAGAGATTGGAGGAGGTTACAGGGATATTGAGAGGTATACAGGCTGGAGGAGATTACAGGGATATTGAAAGGTATACGGGCTGGAGGAGATTACAGGGATATTGAAAGGTATACGGGCTGGAGGCGTTTGCAGAGATAGTGAGAGGTATACAGGCTGGAGGCGTTTACAGAGATAGTAAGGGGTGTAGAGATTGGAGGAGTTTACAAAGGTAGTGAGAGGTATACTGGCTGGAGGAGATTACTGAGATAGTGAAGGTTACAAACTGGAGGAGATTACAGAGATAGGGAGTGGATGAAGAAAACAGACAGGGGAGTGTGTGAGAGGCAATAAAAGGGATAGGGAGCGAGTGAGGGGCAGGGATAGGGAGCGGGTGAGGGGCAGGGATAGGGAGCGGGTGAGGGGCAGAAATAGGCAGCGGGTGAGGGGCAGGGATATGAAGCGGGTGAGGGGCAGGGATAAGGAGCGGGTGAGGGGCAGGGATAAGGGAGCGGGGTGAGGGGCAGGGATAAGGAGCGGGTGAGGGAAGGATAAGGGAGCGGGTGAGGGGCAGGGTAAGGGAGCGGGTGAAGGGGCAGGGATAGGGGAGCGGGTGGGGGGCAGGGATAGGGGAGCGGGTGAGGGGCAGGGATAGGGGAGCGGGTGAGGGGCAGGATAAGGGAGCAGTGAGGGGCAGGGATAGGGGAGCGGGTGAGGGGCAGGGATAGGGAGCGGTGTGAGGCGGCATGGCAGGGGAGCGGGGAGGGGCAGGGATAGGGAGCGGGTGAGGGGCAGAAATAGGCAGCGGGTGAGGGGCAGGGATATGAAGCGGGTGAGGGGCAGGGATAGGGACGGGTGAGGGGCAGGATAAGGGAGCGGGTGAGGGGCAGGGATAAGGAGCGGGTGAGGGGCAGGGATAAGGGAGCGGGTGAAGGGGCAGGGATAAGGAGAGGGTGAGGGGCAGGGATAGGGAGCGGGTGAGGGGCAGGGATAGGGGAGCGGGTGAGGGGCAGGGATAGGGGAGCGGGTGAGGGGCAGGGTAGGGAGCGGGGAGGGCAGGATAGGGGAGCGGGGAGGGGCAGGGATAGGGGAGCGGGTGAGGGGCAGGGATAGGGGAGCGGGTGAGGGGCAGGGATGGGGAGCGGGTGAGGGGCAGGGACACTTGAATGGAAGATTCTCAGAGGCAGATGTTAATCTGGAATATATGATGTAGAGATGCTGGCATTGGACTGGGATAAACACTGTAAAAAGTCTCACAACACCAGGTTCGAGTCCAACCAGTTTATTTCAGAAACTCTGGGAAACGGTGTCCCTTCGTCAAGGGTATGGAAAGTTCTACATTCCAATCTGGAATATAACTGAAAAGCAGGTTAGGCTTTAGAATGATCAAATTCTGCTTTTAATTTGTTTGCTTGTAATAAGGAGACATTCGGGCATTTCTGCTCAAAGTTTGAAAGGATAGATTAATGAGGTAGTCAATAGTGAACATGGGATCTGAAATTTGTTGAATAAAAATTGATTTGAGATGTAGTTTTGACTGCATTCAAAAATCCTGGTTAGGTCCCAATGGGACAATTATTTCCAAGTCTAGGCCCATACACTTTCGCAATATTGTCAAGCTTCTGAAGGGTGAGAAGAGGTTTCTGGAATGTTCTGAGGATGAGGGATTTCAGCTATTCAGAATTCCTTCAGAGAAAGGCTATTCCTGGCAGGGGTAAATTCCTGGCAAATTGGGACTGTTTTCCTTAGAAAGACGTAGACTTAGAGGAGGTCTAATAGAGGTGTACAAGATTATGAGGGGTATAGTTAGAGTAAACAGGATTAAGCTTTTCCCTAGGATGGACTCGAATAGCACGAGGGGTCATGGGCTTAGGGTGAGGGGGGTAAGGTATAATTTGGATGCTAGAGGGAGTTTTTTCACACAGAGGGTGGTGGGGGTATGGAATGCACTGCCAAGTAAAGTGGTGGATGCAGGTATTCTGGAGTTATTTAAGAAATACTTAGATGGGCACATGAACAGAATGGGAATGGAGGGGTGTAGAAAACTGATTTAAAATAGAGATCATGAGCCTTGGGAGTCCCTGGGAAGTGTGTAAATAGATGATGATATTGATGTACTTGTTTTTATCCTACAGGAGCTTTGGTCCACCTTGTTGTCTAACGAGGGGCATACACGCGATGGGTCGTGAGACGACTGCTCTTGGATCTTGTTTGAGAGTATCCTATTGCTTCACATTGTTAGTGTACGCTTGACCTGGACCATCTGATGGGCAACACGACAGCTCAGTGACTATCGCTGTGCTGTGCAGATACATGGATTTGGGCCTGTGTCTGTGGGAGTTTACGCATTCTCCCCATGCTTGCATGGGTTTTCTCCGGGTGCTCTGGTTTCCTCCCACATCCCAAAGATGTGCTCTTAGGCTAATTGGCGAAACAAATCCTCCCTAAATTGTCTCAAATTTGGTTTTTAATCCATAGATCTATAAACATGGACAGGGATCGCGGGTAGAGGTGGGAACATCGGGGTGTCGGCGCGGGCTCGTTGGGCCGAAAGGCCTGTTTCCTGTGCTGTTTTTGTTCTTTGTTCTTTGAGTAGTGAATCCTGGATGATTAAACACATTGAGACTCTGGCAGGAAAATGAAGGAGGCATGGCTCAGATATAAGTAGCTGGAATCAAGAGATTCACTGGAGGTATACAGGGGATACAGGAGTTTACTCGAGAAGGAAATTAGGAGGGCAGAAATGGGGCATGATGTAGCTTTGGTTGAGAGCGTTAAGGTGAATCCAAAGGGAATCTTTTAAGTACATTAAAGGAAAAGGAATAACTAGAGAGGGAGAAAAGGACCCTTCAAGTACCAAAGTGGATATCTGTGTGAAACCACAGGAGATGGGCAAGGTTCTCAATGAATATTTCTCCTCTGGGAACCTGTGAAAATTAGTGGTGATATCTTAGGGACAGTTCAAATTGCAGTGAAGGAAGTGATGGACGTATTAAAATGTATGAAGGTGGATAAATCTGGCCCTGACCAGGTATATCCAAGAAAACTGTGAGAGGCTAGAGAAGAAATTACTGAAATATTTTTTCATCATTAGCCACAGGTGAGACTGGCAGATAGCAAATGTTGTGCCCTTATTTAAGAAGGAAAACCTGGAAATTATAGACTAGTAAGATTGGGATTTGTGATGGGATGAGAGAGGATTCTGAGGGATAAGATATATGGAATTTGGAAAGACATGGCTTCATGTGTGGGAGATCAGGCATTGTAAATTTTTTTGAGTTCTTTGATGAAGTGACCAGGAAGGTTGCTGAGGGCAGGGCGATAGACATAGCCTATATGGACTTGAGCAAAGCCATTCCACGTGGGGGTTGCTCTGGGAGTTTAGATCGCATGGAATCCAGGGAGAGCTGGCAAATTGGATATACAATTGAATGGATGGTAGAAAGCAGAGGGTAATGTTGGAAGGATGCTTGTCAAACAGGAGGCCTGTTACTAGTGTGTGTGCCAGAAGTGAGTGCTGGTTGTTGTCTGTAACAACAATTTGGATGAGAATGTACAAGGTGTGACCAGTAAATTTGCTAAAATAGGTGGTATTGTAAACAGTGAAGAAGGTTATCAAACATTGCAGCAAGATCTTGATCAGCTGGGGAAGTGGACTGAGAATTGGCAAATGGAGTTCAATATAGCTAAGTGTAAGGTGTGGAAAGTCAAATCAGAGTAGGACTTTCACAGTGAACAATAGAACCTTTGGGAGCATCATGGAACAGAGGAACCTTGGCGTTCAGGTGCACAGTTCTGTAAAGGCAGAGTCATGGATAGATAGATGGACAGTCAGGGCATTGAGTGAGGAAGTTGGGAAGTTATGTTGCAGCTATACAGGATGTTGGTGAGGCTGCACCTGAAGAATTGTGTTTGGTTTTGGTCGCCTCACTATGGGAAAGTTGTTATTAAACTGGAGAGACAGTGCAGAAGAGATTTACGAGGATGTTGCCAGGACTCAAAGGACTGAGTATAGGGAGAGGTTGGACAGCCTGCAACTTTTTTTTGCGGAGCAGAGGAGACTGAAGAGTGATCTTATAAAGGTGTGTGAAATCATGAGAGGCATAGACAGGACGAATTAATTCAATATTTTCCCAAGGTTGGTGAATTGAGAACTAGATGGCATGGTTTAAGAGGGGAAAGATTTAATGGGAACCTGAGGAGCAGCTTTTTTTTACACAGAGTGTGGTACTTATGTGGAATGAGAACCATAGAAAATTACAGCTCAGAAACAGGCCTTTTGGCCCTTCTTGTCTGTGCCGAACCATTTTTTGCCTAGTCCCACTGACCTGCACTTGGACCATATCCCACCACATCCATGAATCCATCTAAGTTTTTCTTAAATGTTAAAAGTGACCGTCATTTCCTACTTTATCCGGCAGCTCATTCCACACTCCCACTGCTCTCTGCGAGAAGAATCCCTCCCTAATATCTCCTTTAAACTTTTCTCCTTTCACTCTTAACCCATGCCCTCAGTGGAAAAAACCCGCTTGTATTCACTCTATCTATACCCATCAAAATCTTATACACCTCTATCAAATCTCCCCTCATTCTTCTAAGCTCCAAGGAATAAAGTCCTAACCTATTCAATCTCTCTCTGTAACTCAGCTTCTCAAGTCTTGGCAATATCCTTGTGAACCTTCTCTGCACTCTTCCAAGGATTTACATCCTTCCTGTAATTAGGTGACCAAAACTGTACACAATACTCTAAATTTGGCCTCACCAATGCCTTATACAACCTTAGAACATAGAACATTACAATACAGTACAGGCCCTTAGGCCCTCGATGTTGCGCCGACCAATGGAACCAATTTTATGATCCTGTATCCTAAACTACTCCAATGTTATCCATATGTCGATCCACTGCCCATTTGAACGCCCTTAAACTTCACCAGTCCACAACTGCTGCAGGCAGGGCATTCCACATCCTTACTACCCTCTGAGTAAAGAACCCACGTCTAGCATCTGTCCTATAGCTACCACTCCTTAATTTAAAGCTATGTTCCTTCGTGCTATCCATCTCCAAACGAGGAAAAAGGCTCTCACTGTCCAGCCTATCTAACCCTCTGATCATCTTATATGTCTCAATTAAGTCACCTCGTAGCCTTCTTCTCTCTAATGAAAATAACTTCAAGTCCCTTAGCCTTTCCTCATAAGACCTACCCATCATATCAGGCAACATCCTGGTAAACCTCCTCTGCACCCTTTCCAATGCCTCCACATCTTTCTTATAATGTGGTGACCAAAACTGTACACAATACTCCGAGTGCGGCCGCACCAGAGTTTTGTACAGTTGCAACATAACATCTCGGCTCCGAAATTCAATCCCTCTACCAATAAGTGCTAACGCACTATATGCCTTACCATAATACTCCAACTTTTATACTTGATTTTTAAAGGCCAATGTACCAAAAACACTCTTTATGATCCTATACACCTGTGCTGCCACTTTTAGGGAATTCTGTACCTGTATTCCCAGATCCCTCTGTTCAACTGCACTCTTCAGAGTCCTACCATTTAGCCTGTATGTTCTAATTTGGATTGTCCTTCCAAGGTGGATTTCAACGCGGATAAATGTGTAGTGGTCCAATTTGACATTTGGTCCAATGGGATGAAGGAGTACAATATCAAGGGTAGTACTCTTAGCAGTGCTGAGAGCAGAAGGACTTTGCAGTTCGGGTCCATAGGACTCTTAAATTGGTCTTGCAGGTGGAGGATGTGATCAAGAAGGCGTATGATGTGCTAGCCTTCATTAATCTAGGGATTGAGTTTAGGAGTGGGGAGGTAATGCAGCAACTTTATAAGACCCTTGTCAGACCCCACTTGGAGTATAGTGTGCAGTTCTGGTCGCCTCACTATAGGAAGGATGTGGAAGCTATTGAGAGGGTGCAGAGGAGATTTACAAGGATGTTGCCTGGATTGGGAGGTATGCCTAATGAAGATAGGTTGAGGGAGCTCGGTCTCTTCTCCCGGGAGAAATGAAGATTGAAAGGTGACTTGATAGAACATAGAACATTACAGCGCAGTACAGGTCCTTCGGCCCTCGATGTTGCGCCGGCCAGTGGACCCTCTAACCTAAACTATTCCAATATCATCCATATGCCTATCCACCGAACATTTGAATGCCCCCAAAGTAGGCGAGTCCACAACTGCTACAGGCAGGGCATTCCACGCCCTCACTACCCTCTGTGTGAAGAACCTGCCTCTTTCATCCGTCCTATAACTAGCACCTCTTAATTTAAAGTTATGTCCCCTCGTGTTGGTCATCACCATCCGAGGAAAAAGGCTCTCACTATCCACCCTATCCAATCCCTTGATCATCTTATACGCCTCAATTAGGTCACCACATAACCTTCTTCTCTCTCATGAAAATAACCTCAGGTCCCTCAGCCTTTCCTCATAAGGCCTTCCCACCATACCAGGCAACATCCTGGTAAACCTCCTCTGCACCCTTTCCAATTCTTCCACATCTTTCTTATAATGCGGCGACCAGAACTGTACGCAATACTCCAAGTGCAGCTGCACCAGAGTTTTGTACAGTTGTAACATAACCTCACGGCTCCTAAATTCAATCCCTCTACCAATAAAAGCTAACACACCGTACGCCTTCTTAACAAACTTTATCAACCTGGGTGCCAACTTTCAAAGAGCTATGTACTTGTACCCCAAGATCCCTCTGCTCGACAACACTATTAAGAGCTATGTACTTGTACCCCAAGATCCCTCTGCTCGACAACACCATTAGCCCTATATTTCATATGCCTGTTATTCCTACCAAAGTGAATCACCTCACACTTATCCATATTGAATTCCATTTGCCACCTCATGGCCCAGCTCTGCAACCTATCTATGTCCCTCTGCAAACTGTAACATCCATCCTCGCTGTCTACAACTCTCCCCACTTTGGTATCGTCAGCAAATTTACTAATCCAACCCTCTACACCCTCATCTAGGTCATTTATAAAAATGACAAACAGCAGTGGCCCCAAAACAGATCCTTGAGGTACACCACTTGTAACTGCACTCCAGTTGAATATTTCCCATCAACCACCACCCTCTGTCTTCTATCAGCTAGCCAATTCCTAATCCAAACTGCTAAATCACCTTCAATCCCATGCATCTGCACTTCTGCAGTAGCCTACCATGAGGAACCTTATCAAACACTTTGCTAAAATCCATATACACTACATCAACTGCCTTACCCTTATCTACCTCTTTGGTCACCTCCTCAAAAAAATCAATAAGGTTTGTGAGGCACGACCTACCCTTCACAAAACCGTGCTGACTATCCCTAATCAATTTATTTCTCTCTAGATGCTTATAAATCCTATCCCTTATAATTCTTTCCAAGACCTTGCCCACAACAGAAGTCACGCTCACTGGTCTATAATTTCCAGGATGGTCCCTACTCCCCTTTTTGAACAAAGGAACAACATTTGCCATCCTCCAGTCTTCCGGCACTATACCTGTAGCTAACGACGACATGAAGATCAAAGCCAAAGGCTCTGCAATCTCCTCTCTAGCCTCCCAGGGAATCCTGGGGTAAATCCCATCTGGCCCAAGGGATTATCAATTTTCATTCCCTCAAGATTCGCTAACACCTCCTCCTTATGAACCTCAATCATGACCAGTCTACAACCTAGTATTGCAGTATTCTCCCCGACAACATTGTCTTTCTCCTGCGTGAATACTGACAAAAAATACTCATTCAGTGTCTCTCCTACCTCCTCAGGCTCCACGCAAACAGAGGTTTATATAATGTTGAGAGGTATAGATAGGGTAGATTCTTGCAGGCTATTTCCTAGGGCTGAAATGGTCACTATGAGAGGACACAGGTTTAAGGTGCTGGGCAGCAAGTACAGAGGAGATGTCAGGGGTAAGTTTTTCACTCAGAGGGTGGTGAGTGAATGGAATCGGCTGCCGTCAGTGATGGTGGAGGCGAACACGCTGGGATCTCTTAAAAGACTTCTGGATGAGTAAATGGGATTTAAAGGAATTGGGGTTTACAGATAGTTCTATGACCTGGTAGGTATGGGTATGATCAGCACAACTTGTGGTCCGAAGGGCCTGTTTGTGCTGTAGTGTTCTATGTTCTATATGTTCTGTGTTCAAAGTGCAATACCTCACACTTGTCCATGTTAAATTCCATTTGCCATTTTTCAGCCCATTTTTCTCATTGGTCCAAAAATCTCTGCAAGCTTTGAAAACCTTCCTCACTGTCCACTATACCTGTAAAGTGCACAGAGCCCTACGTCACTGAGCTGCTCGGGATGAACTTTGACAAATACCACAGCATCTCGCTCCAGACTTTCTTTGTAAAGGAGATGTGTGACCATCTCACCATCCCCACAGCCGCTTCGAGGGCAGCGTGCAGCGATGTTGAGATCTCGAGCGTGCATAAAGGATCTCATGGGGAGTGCCCTTCTCACCATCAGCCAAGCCAACTCTTGGTGCTTGTTTGTGAGTTCTGATGATGAGGCATTCTGCCAGCTGACACTGACAGTTTGCTGAGGGAACCATCCGACAGGGTCCACCATCTCCTTTTCTCTCAGGGCCCCAAGGACGTTACGCACTGACTACTGCGGGTCCATCATCTCCTTTTCTCTCAGGGCCCCAAGGACGTTACGCACTGACCACTGTGGGTCCATCATCTCTTTTTCTCTCAGGGCCCCAAGGACATCACGCTCTGACCACTGCTTCATTGCCATGTGGTCAAAGGTGTGTTTGCAGAAAAATTTCTCCACGAAGGAGCTGTGGTACGGTCCAACTACTCGGAGGGTTCTGCAGCAGTGTGGCCAGACCCTTCCTCCACAACAGGTGGAGGTAACTTGGAACAGGTACAACTTCAAAAAGCAGTGCACTTGCTTTTAGTGTACCAAGGGTCTACGCTCAGCTTGATGCAGCTGCACACAAAGGTGGCCATCAGGATGAGAGCGGCATTGGGAACATTTTTCCCTCCGTTCTCTGGAGATTTGTGCATCGACTCCCTCGGGATGCGATCCATCTTTGATCTCCAGATAAATTTGAAGACTGCCTGGGTCACTGCTGCTGCACAGGATTTGGGGATAGGCCACACCTCGCCACGTACAACAACACGGACAGCACCTCGCACCGGATCACCAGGTTTTTTCCGGAGATAAAGAGGAAGTGTTGCTCCCAAAACCCAATTTTTGCCTAGTTTTGGCAATGCGCTCTTTTCACACTAACAGCCAATCAGCTTCCCCGCTGTGTTAGATAGTTGCATTCTCTTGAGGTGTTTTATTCAGAACTGGAATCTGGAAAGGCTGACTTACTCAAAGATGCAGATTTATTTTTGTTCATATCCAATCAATGTCCATTTCAAAGGCTCAACAAGTGAGACAGTCCAGATCTAAGCTGAGAAACCATGCTGTCCTCTTCCTGTCTTAACTTCTCACAGACAGTGGTGAATTTGTGGAACTCGTTACCCCATAGCACGGTGGAGTCTGAATCGTTGAATGGCTTCAAGAAGGAGATAGATATATTTCTCATAAAAAAGGGATAAGGGGATAAAAACAACACAAGCCCATTTTAAAGCAAGGATAGATACATTTTTGAACAGTTAAGGAATGAAGGGTTATGGTGAGCAGACGGAGAAGTGGAGCTGAGTTTACAAAAAGATCAACCATGATCTTATTGAATGGTGGAGCAGACTTGAGGGGCTGAATAGCCTACTCCTGTTCCTAGTTCATAGAATCCTACAGTGCCAAAAGAGGCCATTCAGCCCATTGAGTCTACACCAACCACAATCCCACCCAGATCCTATCCTCATATCTCGACATATTTACCCACTAATCCCTCTGGCCTATGCATCCCAGGACCCGAAGTGGCAATTTAGAACAGCCAATTAATCTAGCCTGCACATCTTTGGACTGAAGTTCTTATGTAAACTGTTTAATCTCTCCTTATATGTCAACCCTTTCATCCCTAGAACTAATCTTGTGAATTTCCTCTGAACTGTCTCCAAATCACTACTTCTTTCCTTAAGTAAGGAGACCAAAACTGGAAACATTACTCCAGATCTGGTCTCACCCTGGGAAGGTGGATTTGAGACCAGGGAAAGGTCAGCCATGATCTGATTGAGTTTTGGAGCAAGCTCAAAGGGTTGCATTACCTACTGCTGCTCTAATTACAATGTTCCAATTGTCATGTGAGTGGCTTTAAGAAAGTTTCTTTTAAAGTATGCACTTACAGTTTCAGCGATGTCACTGGGGGTGCAGCTAAACTGTGGCAGTCAGGTGATAGGGGTCTTTCTCTCCCCCTGTTTTTCTTCCCTTGGTTTGGTTTCACCTAAAGAAGTTGTGTTTTGGGAAATAGATTTGACTACAATCTGTTCTGGATTTCTTCACAGGGATATTTCAGCATCAACCCAGGAGTGGGATTCTGTAACCAGTGGATGTGTTTCTTTGGAGGGTTTTGTGTATTGGATGTTGGCTTTGGCTGGAACATATTCGTGTTCCTTCCTTAAGGGTTATATATTATCATGGTTGTTGTGTTTCTCGTTTGTAATTGTTAAAAGTTCTTGCTATACATAGAAATCATAGAATTCATACAGTGCAGAAGGAGGCTATTTAGCCAATTTAGCCAACCACAATCTCACCCAGGCCTTATCCCCAGAACCCCATACATTTACCCTAACTCATCTCCTGATACTAAAAAAAAAATTTAGCATGGCCAATCCACCAAAAATGCACATCTTTGGATTGTGGAACTGTGGGAGAAAATGGGGAGAACATGCAAACTCCACATAGATGGTGATCCAAGCCAGGAATCAAACCCAGATCCCTAACACTGTGTGAGGTAGCAGTGCTAATCACGATGCCATCCAATATTCTGAATTGAACTTTGTTTTTGATCAAAGCTCCTTGTGGGTCAACCTTCCAAATTCGATGTAAAATGTTACAGGTCAGGCGGCCTTCACAGAACACCTTGAAGTATTGAACCTGACTTGTATTTTCTCTGTCTGATGTGATAGGAGTACTGAAAGCGAATGTCACCTACAACTTGCTGCTGGATGCGGGACGACAGAAAGGGCGAGCGCTCTTCAAGACATTGTCCATGAGTTTGACCACCAGCCTGCTGCTCTTGACTGGGAAGAAGACATGTCAGCTGTTTCCCATCATCTTACCGGTGACACCATTCAAACACCTCACCTCTCTTAGAATCACAGCTTTAACACATTTAGAAAATACGACTCAGGCCAGATGAAACAAAATATTTTAGCCGTCGTCGGAGGGTCAGTGCTGAGGGAGTGCCGTGCTGAGGGTCAGTGCTGAGGGAGGGTCAGTGCTGAGGGAGCGCCGCACTGTCGGAGGGTCAGTGCTGAGGGAGTGCCGTGCTGAGGGAGCGCCGCACTGTCGGCGGTCAGTGCTGAGGGAGCGCCGCATTGTCGGCGGGTCAGTGCTGAGGGAGCGCCGCACTGTCGGCGGGTCAGTGCTGAGGGAGCGCCGCACTGTCGGCGGGTCAGTGCTGAGGGAGCGCCGCACTGTCGGCGGGTCAGTGCTGAGGGAGCGCCGCACTGTCGGCGGGTCAGTGCTGAGGGAGCGCCGCACTGTCGGCGGGTCAGTGCTGAGGGAGCGCCGCACTGTCGGCGGGTCAGTGCTGAGGGAGCGCCGCACTGTCGGCGGGTCAGTGCTGAGGGAGCGCCGCACTGTCGGCGGGTCAGTGCTGAGGGAGCGCGCACTGCGGCGGGTCAGTGCTGAGGGAGCGCCGGACTGTCGGCGGGTCAGTGCTGAGGAGCGCCCACTGTCGGCGGGTCAGTGCTGAGGGAGCGCCGCACGTCGGCGGGTCAGTGCTGAGGGAGCGCCGCACTGTCGGCGGGTCAGTGCTGAGGGAGCGCCGCACTGTCGGCGGGTCAGTGCTGAGGGAGCGCCGCACTGTCGGCGGGTCAGTGCTGAGGGAGCGCCGCACTGTCGGCGGGTCAGTGCTGAGGGAGCGCCGCACTGTCGGCGGGTCAGTGCTGAGGGAGCACCGGACTGTCGGCGGGTCAGTGCTGAGGGAGCGCCGCACTGTCGGCGGGTCAGTGCTGAGGGAGCGCCGCACTGTCGGCTGGTCAGTGCTGAGGGAGCGCCGGACTGTCGGCTGGTCAGTGCTGAGGGAGCGCCGCACTGTCGGCGGGTCAGTGCTGAGGGAGACATTTGTAAGAACAAAACAGCATGGGAAACAGGCCCTTCGGCTCAACGAGCCCATGCCGCCACCTCGATGTTCCCACTCCTACCCATGATACCTGTCTAAGTATATAGGTCTATGCATTGAAACCAAATTTGTGACAATTTAGGGAGAATTTGTTCTGCCAATCAGCCTAAGAGCACATCTTTGGGATGCGGGAGGAAACCGGAGCCCCCGGAGAAAACCCACACAAGCACGGGGAGAATGCGCAAACTCCCACAGACACAGGCCCAAATCCATGTATCTGCACAGCACAGCGATAGTCACTGAACTGTCGTGTTGCCCATCAAATAGTCCAGGTCAAACGTACACTAACGACGTGAAGCAATAGGATACTCTCAAAATCCAAGAGCAGTCCTCTCACGACCCATCGCGTGTATGCCCCTCGTTAGACAACAAGGTGGACCAAATCACCTGTAGGATAAAAACAAGTACATCAATATCATCATCTATTTACACACTTCCCAGGGACTCCCAAGGCTCATGATCCCTATTTTAAATCAGTTTTCTATACTCCTCCATTCCCCTTCTGTTCATGTGCCCATCTAAGTATTTCTTAAATAACTCCAGAGTACCTGCCTCCACCACTTTACTTGGCAGCGCATTCCGTACCCTCACCACCCTCTGTGTGAAAAAACTCCCTCTAGCATCCAAATTATACCTTACCACCCTCACCCTGAGCCCGTGACCCCTCATGCTATTTGAGTGGTAAGGCCACACTTGGAATACTGTATGCAATTCGGGTCAGCCTATTATAGAAAGGATATTATTAAACGAGAAAGAGAGCAGAAGAGGTTTATTCGAATGAATAAACATGCGAATGAATGCGGTCCAGAAGGTGTATGGTGTACTGGCCTTCATTAATTGAGGAATAGAGTTCAGGAGTCAGGAGGTAATGATGCAGCTCTATAAGAATCTTGTCAGACCTCAGTTGGAGTATTGTGCGCAGTTCTGGTCGCCTCACTATAGGAAGGATGTAGAGGCTATTGAGAGAGTGCAGAGGAGATTTACAAGGATGCTGCCTGGATTGGGAGGCAGGCCTTATGAAGATAGGTTGAGGGAGCTGGGACTCTTCTCACTGGAGAGACATAGGTTGAGAGGCGACCTGATAGAGGTTTATAAATGTTGAGAGGAATAGATAGGGTGGACTCTCAGAGACTATTTCCCTGAGCTGAAATGGTCACTACAAGAGGACACGGATTTAAGGTGCAGGGAAGCAAATACAGAGGGGATTGTTAGGGGTAAGTTTTTCACTCAGAGGGTGGTGAGTGAATGGAATTGGCTGCCGTCGGAGGTTGTTGAGGCGAACTCGCTGGGGTCTTTTAAAAGACTTCTGGATGAGTATATCGAAAAGAATAGGATGGGGGTTATAGGTAGGTCTGTGGATTGGTAGATGTGATCGGCGCATCTCGTGGTCCGAAGGGCCTGTTTGTGCTGTATTGTTCTATGTTCTATAAATGCTTCGGGGACTTGATGGTTTGAGTTATAAGGAGAGTTATAAATAGGGCTTTTTTCTCTCTGGAGTGTAGAAGGCTGAGGGGTGACCTTATAAAAATTTATAAAATAATGAGGGGCATAGATCATCTAGATAGTCAATATCTTTTCCCAAAGGTAGGGGAGTCTAAAACTAGAGGGTATAGCTTTAAAGTGAGAGAGGAGAGATATAAAAGTGTCCAGAGGGGCAATTTTTTCACACAGAGGGTGGTGAGTATCTGGAACAAGCTGCCAGAGATCGTAGAAAAGGCGGTACAATTTTGTCTTTTAGAACATAGAACATAGAACATTACAGCACAGAACAAGCCTTCGACCCTCGATGTTGTGCCAACCAATTAAGAAAAAGCAGTGACCCTCTAACCTAAACCATCTCCTTTTCGTCCATAAACTTATCTACTGACCTCTTAAACGCCCCCAAACCTGGCGCATCTACAACTGCAGCAGGCAGGGCATTCCATACCCTTACCACCCTCTGGGTAAAGAACCTACCTCTGACATCGTCCTATAACTACCGCCCCTTAATTTAAAGCTATGTCCCCTCGTGCTAGCTTTCTCCATCCTAGGAAAAAGGCTATCACTGTCCACCTATCTAAACCTCTAATCATCTTATATGTTTCGATAAGGTCCCCTCTTAGCCGCCTCCTTTCTAACGAAAACAACCTCAAATCCCTCAGCCTCTCTTCATAAGACCTGCCCTCCATACCAGGCAACATCCTGGTAAACCTACTCTGTACCCTCTCCAATGCCTCCACATCTTTCTTATAATGTGGGGACCAGAACTGTACACAATACTCCAAGTGCGGCCGCATTAGAGTTTTGTACAGAGTTTTGTAACTTTTGTAGTCTTTAAAAGCATTTAGACGGTTACATGGGTAAGATGGGTGTAGATTGATAGGGGCTAAATGTGGGCAATTGGAATTAGCTTTGGGTTTAAAACAAAGGACGGCATAGACAAGTTGGACTGAAGGATTCTGTTTCCATACTGTAAACCTCCATGACTCTCTAACCTACTATGCGATACCTTGTCAAAGACTTTGCTAAAGTCCATCTAGACAATATTAACTGTGTTGCCTATCTATCTTCTTGGTTATCCATTTGAAACACTCAATCAAATTCATGAGATATGATTGTCCACGTGCAAAGCTGTGCTGATTGTCCCTAATCAATCCTTGCATCTCTAAATGCCTGTAGATCCTGTCTCTCAGAATACCTACAAACAATGTTTGGTTTCCAGGCCTCTGTGCACACATGGTGGCCCTGAACTATCATCCTGCAGTTTGCTGGCCATCCCGGGATTCCCATAGTACTACCACCCCCAAACCGCCCATGGCCCAATCACAGCCCCCTTCCATTTGTGGGCCAGCTCCGAATCCACCCCCCACAACCATCCTGGACTGCCCAATCTCCAGCCTCCACCTCCCCTGACAGATTCCCCTCCCCTAGAAGGCAGACCCCACCAGCTGACCACTCCCTCCCCAAATCCCTGGCCTCCCTCCTATCCCTCTCCATTGCAATGGCAGAATGGCAGCATGTTTCCCCATCACCACCAAATGCCCCCACGCCCTGTCCCCCTGGGTTTGGGACTTTGCCCTTGGGCAGTGCTGGTGCCACATGCTGGCACTGTCAGGGTGCCCATGCCCCCACCACCCGACCCACTGTGGGGCCACAATTGCCTTCACTCTGGGGGTGGGGGAAGGGGTCATCCCACTATTTCCCCAGAAGTGGGGAGCTAGTCTGAACCCCAATGCAGTGAAGTACTCCTGACGGCTGGGAGATGTGAGTGGACCTGGAGAATTCAGTCCCAGGCCTCCTAATCAGATAAAAATGACATTAAAAGTAGATTGAAGTCACTTCCCTGGTGTTCCGGCTTGGATGATGCCAGATATCCAGTGCTGGGAGAGGTGCATGAGGTGAAAAAGCATCCGCGAATCCCACAAATCAAAGAACAAGTGCTAAATGATTAGTGTAGCGAGATGGGAGAATCACAGCCCAGAATTTTGTCAGGACCATAGAATTCCTGCCTTGCAAAAGGAGTAAGAAGTCTGACAATATTATTATGTTTACCGCAGTCTAACACTGGCATCTCCACATCATTGCAAAAGGAGGCCATTTGGCTCATTTGGTCTGAAGCGACTGTCTAACAGACCATCTCACCATGGCCTTCCACCCTGCCCTGTCCCCATAACCCCACAAATTTACATGGCTAATCTATCTGAAACTAAGTGGCAATTTAGCGTGGGCAGTCCACCTGACCGCGACATCTTTCCATGTCATTTCACAATTGTTGAAAAAATGTCAATTTTAGAACATAGAACATAGAACATAGAACATAGAACAATACAGCACAGAACAGGCCCTTCGGCCTTCGATGTTGTGCCGACCAAAATAAAAAGCAATGCCCCTCCTAACTAAACCATTTCCTTCTCATCCATATACTTATCAACTAACCTCTTAAACGCCACCAAACTTGGCGCATCTACAACAGCTGCAGGCAGGGCATTCCACTCCCTAATCACTCTTTGAGTAAAGAACCTACCTCTGATATCCGTCCTATAACTCATACCCCTTAATTTAAAGTTGTGTCCCCCCGTGCTAGCTTTTTCCATCCTAGGAAAAAGGCTATCACTGTCCACCCTATCCAAACCTCTAATTATCTTATATGTTTCAATAAGATCCCCCCTTAGCCGCCTCCTTTCTAACGAAAACAACCTCAAATCCATCAACCTCTCTCCATAGGACCTGCCCTCCATACCAGGCAACATCCTAGTAAACCTCCTCTGTACCCTCTCCAATGCCTCCACACCTTTCTTATAATGTGGCGACCAGAACTGCACACAATACTCCAAGTGCGGCCGCACTAGAGTTTTGTACAGTTGCAACATGATGCTGCGGCTCCTAAATTCAATCCCCCTACCAATAAAGCTAAGACTCCATATGCCTTCTTAACAACTTTATCCACTTGACTGCCTACTTTCAGGGATCTATTGACACATACACCAAGATCCTACTGTTCCTCAACACTATTAAGAGCCCTACCATTAGCCCTATACTCTACACATTTATTGTTCCTGCCAAAGTGCATTTTAATTGCCAGTCTGCCAAATATTGAATCATTACTCACAATTCTTCATGTCATGATACTTCCTGGGTATTCTGTAGTTGCACCTGAGGCAATGATTCTCTTCTTTCTCAGTGAATTAATGTTTGTCTCTCTATAGAGTTGTGTCAAAGATTACTTAGAACCCATCGACCTTTCACTGAACTTCACTCTGGCTGGTGAGGTCATTACAGGGAGCAAGGGGCTGCGTCCAATACTCAACAAGTACAAAGAAACATCAGAGAAATACAAGGTACGGAATAACTGGATTAATATCAGATATAAATTAAAAGAAGAGACTGGATAGACTGGGACTTTTTTCTCTGGAGTGTCGGAAGATGAGGGGTGATCTTATGGGTGCCTACAAAATAATGAGGGGTATAGATCACCTGAATAGTCGGTGTCTTTTCCCAAAGATTGGGGAATCCAAAACTAGAGAGCGTGGATTTAAGATGAGAGAAGAGAGATACAAAAGTGTCCAGAAGGGCAATTTTTTCACACACAGGGTGGTGACTGTCTGGAACAAGCAGTCAGAGGTAGTAGTAGAGGTGAATACAATTTTGTCTTAAAAGAGTATTTAAGCAGTTACATGGGTAAAATGGGTACAGAAGGATATGGGCCAAATGCGGGCAATTGGGACGAGCTGAAGTTTTTTTAAAAAAAGAGCAGCATGGATAGGTTGAGCTGAAGGGCCTGTTTCTATAACACAAGGCACAGATAACTGGATTAACACCAGAGATGATGTAGAGATGCTGGTGTTGGACTAGGGTAGTAAGAACTCAGTAAGAATCTGGCAACATTAATTGTAAATCCAACCGATTTATTTGATAGTAAATTTGCGAGCTTTCGACACTCTGTATCTTCGTCATTGCCTGACGAAGACACAGAGTGTCGAAAGCTCGCAAATTTACTATCAAATAAATCGGTTGGATTTAAAATTGGTGTTGCTAGATTCTTACTGAGTTCTTAACACCAGAGATACATAGAGCATTACAACGCAATACAGATCCTTTGGCCCTCGATGTTGTGCCGATCTGTGAAAGTCCATCTGACCTACACTATTCCAATATCATCCATATGTTTATCCATTGACCATTTAAATGCCCTTAATGTTGGCGAGTCCACGACTCTTGCAGGCAGGGCATTCCACCCACCTCTAACATACATCCTATAACTACCACCCCTTAATTTAAAGCTATGTCCCCTCGTGTTAGCTATCACCATCCGAGGAAAAAGGCTCTCACTGTCCACCCTATCTAATCCTCTGATCATCCTGTATGCCTCAATTAGATCACCTCTTAACCTTCTTCTCTCTAACAAAAACAGCCTCAAGTCCCTCAGCCTTTCCTTATAACACCTTCCCACCATACCAAGCAACATCCTGGTAAACCTCCTCTGCAACCTTTCCATGCTTCCACGTCTTTCTTATAATGCGATGACCAGAACTGTACGCAATACTCCTAAGGCGGCCACATCAGAGTTTTGTACAGTTGCAACATGACCTCATGGCTCAGAAATTCAATCCCTCTATCAATAAAAGCTAATACACTGTATGCCTTCTTAACAACCTTATCAACCTGGATGCCAACTTTCAGGATCTATGCACGTGGACATGGAGATCTCTCTGCTCAACCACACTACCAAGTAACTTAACATTATTCAATACTCTGTATTCCTGTTACTCCTTCCAAAGTGAATCACTTCACACTTTTCAGATTAAACTCCATTTGCCACCTCTCAGCCCAGTTCTGCAATCTGCAACATTCTTCCACACTATCCACAACTCCACCGACTTTAGTGTCATCCACAGATTTACTAACCCCCATCCTTCTACGCCCTTATCATTTATAAAAATGAAAAACAGCAGTAGCCCCAAAACAGATCTCTGCAGTACACCACTAGCAACTGAAATCTCGGGTAAGCATTTCCCGTCAACCACCACCCTCTGTCTTCTTGCAGCTATGATGTGGAGATGCTGACGTTGGACTAGGGTAAACACAGTAAGAAATCTAACAACAGCAGGTTTAAGTCCAACAGATTTATTTGACAGTAAACTCACAAGCTTTTGAGGTTTCCCTCTTTGTCAGGTGAATGGAGAGTTCTGGCCTCAGACACAGCACAGACAGTTTACAGATTATTGATTAGAATGTGAATCTTTACACCTAACCTGCTATTCAAGTCTTAAAGTTGCTAACAATGTGAGTGGAAGGAGCACTGAGCACAGGTTAGAGAGATGTGTGTTGTCTCCAGACAGCACAGTAAGTGAGGTTTTCACGACATACGACAGCGCAGAGCCGCTGAGCAGAGAC
The DNA here is from genome assembly GCA_024679065.1 of Sphyrna mokarran. Classification (NCBI taxonomy): domain Eukaryota; kingdom Metazoa; phylum Chordata; class Chondrichthyes; order Carcharhiniformes; family Carcharhinidae; genus Sphyrna; species Sphyrna mokarran. Next base: position 13,115,222 of record JAGIQG010000039.1, on the reverse strand, counting down.
TGATAGCCAAGTTCCGCACACATGAGGACGGTCTTAACAGGGATCTTGGCTTCATGTCACACTATCTGTAACCCCCAATGACTTGCCTGGGTTAGCAAAAAACCTCACTTACTGTGCTGTCTGGACACAATACACATCTCTCTAATCTGTGCTCAGTGCTCCTTCCACTCACATTATTAGCAACTTTAAGACTTGAATAGCAGGTTAGGTGTAAAGATTCGCATTCTAATCAGTAATCTGTAAACTGTCTGTGCTCTTATATGCTCTGTCTGAAGCCAGAACTCTTCATTCATGTGATGAAGAAAGAACCTTGAAAGCTTGTGAGTTTACTATCAAATAAATCGGTTGGATTTAAAATTGGCGTTGTCAGACTTCTCACTGTTCTTGCAGCTAGCAATTCCTGATCCAAACTGCTAAATCATCCTGAATCCCATGCCACTGGATTTTCTGCAATAGCTTACCATGGGGAACCTAATCAAACGCTTTACTGAAATCCATATACACCACATCAACTGCTTTACCCTCATCCACCTCTTGGTCGCCTTCTCAAAGAGCTCAATAAGGTTTGTGAGGCACGACCTACCCTTCACAAAACTGTATTCACTATCCCTAATCAAATTATTCCTTTCTAGATGATTATAAATCCTATCTCTTAAAATAGTTTCCAAAACAGAAGTAAGGCTCACTGGTCTATAATTACCAGGGTTCTCGCTATTTACCTTCTTGAACAAGGAGACAACATTTGCTATCCTCCACTCTACCAGCACTATTCCTGTAGACAATGATGACATAAAGAACAAAGCCTAAGTTTGATAAAGTTGTTAAGAAGGCATATGGTGTGTTAGCTTTTATTGGTAGAGGGATTGAATTTAGGAGCCGTGAGGTTATGTTACAACTGTACAAAACTCTGGTGCAGCCGCACTTGGAGTATTGCGTACAGTTCTGATCGCCACATTATAGGAAAGATGTAGAAGCATTGGAAAGGGTGCAGAGGAGGTTTACCAGGATGTTGCCTGGTATGGTGGGAAGGCCTCATGAGGAAAGGCTGAGGGACCTGAGGTTATTTTCATTAGAGAGAAGGTTACGCGGTGACCTAATTGAGGCGTATAAGATGATCAAAGGACTGGATAGGGTGGATAGTGAGAGCCTTTTTCCTCGGATGGTGATGACCAACACGAGGGGACATAACTTTAAATTAAGAGGTGGTAGTTATAGGACGGATGTCAGAGGCAGGTTCTTTACACAGAGGGTGGTGAGAGCGTGGAATGCCCTGCCTGCAGCAGTTGTGGACTCGCCTATTTTGGGGGCATTCAAATGGTCGGTGGATAGGCATATGAATGATATTGGAATAGTTTAGGTTAGAGGGTCCGCTGGCCGGCGCAACATCGAGGGCCGAAGGGCTGTACTGAGCTGTAATGTTCTATGTTCTATGTTCTAAGGCTCTGCAATCTCCTCCCTAGCGTCCCAGAGAATCCTAGGATAAATCCCATCCAGCCCAGGGGATTATTTATTTTCACACTTTCCAGAATTGCTAACACCTCCTGCTTATGAACCTCAATCCCACCTAGTCTGATCGCCTGTATCTCATTATTCTCTTTGATAAGATTGTCTTTTTTTTGTTTTTTTTCTTCTTCTGGATTAATATCAGAGATACAAAGTACGGAATAACTAGGTTAATATCAGTAGAGATACAGTCAGTATCCCAGAATGCTGGAGGGAGAGAGATTACTGAGTGGCAGTTTGAGGGAATTGAATTACCATTAGTAGAGATACAGTCAATAACAGGGTGCTAGAGGGGAGAGGGGGTACTGCGCGACACTGTGAGGGAGCTGGATTAACATCAGTACAGATACAGTCAGTAACGCAGGGTGCTGGCAGGGGGAAAGAGGGGGTACTGAGTGACACTGTGAGAAAACTGGATTAACATCAGTAGAGATACAGTCAGTAACACAGGGTACGATGTATAGAGGTGTTGCTGAGCGACAGTGTGAGGGAGCAAGAATAACAACAAAGAACAAAGAAAATTACAGCACAAGAACAGGCCCTTCGGCCCCTCCAAGCCTGCATCGACCATGCTGCCTGACTTAACTAAAACCCCCTACCCTTCCAGGGACCATATTCCTCTATTCCCATCCTTTTCATGTACTTGTCAAGATGCCCCTTAAAAGTCACTACCATATCCGCTTCCACTCCCTCCCCCAGGAGCCAATACTAGGCACCCAGCACTCTAAGTGTATAAAATCTGCCTCGTACATCTCCTTTAAACTTTGTCCCTTGCACTTTAAACCTGTGCCCCCCGGTAATTGACTCTTCCACCCTGGAACTATCCACTCTGTCCGCACCTCTCATAATCTTACAGACTTCTATCAGGTCGCCCTTCAACCTCCATCGCTCCAGTCAGAAGAAACCAAGTTTCTCCAACCTCTCCTCAGAGCTAATGTGCTCCATACCACGCAACATCCTGGTAAATCTTTTCTGTACCCTCTCCAAAGCGTCCACATCCTTCTGGTAGTGTGGCGACTAGAATTGAACATTATATTCTAAGTGTCAGTGGATATCCAGTAAATAATACAGGGTGTTGAAGGGAGAGGGGTTACTGAGTGACAGTGTGAGGGAGCTGGACTAAAATTAAAACACAAAGAAAATTAAGCACAGGGACAGGCCCTTCAACCCTCCAAACCTGCACCGACGATGCTGCCTGACTGAACTAAACTTAGGCTGTCAGATATAAGAGCGGAATGAGGCCACTCAGTGCATCGAATCTATTCCACCATTCAATCGTGGCTGATATTTTCTTCATCCAATTTTCATGCCTTTTCTCCATCCTTACTTATCAAGAACCTATCTATCTCTGTCTTAAAGACACTCAAATCCTGTCCTCCACAATCTACTGCGGCAAAGAACACATTCCCCACTCTCTGGCTGAAGAAATTCCTCCTCATCTTTGTTTTAAAGCATCGCCCTTTCACCTGAGGTTGTGCCCTCTAGTTCTAGTTTTTCCTCCTAGTAGAAACATCCTGTCCATGTCCAGTCTATCCAGGCCTCGCAATATCCTGTAATTTCAATAAGAGCCCCCTTATCTTTCTACACTCTAATGAGTACAAACCCAGAGTCCTCAACCTTTCCACATACAACAAGCTCTTCATTCCATGGATCATTTTTGTGAACCTCCTCTGGATCTTTTCCAAGGCCGGCACATCCTTCCTTAGATACAGGGCCCAAAACTGCTCACGGTACTCCAGATGGGGTCTGACCAGAGCCTCACACAGCCTCAGAATTACATCCCTGTTCTTGTATTCAGGCCCCCTCAGCATGAATGCTAACATTGCATTTGCCTTCCTAACTGCTGACTGAACCTACACTTTAACCAGAAGAGAATCTTGAATAATGAGTCCCAAGTCCCCTTCCAGGGACCATATTGTAAAGGTCCTTTTACTCTCCACACAGACTGGTCTCAGATGCCACTGAAATCTGTGGGTGTTTTTCTCCTGCTGGTGTTCAACTCACAAACCTGGAAGTGTCGCACTGGGACAGCTTCACAAGACAAAGAGAGGGAAACCAGTGTTTATTCCTGACCAGTAAACCCCCTTGAGTGAGTAGTTTTGAAGTGCTCGGCCCCTTTATGGTTCTGTACCCGGAATTATGTTCTGGCTTTTTAGTGAGTCACCATGATGGGAAAAATGAGAGAGAGAGAGACTAATCAAAGTTAATTTAAAAACAATTTATTCAAGAGTAACTCCAACCAAACTTTGTCAATAAAACACAGACACTAATACAATGCTATGGAAAGAAAACTCTCTAGTGGCACAACATAAGTTCTTGGCATTACACGATTTACACAAAAACAAGAAGAATCCCACACTCCTTCTCAAACTTTACTTAACTGGGGGATTTCTGAAGGCTCAGAGAATATACCTACCACCCCTTGAATCATTTTAAAAACAAAAGGTTCTTGTGGCTGCTGAGAAAGTGATTGAAATCTTGCCTTACTGCTGGATCTTCCTTGTTATTTCTTCTGCGATGAAGTAGTTGTCGGGCTGGACACCTGAGTTTATTCCATTTCAACTTCACAAGTTGAAGTTGGGGCACAACTCTCCTGCCCCAAACTCCTTGCCAAGTTCAACCACCTGTCCTCCTTGTGTGTTCCTTGGCCAGAGTTCAATATTTTTTAAAAGGCAGTTCTCTTTATCAAATTGGCTGAATCCTCCCATCAGTCAGTTTCAAAGTAATTACAGGATGAAACTGATTTCATCAGTTTCAATGACAAAGTGCCCAAACTGTTTTAGGAGATGGGCTGCTAAGTGTCCCAAGGTGGTTTTCTGGAATTGCTAAATGCTTTTCCCATTAGTGGAGTTACTCTATATAGCTAGAGTAAAACTCTTTACCATTTTCACTGTTTCTTCTTTAGTTATGATGTAAAGATGCCGGCGTTGGATTGGAGTGGTAAGAACTCAGTAAGAATTTAGCAACACCAATTATTAATCCAACCGATTTATTTGATAGTAAAAAAGCGAGCTTTCAAAAGCTCGCTTTTTTACTATCAAATAAATCGGTTGGATTAATAATTGGTGTTGCTAAATTCTTACTGTCTCCTTTAGTTAGTCAGTGCTAGCGACACCTCTCTGCATAACCTTGTCAGATAGCTTTGCCACAACTCATGGTCTTTGTTTGCCCCTTGGATAGTCTGATGGTGTCAAATATTCCGATGTTGCTTCAATGTCACCTTTCAAAGTAATACTATCTTTAAGATATCCGTTGTTCCACTTGAAATTGGTCATGTTGTATCAGGTTGAATATACTGTCTCTGTATCCTATGGAGTTCATCCAAATGATGGATTTGCTGTATCTTACAGATACAGTCAGTAACACAGGGTGCTGGGGGAGAGTGGTTACTGAGAGATACTGTGAGGGAGCTGGATTAACATCAATAGAGATACAGTAACACAGGGTGCTGAGGAGAGGGTTAATGAGTGACAGTGTAAGGGAGCCAGATTAACATCTGTACAGATACAGTTAGTAACACAGGGTGCTGGGTGGAGAGGGGTTACTGAGAGACAGTGTGAGGGAGATGGATTAACACCAGTACAGACACAGTCAGTAACACAGGGTGCTGGGTGGAGAGGGGTTACTGAGAGACAGTGTGAGGGAGATGGATTAACACCAGTACAGACACAGTCAGTAACACAGGGTGCTGAGGAGAGGATTAATGAGTGACAGTGTAAGGGAGCCAGATTAACATCTGTACAGATACAGTTAGTAACACAGGGTGCTGGGTGGAGAGGGGTTACTGAGAGACAGTGTGAGGGAGATGGATTAACACCAGTACAGACACAGTCAGTAACACAGGGTGGGGGGAGAGGGGTTACTGAGAGACAGTGTGAGGGAGATGGATTAACACCAGTACAGACACAGTCAGTAACACAGGGTGCTGGGGGAGAGGGGTTACTGAGAGACAGTGTGAGGGAGATGGATTAACACCAGTACAGACACAGTCAGTAACACAGGGTGCTAAGGAGAGGGTTAATGAGTGACAGTGTAAGGGAGCCGGATTAACCATCAGTACAGATACAGTTAGTAACACAGCGTGCTGGGTGGAGAGAGGGGTTACAGAGTGAGGGAGCTGGATTAACATCAGTACAGATACAGTCAGTAACACAGGGTGGGGGGAGGAGGGGTTACTGAGAGTGCGAGGGAGCTGGATTAATATCAGATAGAGAGAGATATAGTTAGATAGGCAGAGGGCTGATTGAGTGATACCGTGGGAGGGTGACAGTAATTGTGACCAGATATGAACCTTACTGAGTCATTTCCCTGTGCTGCTGATGTGTAACTAGAGCACACCCATTCAGCCCTTGTTTCACTCTTACAGCTGCCTTTTCAGAAGGACTGTGGATTGGACAACGAGTGTGTCGATTATTTGAGGGTCATCTTTAATTTCTCAGGGTAAGAGCTTGGCATTCATTCCCTCTCTCATTTATTCCAGGTATGAAATGTCATGGATTGAGCAGAATTTCACAGTAACTTCATTGCAATGTTAATATAAACCTTACTTGTGACTAATAAATAAACTTTACTAAGATACACAGCACAGGAAACAGGCCTTTCGGCCCAACTCATCCGTGCTGACCAGGTTTCCCAAACTCAGTCCCATTTGTCTGAGATTCTTCCTTATTCATTGTAACCATGCCCATTGCATGTATCTGTCCAAATGTCTTTTAAATGCTGTAATTGTAGCCACCTTCTCTGGCAGCTCATTCCATACATGTACCACCCTCCATGTGAAGGTCTTGGCCCTCGGTCCCTTTTAAATTTTCCCCTCTCACCTTACACCCACGCTGTCTAATTTTGGACTCCCCTACCCTGGGGAAAATGCTTGTAAATATTTTTTGCCCCCTTTCAGTTTAATAACATTGTTCCTATAGGAGAGCGAGCAGAATTATACCTCATTTTAACTTAACCCACATCAGTTCAGTGAAACAAATTCCATTTGTCATCACATTGAGCTGGGAGGAGGGGTGCTTAACCCAGCATTTATCCTGGTGTTTGATGTCTCTTCAGAGGTGATCTGGCAGTGATTGGACGGGACACAGTGCTTATATTGACTGTGATTCTGGAGAATGCACATGAGGATTCCTCCCATACACAACTCAACTTCCTCCATCCCAGCCAGCTCTCCTTCAAAAAGATCTCCCATGTGCAGGTAGGTGAGCGGACAGCATTTTCCAGTTGCGTTTGACCCAGTGCAGAAAAATCCCACCTGCAATCGACAGAACTTTACATTGTCCATGCCCCACGCACTCTGATTTCCATCAGGAACAGGATGGGAGAGTTGTTTCTTTCAGTATTCCCAGTGGAAAAGGATCTTGGTGGTTGTAGTGCAGGATTGCAGCATCTGAAAAACTTGAGCACGTAGGTATTAAGAAAGAGGATGTGTTGGAGCTTTCGAAAAGCATCAAGTTAGATAAGTCACTTGTACCAGACTGGATGTACCTCAGGTTACTGTGCGAGGCGAGTGAAGAGACTGCTGAACCTCTAGCAACGATCTTTGCATCATCAGTGGAGACGGGAAAGATTCCAGAGGATTGTGGATATGGTTCCATTATTCAAGAAAGGGAGTAGACATAGCCCTAGAAATTATCGACCAGTGAATCTAACCTCAGTGGTTGGTAACTTGATGGAGAAGATCCTGAGAGACAGGATTTGTGAACATTTGGAGAGGTAAAATATGATTAAGAAGAGTCAGCATGGCTTTGTCAAAGGCAGAACATGCCTTATGAGCCTGGTTGAATTTTTTGAAGATGTGACTAAACACATCGATGAAGGAAGAGCGGTAGATGTGGTTTATAGGGATTTCAGCAAGGCATTTGATAAGGTGCCCCATGCAAGGCTTATTCAGAAAGTGAGGGAGCATGGGATCCAAAGAACAAAACAGCACAGGAAACAGGCCCTTCGGCCCAACAAGGCCGCGCTGCCACCCCGATGTTCCCACCTCTACCCGTGATCCCTGTCTATGTTTATAGATCTAAGGATTAAAAACCAAATTTGAGACAATTTAGGGAGAATTTGTTTTGCCAATTAGCCTAAGAGAACATCTTTGGGATGTGGGAGGAAACCAGAGCACTCGGAGAAAACCCACGCAAGCACGGGGAGAATGCACAAAGTCCCACAGACACAGGCCCAAATCCATGTATCTGCACAGCACAGCGATAGTCTCTGAGCTGTCGTGTTGCCCATCAAATGGTCCAGATAAAGCATACACTAACGACGTGAAGCTAATAGGATACTCTCAAAAAATCCAAGAGCAGCCCTCTCACGACCCATCGCGTGTATGCCCCTTGTTAGACAACAAGGTGGACCAAAGTAACTGTAGGATAAAAACAAGTACATCAATATCATCATTAAGAGGTTAATTAAGAGGTTAATTGATAAGTATATGGAAGAGAAGGGAATGGTTTAGTTTGGAGGGTCATTGCTTTTTATATTGGTCGGCGCAACCTCTATCAGGTCGCCTCTCAACCTTCGTCTCTCCAGGGAGAACAGTCCCAGCTCCCTCAACCTGTCTTCATACAGCATGCCTCCCAACCTAGGCAACATCCTTGTAAATCTCCTCTGCACCCTTTCAATAGCTTCCACATCCTTCCTATAGTGAGGCGACCAGAACTGCGCACAATACTACAAGTGGGGTCTGACAAGGGTCTTATAAAGTTGCAGCATTTATTTCTTAAATAACTCCAGAGTACCTGCCTTCACCATTTTACTTGGCAGCGTATTCCATACCCCCACCACCCTCTGTGTGAAAAAAACTCCCTCTAGTATCCAAATTATACCTTACCCCCCCTCTCACCCTAAGCCCATGACTCCTCGTGCTATTCGAGTCCATCCTAGGAAAAAGCTTAACCCTGTTTACTCTATCTATACCCCTCATAATCTTGTACACCTCTATTAGATCTCCTCTAAGTCTACGTCTTTCTAAGGAAAACAGCCCCAATTTGCCTAACCTCTCCTCGTAACTCAGTCCTTCCATACCAGGCAGCATCCTGGTAAACCTCCTCTGCACTCTGTCCAGAATCTCCACGTCCTTCCAGTAGTAAGGCCACCACAACTGGATGCAGTATTCCAAATGAGGTCTAACCAGCATTTTATACAACTGCAACATTAAAGGCCAGCTCTTGGACTCTATACCCCTTCCTATAAAGACTAGCATACCATATGCTTTCTTTACAACATTCTCGACTTGCTCTGTCACCTTCAGAGACTTGTGCACCTGCACCCCGAGGTCCCTCTGCGTTTCTATACTCTTAATAGGTCTACCCTTTATCATATACCTCCCCTCTACATTCTTTCTCCCGAAATGCGTCACCTCACATTTATCAGTATTGAATTCCATCTGCCATCTGTCTGCCCAAGCTACCAGCCTATCTATGTCCTGCTGCATTGCCTGACAATGCTCCTCACTATCCGAAAGTCCAGCCATCTTTGTATCATCTGCAAACTTGCTGATCACTCCACTTACTCCCTCTTCCAAGTCATTTATATATATTACAAATAGAAGAGGTCCCAGTACCAAGCCCTGCGGCACACCACTAGTGACCGACCTCCAGCTAGAGCAACACCCTTCCACTATTACTCTTTGTCTCCTATTACCAAGCCAGTTACTTATCCATCTAGCTACCTGTCCTTGTATCCCATGAGCCTTGACCTTCTCAATTAACCTCCCATGAGGGACTTTGTCAAACGCCTCAATAAAATCCATATAGACACCATCAACGGCTCGCCCTTCGTCCACCATTTTCATCACCTCCTCAAAAAATTCTACCAGATTTGTAAGCCACAACCTCCCCTTAACAAATCCATGCTGCGTATCCCTAATCAGATCGCAACGCTCTAAGTACCTATGCATCCTATCTCTAAGAATCCCCTCCAACAGCTTCCCTACCACGGACGTCAAACTCATTGGCCTATAATTTCCAGGGTTATCCCTACTACTCTTTTTAAACAACGGTACAACATTAGCTATTCTCCAGTCCTCTGGGACCTCACCTGTGTCCAAGGAAGAGATACAGATTTGCGTCAGAGTCCCAGCAATTTCATCTCGCACCTCCCTAAGCAGTCTGGGATAAATGCCATCAGGCCCCAGAGATTTATCAGTTTTAATGCTACCTAGAAGCTCTAACACTTCCTCCCTCGGTATGGATATTTCCCTCAACTGGTCCACAGCTCCCTCAGAGACAGGAGCTATCAACAAGCCCCTCTCCTTTGTGAATACCGACGCAAAGTATTCATTCAGGATCTCCCCCATTCCCTCGGGCTTTAAGCACAGTTCCTGTCCTCTGTCCCTAAGAGGTCCAATTTTTCTTCTAACCACCCTCCTATTCCTAACATAGGAGTAAAAAGCCTTTGGATTTTCCTTAAAGGACATTGCTTTGTTGATTCAGAACCGGCTTGCCCACAGAAGCGGTGATAGGTGAGTCATATTCTGAATAGAACATAGAACATAGAACATTACAGCGCAGTACAGGCCCTTCGGCCCTCAATGTTGCGCTGGCCAGTGGACCCTCTAACCTAAACTATTCTAATATCATCCATATGCCTATCCACCGAACATTTGAATGCCCCCAAAGTAGGCGAGTCCACAACTGCTGCAGGCAGGGCATTCCACGCTCTTACCACCCTCTGTGTAAAGAACCTGCCTCTGACATCCGTCCTATAACTACCACCTCTTAATTTAAAGTTATGTCCCCTCGTGTTGGTCATCACCATCTGAGGAACAAGGCTCTCACTATCCACCCTATCCAATCCCTTGATCATCTTATACGCCTCAATTAGGTCACCGCGTAACCTTCTTCTCTCTAATGAAAATAACCTCAGGTCCCTCAGCCTTTCCTCATAAGGCCTTCCCACCATACCAGGCAACATCCTGGTAAACCTCCTCTGCACCCTTTCCAATGCTTCCTCATCTTTCTTATAATGCGGTGACCAGAACTGTACGCAATACTCCAAGTGCGGCCGCACCAGAGTTTTGTACAGTTGTAACATAACCTCATGGCTCCTAAATTCAATCCCTCTACCAATAAAAACTAACACACCGTATGCCTTCTTAACAACTTTATCAACCTGGGTGCCAACTTTCAAAGAGCTATGTACTTGTACCCCAAGATCCCTCTGCTCGACAACGCTATTAAAGGTCCTTCCATTAACCCTATATTTCATATGCCTGTTATTCCTACCAAAGTGAATCACCTCACACTTATCCGTATTGAATTCCATTTGCCACCTCACGGCCCAGCTGTGCAACCTATTTATGTCCCTCTGCAAACTGTAACATCCATCCTCGCTGTCTACAACTCCCCCCACTTTGGTATCGTCAGCAAATTTACTAATCCAACCCTCTACACCCTCATCTAGGTCATTTATAAAAATGACAAACAAATGAATGGAGGTCAGTTTGAAGGTCATGGTGAGGAATGGTGAGGTCAGTTCTATGAATGGAGGTCAGTTTGAAGGTCATGGTGAGGAATGGTGAGGTCAGTTCTATGAATGGAGGTCAGTTACCAGTGGAGTGCCCCAGGGGTCTGTTCTGGGACTCTTACTCTTTGTGATTTTTATAAATGACCTGGATAAGGAAGTGGAGGGATAGATTGATAAGTTTTCTGATGACATAAAGGTTGGAGGTGCTGTGGATAGTGTGGAGGGATGTCAGAAGTTGCAGCGAGACATTGATAGGATGCAAGACTGGGTGGAGAAGTGGCAGATGGAGTTCAACCCAGCTAAGTGTGAAGTGGTTCACTTTGGCAGTTCAAATAAAATGACAGAATATAATATTAATGGTAGGACTCTTGGCAGTGTGGAAGATCAGAAGGATCTTGGGGTCCGAGTTCACAGGACAACCAAAGCAGCTTTGCAGGTTGAAGCTATGGTTGAGAAGGCGTATGGTGTACTGGCCTTCATCAATTGAGGAATTGAGTTTAGGGGTCAAGAGATAGTGTTGCAGCTACATAGGATCCTGGTCAGATCCCATTTGGAGTATTGTGCTCAATTTTGGTCACCTCATTACAGGAAGGATGTGGAAGCCATAAAAAAAGTGCAGAGGAGATTTACAAGGATGTTGCCTGGATTGGGTGGCAGGCCTTATGAGGATAGAACATAGAACAAAGAACAATACAGCACAAACAGGCCCTTCGGCCCACGAGTTGCGCCGATCACATCTACCAATCCACAGACCTATCTAAAACCCCCTATCCTATTCTTTTCCATATACTCATCCAGAAGTCTCTTAAAAGACCCCAGTGAGTTTGCCTCAACAACCTCCGACGGCAGTCGGTTCCATTCACTCACCACCCTCTGAGTGAAAAACCTACGCCTGACATCTCCTTTGTATTTGCTTCCCTACACCTTAAATCTGTGTCCTCTCGTAGTGACCATTTCAGCTCGGGGAAATAGTCTCTAAGAGTCCACCCTATCTATTCCTCTCAACATTTTATAAACCTCTATCAGGTCGCCTCTCAACCTACGTCTCTCCAGTGAGAAGAGTCCCAGCTCCCTCAACCTATCTTCATAAGGACTGCCTCCCAATCCAGGCAGCATCCTTGTAAATCTCCTCTGAACCCTCTCAATAGCCCCTACATCCTTCCTATAATGAGGCGACCATAGGTTGAGGAAGCTAGGTCTTTTCTCATTGGAGAGACAAAGGATGAGGGGTGACCTGATAGAGGTATATAAGATGTTGAGAGGTATTGATCAAATGGATTCTCAGAGGCTTTTTCCCAGGGCCGAAATGGTTGTCACAAGAGGACACTGGTTTAACCTGTTCTCTCTGTAACTATTCAATATCTCTCTGTAACAGAGAAACTGCAAGGTTTTCACTCAGAGAATGGTGGGTGAGTGGAATCGGCTACCAGCAGTGGTGGAGGCAGATTCAATAGGGTCTTTTAAGAAATTTTTAGATAAGTACATGAAACTTAGTAAGATAGCGGGTTATAGGTAAGCCTAGTAATCTCTAAGGTAAGGACATGTTCGGCACAACTTTATGGGCCGAAGGGCCTATTGTCAGGCGATGCAGCAGGACATAGATAGGCTGGTAGCTTGGGCAGACAGATGGCAGATGGAATTCAATCCTGATAAATGTGAGGTGATGCATTTCGGGAGAAAGAATGTAAGGGGGAGGTATATGATAAAGGGTAGACCTATTAAGAGTATAGAAACGCAAAGGGACCTGGGGGTGCAGGTGCACAAGTCTCTGAAGGTGGCAGAGCAAGTGGAGAAGGTTGTGAAGAAAGCATATGGTATGCTAGCCTTTAGAGGAAGGGGTATAGAGTACAAGAGCTGGACTTTAATGTTGCAGTTGTATAAAACGTTGGTTAGACCTTATTTGGAATTCTGCGTCCAGTTCTGGTTGTCTTACTACCGGAAGGACGTGAAGATTCTGGAGAGAGTGCAGAGGAAGTTTATCAGGATGATGCCTGGTATGGAAGGTCTGAGTTACGAGGAGAGGTTAGGCAAATTGAGGCTGTTTTCCTTAGAAAGACGTAGACTTAGAGGAGATCTGATAGAGGTGTACAAGATTTTGAAGGGGATAGATAGAGTGAACAGGGTTAAGCTTTTTCCGAGGATGGACTCGAATAGCACGAGGGGTCACGGGCTTAGGGTGAGGGGTGTAAAGTATAATTTGGATGCTAGAGAGAGTTTTTTCACACAGAGGGTGGTGGGGGTATGGAATGCGCTGCCAAGTAAAGTGGTGAAGGCAGGTACTCTGGAGTTATTTAAGAAATACTTAGATGGGCACATGAACAGAATGGGAATGGAGGGGTATAGAAAACTGATTTAAAATAGGGATCATGAGCCTTGGGAGTCCCTGGGAAGTGTCTAAATAGATGATGATATTGATGTACTTGTTTTTATCCTACAGGTGCTTTGGTCCACCTTGTTGTCTAACGAGGGGCATACACGCGATGGGTCGTGAGAGGGCTGCTCTTGGATTTTTTTTCAAGAGTATCCTAGTGCTTCACGTCGTTAGTGTACGCTTGACCTGGACCATTTGATGAGCAACACGACAGCTCAGTGACTATCGCTGTGCTGTGCAGATACATGGATTTGGGCCTGTGTCTATGGGAGTTTGCACATTCTCCCCGTGCTTGTGTGGGTTTTCTCTGGGTGCTCCGGTTTCCTCCCACATCCCAAAGATGTGCTCTTAGGCTAATTGGCAAAACAAATTCTCCCTAAATTGTCTCAAATTTGGTTTTTAATCCATAGATCTACAAACATGGACAGGGATCGCGGGTAGAGGTGGGAACATCGGGGTGGTGGCGCGGGCTCGTTGGGCCAAAGGGCCTGTTTCCCATGCTGTTTTGTTCTTTGTTCTAGTGTGCCGTAGTGTTTCTATGTTTCTGCCAATCTGTTTCAAAGACAGGGAGCTTTACTCTGTATCTAACCCTGTGCTGTACCTGTCCTGGGAGTGTTTGATGAGGGACAGTGTAGAGGGAGCTTTACTCTGTATCTAACCCCGTGCTGTACCTGTCCTGGGAGTGTTTGATGGGGGACAGTGTAGAGAGAGCTTTACTCTGTATCTAACCCCGTGCTGTACCTGTCCTGGGAGTGTTTGATGGGGGACGGTGTAGAGGGAGCTTTACTCTGTATCTAACCCCGTGCTGCACTTGTCCTGGGAGTATTTGATGAGGGGACACTGTAGAGGGAGCTTTACTCTGTATCTAACCCCGTGCTGTACCTGTCCTGGGAGTGTTTGATGGGGGGACACTGTAGAGAGAGCTTTACTCTGTATCTAACCCTGTGCTGTACTTGTCCCGGGAGTGTTGGATGGGGATAGTGCAGAGAGAGCTTTACTCTGTATGTACAACTGTGCTGTACCTGTCCTGGGAGTGTTTTATGGGGACAGTGTAGAGGGAGCTTTACTCTGTACCTAACCCCGTGCTGTACCTATCCGGGGAGTGTTTGATGGGGGACAGTGTAGAGGGAGCTTTTCTCTGTATCTAACCCCGTGCTGTACTCGTCCTGGGAGTGTTTGATGGGGGGACAGTGTAGAGGGAGCTTTACTCTGTATTTAACCCCGTGTTGTCCCTGTCCTGGGAGTGTTTGATGGGGACAGTGTAGAGGGAGATTTACTCTGTGTCTAACCCCGTGCTGCACTTGTCCTTGGAGTATTTGATGAGGGGACACTGTAGAGGGACCTTTACTCTGTGTCTAACCCCGTGCTGTACCTGTCCTGGGTGTGTTGGATGGGGATAGTGTAGAGTGAGCTTTACTCTGTATGTACAACTGTGCTGTACCTGTCCTGGGAGTGTTTGATGGGGGGACAGTGTAGAGGGAGCTTTACTCTGTATCTAACCCTGTGCTGTGCCTGTCCTAGGAGTGTTTGATGGGGGGACAGTGTAGAGGGAGCTTTACTCTGTATCTAACCCCGTGCTGTACCTGTCCTGGGAGTGTTGGATGAGGATAGTATTTGGGGATAGTATTTGGGGATTGAATTTCGGAGCCGCAACATCATGTTGCAACTGTGCAAAACTCTCGTGCGGCCGCACTTGGAGTATTGTGTGCAGTTCTGGTCCCCGCATTATAAGAAAGATGTGGAGGCATTGGAGAGGTTACAGAGGAGGTTTACCAGGATGTTGCCTGGTATGGAGGGCAGGTCTTATGAAGAGAGGCTGAGGGATTTGAGGTTGTTTCGTTAGAAAGGAGGAGGCTAAGAGGGGACCTTATCGAAACATATAAGATGATTAGAGGTTTAGATAGGGTGGACAGTGATAGCCTTTTTCCTAGGATGGAGAAAGCTAGCACGAGGGGACAACAGCTTTAAATTAAGGGGTGATAGTTATAGGACGGATATCAGAGGTAGGTTCTTTACCCAAAGGGTGGTTCGGGAGTGGAATGCCCTGCCTGCAGCAGTTGTAGATGTGCCAAGTTTGGTGGCGTTTAAGAGGGTAGTTGATAAGTATGTGGAAGAGAAGGGAATGGTTTAGTTTGGAGGGGCATTGCTTTTTATATTGGTCGGCGCAACATCGAAGGCCGAAGGGCCTGTTCTGTGCTGTAATGTTCTATGTTCTATAGTGTAGAGAGAGCTTTACTCTGTATGTACAACTGTGCTGTACCTGTCCTGGGAGTGTTTGATGGGGGGACAGTGTCGAGGGAGCTTTACTCTGTATCTAACCCTGTACTGTACCTGTCTTGGGAGTGTTTGATGGGGGGACAGTGTAGAAGGAGCTTTACTCTGTATCTAACCCCGTGCTGTACCTGTCCTGGGAGTGTTTGATGGGGACAGTGTAGAGGGAGCTTTACTCTGTATCTAACCCCGTGCTGTACCTGTCCTGGGAATGTTTGATGGGGACAGTGTAGAGGGAGCTTTACTCTGTATCTAACCCTGTGCTGTACCTGTCCTGGGAGTGTTTTATGGGGACAGTGTAGAGGGAGCTTTACTCTGTATCTAACCCCATGCTGTACCTGTCCTGGGAGTGTTTTATGGGGACAGTATAGAGGGAGCTTTACTCTGTATCTAACCCCGTGCTGTACCTGTCCTGGGAGTGTTTTATGGGGATAGTATAGAGGGAGCTTTACTCTGTATCTAACCCCATGCTGTACCTGTCCTGGGAGTGTTTTATGGGGACAGTATAGAGGGAGCTTTACTCTGTATCTAACCCCGTGCTGTACCTGTCCTGGGAGTGTTTTATGGGGATAGTATAGAGGGATTGAGGATGATGTTGAAGGCACTGATGTTGATGGTGTTGAGGATGATCGTGAAGGCACTGTTATTGCCAATCCTGATTGTGGTCTGTGAGTGGGAAGTTCAGGATCCAGTCACAAAGGGAGATGCCATGGCCCAGGCGACGGAGTTTGGAAATGAGTTTCATGGGAATAATAGTGTTGAAGGCTGAGCTGTAGTCAGTAAAAAGGAGTCTGTGTCCTTGTTATCTTGGTGTTCCAGGGTTAAGTGCAGGGTCAGGGAGATTTTGTCTGCTGTGGACCCGTGGTAGTAGGTAAACTATAGTGGATCCAGGCAGTTAGGGAGGCTGCAACTGATTTGTGCCATGACTAATGTTTCAAAGCATTCCATAATGATGATGTCAGAGACGCTGGCTGATAGTCAGTAAGGCACACTGCTTGATTTTCCTCAGGTACTGGGATGATGGTTATCTTCTTGA
The DNA here is from genome assembly GCA_024679065.1 of Sphyrna mokarran. Lineage (NCBI taxonomy): Eukaryota > Metazoa > Chordata > Chondrichthyes > Carcharhiniformes > Carcharhinidae > Sphyrna > Sphyrna mokarran. The sequence continues at coordinate 13,098,576 of JAGIQG010000039.1, read as the reverse complement.
AGCAGATAGGGAGCTCAGATTGTTGTAAAGAGAGGTTGAATATGTCTGTGAATCCCCCCACCAGCTGATCCATGCAGGATCTGAATGCTTATCCAGGTACCCCATCTGGGCCAGATACTTTCCATGGATTGACCTTAAGAAGCTGCTCTGACAGCTGCAGTGGTGACCCCAGATATATGTTCATCCAGGGCTTCCAGGGCAGAGGACATACTCTTGCTGACCTCAAAACACATTGAGAATGCATTGTTCTATGCAATGTAGAATGCATTGAGCTCATCAGGGAGGAGCGTGTTGGAGCTGGCAATTTTACATTCCTTCATCTTATTACCTGTTATGTCTTGCAGACCTTGCCACAATTGGGGCAGCACGGTAGCACAGTGGTTAGCACTGCTGTTTCACAGCTCCTGGGTTCGATTCCCAGCTCAGGTCACTGTCTGTGTAGAGTTTGCACATTCTCCTTATGACTGCATGGGTTTCTTCCAGGTACAACGGTTTCCTCCCACAGTCGAAAGATGTGCAGGTTAGCTTCATTGGCCATGCTAAGAAATTGACCCTTAGCATCCAGGTATGCATATGTTAGAGGGATTAGTGGGTATAATATGTAGGGCCTAGGTCGGATTGTGTTCGGTGCAGACTCGATGGGCTGAAGGGCCTCTTTCTGCACTGTAGGGTTCTATGGTTCTATGAAGTGTGGCTAGCCTGGATTCTAGCTTGGTCCGATATTGTCTTTTGGCATCTTTAATGGATCTCCTTAGATCATATCTGGCTTTCTTACACAGTAAGAAGTCTGACAACACCAGGTTTAAGTCCAACCGATTTATTTGATGGTAAACTCACAAGCTTTCTAGGTGTTTCGACCTTTTCATAGGTGAATGAGGTGTTCTGGTCTCAGACAGCACATATAACAGCACAGACTGTTTACAAATTGCTGATTAGAATGTGAATCTTTACACCTAACCTGCTATTCAAGTCTTAAAGTGGCTAATAATGTGAGTGGAAGGAGCACTGAGCACAGATCAGAGAGATGTATATTGTCTCCAGACAGCACAGTAAGTGAGATTTTTTGCTAACCCAGGCAAGTCATGGGGGTTACAGATAGTGTGAGAATGACCACTATTCATCAGGAGAACAGTGACCATAATGCCACACAACCCTGCCACAGCAACCTCTGCTAGACATGCTGGATCATTGATATGGACGACATCATCAAACGTGGGAATACCATTCACCAGGTACATGGTACATACTCTTACAACTCGGCCAACGTTGTCTACCTAATACATTGCAAGAAAGGATGTCCCGAAGCATGGTACATTGGGGAGACCATGCAGACACTACAACAGCAGATGAATGAACATCGCTCAACAATCACCAGGCAAGACTGCTCCCTTCCTGTTGGTGAACACTTCAGCAGTCATGGGCATTCGGCCTCTGACCTTCGGGTAAACGTTCTCCAAAGCGGCCTTCACGATACACGACAGCGCAGAGTCGCTGAGCTGCCAGTCTCCCCATGTCTGTGTGGGGTTCCTCCCACAGTCTGAAAGATGTCAATGAGGTTCTTACTAACCTCATTGAGTTTTTTGAGAAAGTGACCAAAGAGGTGGATGGGGGTAAGGCGGTTGATGTAGTATATATGGACTTTAGTAAGGCATTTGATAAGGTGGCCCATGGAAGACTTCTACAGAAAATGCAGATGTGTGGAATAGAGGGTGATTTAGCTAATTGGATTAGGAATTGGCTGGCAGATAGAAGACAGAGGGTGGTGGTTGATGGGAGATATTCATCGTGGAGTTTGGTGACAAGTGGTGTGCCTCAGGGGTCTGTTTTGGGGCCCCTGCTGTTTGTAATTTTTATAAATGATCTGGATGAGGGTATTGAGGGATGGATCAGTAAATTTGCAGATGACACTAAAGTCGGTGGAGTGGTAGATAGTGAAGAGGGGTGTTATAGTTTACAGAGTGACTTGGACAAGTTGCAGAGCTGGGCCGAGAGGTGGCAAATGGAGTTTAATGTGGAAAAGTGTGAGGTAATGCACTTTGGCAGGAACAATAAATGTGTAGAGTATAGGGCTAATGGTAGGGCTCTTAATAGTGTTGAGGAACAGAAGGATCTTGGTGTATGTGTCAATAGATCCCTGAAAGTAGGCAGTCAAGTGGATAAAGTTGTTAAGAAGGCATATGGAGTCTTAGCTTTTATTGGTAGGGGGATTGAATTTAGGAGCCGCAGCATCATGTTGCAACTGTACAAAACTCTAGTGCGGCCGCACTTGGAGTATTGTGTGCAGTTCTGGTCGCCACATTATAAGAAAGATGTGGAGGCATTGGAGAGGGTACAGAGGAGGTTTACCAGGATGTTGCCTGGTATGGAGGGCAGGTCCTATGAAGAGAGGTTGAAGGATTTGAGGTTGTTTTGTTAGAAAGGAGGCGGCTAAGAGGGGATCTTATTGAAGCATATAAGATGATTAGAGGTTTAGATAGGGTGGACAGTGATAGCCTTTTTCCTAGGATGGAGAAAGCTAGCACGAGGGGACACAGCTTTAAATTAAGGGGTATGAGTTATAGGACGGATATCAGAGGTAGGTTCTTTACTCAAAGAGTGATTAGGGAGTGGAATGCCCTGCCTGCAGCAGTTGTAGATGCGCCAAGTTTGGTGGCGTTTAAGAGGTTAATTGATAAGTATATGGAAGAGAAGGGAATGGTTTAGTTTGGAGGGGCATTGCTTTTTATTTTGGTCAGCACAACATCGAAGGCCGAAGGGCCTGTTCTGTGCTGTAATGTTCTATGTTCTATGTTCTATGTGCTTGTTAGGTGCATTGGCCATACTAAGCTCTCCCTCAGTGATAGCCAAGTTTCACAGACATGAGGACGGTCTTAACAGGGATCTTGGCTTCATGTCACACTATCTGTAATGCCTATGACTTGCCTGGGTTTGCAAAACCTCACTTACTGTGCTGTCTGGAGACAATACACATCTCTCTAACCTGTGCTCAGTGCTCCTTCCAGTCACATTATTAGCAACTTTAAGACTTGAATAGCAGGTTAGGTGTAAAGATTCAGATTCTACTCAGTAATCTGTAAACAGTCTGTGCTGTTATATGCTCTGTCTGAAGCCGGAACTCTTCATTCACCTGATGAAGGGGCAAACCCCAAACGCTTGTGAGTTTACTATCAAATAAATCAGTTGGACTTAAACCTGATGTTGTCAGATTCCTTACTGTATTTACCCCAGCCCAACACCGGCATCTCTATATTATTTCTTACATAGGTCAGGGTCACCTGATTTGAATGCTTCAGACTTGGACTGCAGCAAGCTGTAAATATCCTTGTTTATCCATGGTTTCCATTTGGGGGACACACGGATTTATTTCTTTGACATACTGTCTTCTACACACTTACTAATGAAGTCACTTACTGTCACGGTGTACTATCTAACCTCTAACCCTGTGAGTGTTTAATGGGTCTGTGTAGAAGATGTCTAACGTGGTGTTGTATTTTAGCCATCCAATGATCAGATAATGTGCAGTGATTTGCTGACTGACCAGCTGATGGAGAGAGGAAATTTAAGCTGTGCTGTGAATCACCCAGTCTTCAGGAAAGCTTCTCGGGTAAGTTGTCAGTTTGCTGTGAGTCTCCGAAGGGTGGGAATGTGGTGAATCTGTCTGACACTCGTGATTCCTGAGTCTGATTTGTACACCCTCTCTGATCCCCATCACTATCCACTTTGGGTGCACAGCACTGCTACCTCACTGCACCAGGGACCGGGTTCAATTCCCGGTTTGGGTTCCTGACTGTGTGGAGTTTGCACAGTCTCCCCATGTCTGTGTGGGGTTCCTCCCACAGTCTGAAAGATGTGCTTGTTAGGTGCATTGGCCATACTAAGCTCTCCTTCAGTGTAACCCGAACAGGCAACTAGAGGGATTTTACAGTAACTTCATTGCGGTGTTAAATTAAACCTAGTTGTGAAACTCATAAATACCCATTAATTTAAACTCATTAATTAATTTATGAGTTAATTAATTAATTAATTAAAAAACCCATTAATTTAAATTCCCTCACCTCTCCATCTCTCTCTCTCACTTTGTGTCTCAATCTCTCTCACCCTCTGTCTCTCGCTCTCTCTCTCCCCCACCCCGGCTCTTTCCCCATCCCCCCTCTCTCTGCCCCTTCAATCTCCTCTCTCCCCCCTGTGCCCTCTCTCCTCTCTCCCCCCACCCATCTCTCTCCCCATCTCTGTCTCTCTCCCTCCCCGCCCCCTCTCTCTCTGTCTCTCTTCTCTTTCTTTTCTACCTTCTGTGTCTCTCTCTCTCTCTCTGTCTTCCCCCCACCCCCCCTCTGTCTCTGTCCTCTCTCTCTCTCCTCCCCCTCTCTGTCACTTGCCCTCCTCTGTCTCTCCCCCACCCCAGTCTGTAATAACAACTCCCGGCTCTCAGCTCCCCCCCCACTCCCCCATCACTCTCTCTTCCCCCTCTTCACCCGTCTCTCTCCCATTTTTTTCCATCTCTCTGCTCCCCACCCCAGCTCTCTCCCCCTCCCCCTCTCTCTCCCCTTCAATCTCTCTCCTCCTCCCTAACCGCCCCATCTCTCTCCCCCACCCCTGGCTCCTCCACCCGTTTTCTCCCCACTCTCTCTCTCCCTCTCTCTCTCCCTCCCCCCCCTCTCTCTCTCCTCTCCCTTCTCTCTCTCTCTCTCCCTCTCTCTCTCTCTTCTGCCCCCCTGTCTCTCTGTCTCCTCCCCCCCATCTCTCTGTCTCCCCTTTTCGCTCTGTCGCTCTGTATCTCTTTTTCTCTTTCTGTCTGTATCTCCTCTCTCTCTTGCGCTCCGTCTGTCACTCACACTTTCCAATGTCTGAACGAGTTGTCACAAATCCTTATCTTGTTTCCTCCAACCACTTCCACTTACTCCCTTTACTCTCTAGCCTCCACGACCAATACCTCTCCAATCCGTCCACTCTCAGTGCCTCTGCTCTCTCATTCTCTTTTCCCTCTGCTTCCCCCACTCCCTCTTCCCTCCCTCCTCTCCTCCACTCCTCGCCTCTGTCCCATTGTTCTACTCTTCTCTCGCCATGCGGTCTCAGTCTCTCCCTGTGGGCCCATCTCCCCCTGTGTTCCATGCTGTTGTATATTTTAGCCCACTCTCCTGGATTCAGCCTGTAAGCAACTTACACAGAAACTGAAAGCACAAAACCATCCATCCCTTTCTCAAATCCCTCCCTGCAGGTAACATTCAATGCAGAGTTCGACATCTCATCATCACAGAGAGAGGAGAAGATGATGAATTTCACAATCACTGCTTCCAGGTAAACTCCTCTTGACTATCTCCATAAATCACTACTGGGACAGTTTCAGCATGGGGTTAGATACAGAGTAAAGCTCCCTCTTCACTGTCCCCCATCAAACACTCCCAGGACAGGTACAGCACGGGGTTAGATACAGAGTAAAGCTCCCTCTACACTGTCCCCCATCAAACACTCCCAGGACAGGTACAGCACGGGGTTAGATACAGAGTAAAGCTCCCTCTACACTGTCCCCATCAAACACTCCCAGGACAGGTACAGCACGGGGTTAGATACAGAGTAAAGCTCCCTCTACACTGTCCCCCCATCAAACACTCCCAGGACAGGTACAGCACGGGGTTAGATACAGAGTAAAGCTCCCTCTACACTGTCCCCCCATCAAACACTCCCAGGACAGGTACAGCACAGGGTTAGATAGAGTCATAGAGGTTTAAACATGGAAACAGGCCCTTCAGGCCAATAGGCCAACTTGTCCATGCAGCCTTTTTTTTAAAAAAGTCAAAATTGTACTCACCTCTACTACTCCCTCTGGCAGCTTGTTCCAGAGGCTCAGCACAGTGTGTAAAGAATTGTCTCTCTGGCCCTTTGTATCTCTCCCCTCTCACTTTAAATCTTTGCCTGCTAGTTTTATACTCCACTTCCTTTGGGAACAGATATTGACCGTTGATTTATGCCACTAATTATTCTATAGACCTCTGTAAGATCATCACTCAGCCTCCAATGTTCGAGAGAAAAATCATCCCAGTCTATCCAGCCTCTCCTTATAACTCAAACCATCAAGTCCCTGTAGCATCCTAATAAATCTTTTCTGCACTCTTTCTAGTTTAGTAATATCCTTTCTATAACAGTGTGACCGGAATTGTACACAGCATTCGAAGTGTGGCTTTCCCAATGTTTTGTACAGCTTCAACAAGACATTCCAACTCCTGTATTCAATGTTCTGACTTCTGAAACCAAGCATGCCGAATGCCTTCTTCACCACTCTGTCCACCTGTAACTCCACTTTCAAGAGCTATGAACCTGTACCCCAAGATCTCTTTGTTCTGTAACTCTCCCCAATGCCCTACCATTAACTAAGTAAGTCCTGCCCTGTTTCAATCTACCAAAATGCATCACCTCGCATTAGTCTCTATCCACCATTTGTCATCCTGCTGGCCCAATTGATCAAGATCCCATTGCAATCATAGAAAACCTTCTTCACTGTCCACAGTCATTGAGGTTTACAGCATGGAAACAGACCTTTCTGCCCAACTTGTCCATGCTACCCAAGTTTTACCATTAAGCTAGACCCAATTGCCCGCATTTGACCCATATCCCTCTATACCATCTTACCCATGTAACTGTCTAAATGCTTTTTAAAAGACAAAATTGTACCTGCCTCTACTACTGCCTCTGGCAGCTTGTTCCAGACACTCACCACCCTCTGTGTGAAAAAATTGCCCCTCTGAACTCTTTTGTATCTCTCCCCTCTCATCTTAAACTTATGCCCTCTACCTTTAGAATCCTCTACCTTTGGGAAAAAGATGTTGACTATCTACCTCATTTATGTATATCCCTCATTATTTTATAGATTTCTGTAAGATCACTCTAAGTCTCCCACTGTCCATGGGGAAAAAAGTCCCAGTCTATCCAGTCTCTCCTTGTAACTCAACCCATCAAGTCCTGGTAGCATCTTAGTCAAAATTTTCTGCACTCTTTCTAGTTTGATAATATTCTTTCTATAATAAGGTGACCAGAATTGTACACACTATTCCAAATGTGGCCTTACCAATGTCCTATAAACTTCAACAAGATGTCCCAACTCCTGTATTCAATGTTCTGACCAATGAAACCAAAAATGCTAAATGCCTTTTTCACCACCTTATCCACCTGTGACTGCGTTCTGAAGGAGCTATAACCTGTGCCCCTACATCTCTTTGTTGTATAACTCTCAAATCCCTCTCATTAACTGAATAAGTCCTGCCCTGGTTCAATCGACAAAAATGTATCACGTCCCATTTATTCTAAATTAAACTCTGTCAGCTGTTCATCATTCACTGGCCCAATTGATCAAGATCCTGTTGCAATCGGAGATAACTTTCTTCACGGTCCACTATGCCATTAATCTTGGTGTCATCTACAAACTTTACTAATCGTGCCTCTTATATTCTGATCCAAATCATTAATCATTTAGGAGTCAGGAGGTAATGATGCGGCTCTATAAGACTCTTGTCAGACCCCAGTTGGAGTATTGTGCGCAGTTCTGGTCGCCTCATTATAGGAAGGATGTAGAGGCTATTGAGAAGGTTCAGAGGGGATTTACAAGGATGCTGCCTGGATTGGGAGGCAGGCCTTATGAAGATAGGTTGAGGGAGCTGGGACTCTTCTTCCTGGAGAGACGTAGGTTTAGAGGCAAGCTGATAGAGGTTTATAAAATGTTGAGAGGAATAAATAGGGTGGACTCTCAGAGACTATTTCCCTGAGCTGAAATGGTCACTATGAGAGGACACAGATTTGATGTACTTGTTTTTATCCTACAGGTGCTTTGGTCCACCTTGTTGACTAACGAGGGGCATACACGCGATGGGTCATGAAAGGACTGCTCTTGGATCTTTTTCGAGAGTATCCAACTGCTTCACGCCATTAGTGTACGCTTGACCTGGACCATCTGATGGGCAACACGACAGCTCAGTGACTATCGCTGTGCTGTGCAGATACATGGATTTGGACCTGTGTCTCTGGGAGTTTGCACATTCTCCCCGTGCTTGCGTGGGTTTTCTCCGGCTACTCCGGTTTCCTCCCACATCCCAAAGATGTGCTCTTAGGCTAATTGGCAAAATAAATTCTCCCTAAATTGTCTCAAATTTGGTTTTTAATCCATAGATCTATAAACATGGACAGGGATCGCGGGTAGAGGTGGGAACATCGGGGTGGCTGCGCGGGCTCGTTGTGCCGAAGGGCCTGTTTTCCATGCTGTTTTATTCTTTGTTCTTTGTTCTATAAATACAGAGGAGATGTTAGGGGTAAGTTTTTCACTCAGAGGGTGGGGAGTGAATGGAATCGGCTGCCATCGGAGGTTGTTGAGGCAAACTCGCTGGGATCTTTTAAAAGACTTCTGGATGAGTATATAGAAACGAATAGGATAGGGGGTTATAGATAGGTCTATGGATTGGTAGATGTGATCGGCGCAACTCGTGGGCCGAAGAGCCTGTTTGTGCTGTATTGTTCTATGTTCTATATCATAGTGGACCCAGCACTGATCCCTGAGGCACACCGCTGGTCACAGGCCTCCAGTTTGAAAAGCAACCCTCTATAACTATCCTTTGGCTTCTGTCAAGAAGCCAATTTTGTATCCATTTAGCTACCTCACCCCTTGATCCCATGAAATTTAATTTTATGCAACAACCTACCTTGTCAAAGGTCTTGCTAAAGTCCATGTAGACATTATTAACTGCACTGCCCTCATCCAGTTTCTTGGTTAGCCCTTCAAAAAACTCAATCAAATTTGTGAGACATGATTTTCCACTCTCAAAGCCAAAGGATAGTTATAGAGGGTTGCTTTCAAACTAGAGGCCTGTGACCAGTGGTGTGCCTCAGGGATCAGTGCTGGGTCCACTATAATTTGTCATTGATATTAATGATTTGGATCAGAATATAAAAGGCATGATTAGTAAAGTTTGTAGATGAAACCAAGATTAATGGCATAGTGGACCGTGAAGAAAGTTATCTCCGAATGCAACAGGATCTTGATCAATTGGGCCAAATTAGTCCTTGCTGCTCTAAATGCCTATAGATCCTATCTGTCAAAATATCTTCCAACAAGTTACCTACCACAGATGTGAGGCTCACTGGCCTGTAGCTCCCAGGCTTTTCCCTGCAGCCCTTTTTAAACAAAGGCAAAACATTTGCAACTCTCCAATCTTCAGGCACCTCACCTGTGACAATCAATAATTAAAATATCTCTGTAAGAGGGTGGTTCGGGAGTGGAATGCCCTGCCTGCAGCAGTTGTGGATGCGCCAGGTTTGGTGGCGTTTAAGAGGTTAGTTGATAAGTATATGGAAGAGAAGGGAATGGTTTAGTTTGGAGGGGCATTGCTTTTTATATTGGCCGGCGCAACATCGAAGGCCGAAGGGCCTGTTCTGTGCTGTAATGTTCTATGTTCTATGTTCTAAGAGGACACGCAATTTCCTCTTTCGCCTCCCACAATGTCCCAGGATACACTCCATCAGGTTTTGGGGATTTATTACCTTGGTGCACTTCAAATAGTAAAGCTCCCTCTACACTGTCCCCCATCAAACACTTCCAGGACAGATACAGCACGGGGTTAGATACAGAGTGAAGCTCCCTCTACACTGTCCCCATCAAACACTCCCAGGACAGGTACAGCACGGGGTTAGATACAGAGTAAAGCTCCCTTGACACTGTCCCCATCAAACGCTCCCAGGACAGGTACAGCACGGGGTTAGATACAGAGTAAAGCTCCCTCTACACTGTCCCCCATCAAACACTCCCAGGACAGGTACAGCACGGGGTTAGATACAGAGTAAAGCTCTCTCTACACTGTCCCATCAAACACTCCCAGGACAGGTACAGCACGGGGTTAGATACAGAGTAAAGCTCCCTCTACACTGTTCCCCCCATCAGACACTCCCAGGACATGTATAGGGCGGTGTTGAATACAGAGTAAAGCTTCCTTTAGCAATCAGTCTGAGGACAGGTACAGGATGGGGTTAGATTCAGCTCTTTGGATTAGCTAAAGCTCCTGACAGTAGATTGCATCACCTCTTCTAATGTAAGACCATGAGCTTAGTTAGTGAGTGGTTTTGGAAAAGCAATGGAAAAGAACCCTTAAATAATGAATTAATCACGTATCCTGTCTTACTCTCTCCACAGCGGGAACTCTCTGAGAATCACGAATGAGAGTTCCCTTACACGGAACTTGTCACTTCGCTACGCAGTGAATATTGCCACATCTGGGTGAGTGAGGGTCAAGTGAGCGAGACCCTAAAATTTCACCCTGTGCACCCTCACATTTTGAGTATTAGGAGTCTGGGGAATAGCAACAACAGGATTAAAAGATAAACAGTCAGTGAAGAAAGATATAAGTAATGTCTGTGTTTTTAAAAGAGGACTTATTTCTGATCAGAGGAGAGTGAGATTCCAGGCAGTATCTGGAATATTTCAGATGGATATTCTGCTCTATGCTATGGTTGTTTGAAAAGAAATGCATGAAGCCAATGGCCTCCACAATAAAAAGGGGAGTACTGAGAAGATAGTGAAAAGTATATCCTGAGCAATCTCAAGTTTGTAGCCCAGGGTCAGTTAGGAAGCATGGGGTTTTTCAATGATCAAAGTGAATCATGGAGATCGTGCGCTGAGCATTGTCAGTACGTAGTCCCAGTGATTGACATTTGCAAGGTAGTTGCTTGCATCTGCTTTTCTCAGTACAATTGGAAGTAAACTGGATCAATACATGGGATTTAATGGGATTGGGAGTTACAGATAGTTCTATGGCCTAGTAGGTATGGGTATGATTGGCACAACTTGTGGGCCGAAGGGCCGGTTTGTGCTGTAGTGTTCTATGTTCTATGTAAAAATCTTCAGTTGGCTCTGGAGCTTGGTTTACCCAGTTGGAGATGCCAGTGTGTAAACACAGTAAGAGTCTCACAACACCAACTTTAAATCCAACAGGTTTATTTGGTAGCAAATGCCATGAGCTTTCGGGCCTCTGACCCTTCATCAGGTGTGTGGAGAGTTCTGACGACAAACAGAGGATGTAAAGACACACACTCATTTTACAGAATACTGATTAGAATGCGAGTTTTTACAGCTAATCAAGTCTTAAAAGTGGAGACAATGTGAGTGGGAATAGCATTAAGTATAGTTTAAAGAGATGTGTCTTGTCTCCAGACAAAACAGTTAGTGAGATTTTGCAAGTTCAGGCAAGTCATGGGAGTTACAGATAGTGTGATATGAAGCCAAGATCCCTGTTAAGACCGTCCTCATGTATGTGGGACTTGGCTGTCAGTCTCTGCTCAGCGGCTCTGCGCTGTCGTGTGTCGTGAAGGCCCCCTTGAAGAATGTTTACCCGAAGGTCAGAGGCCGAATGCCTGTGACCGCTGAAGTGTTCACCAACAGGAAGGGAGCAATCTTGCCTGGTGATTGTTGAGCGATGTTGATTCATCCGCTGTCATAGTGTCTGCATGGTCTCCCCAGTGCTTCGGGACATCCTTTCTTGCAACTTATTAGGTATACAATATTGGCCGAGTTGCAAGAGTATGTACCGTGTACCTGATGAATGGTATCCTCACGTGGAATGATGGCATCCGTGTCGATGATCCGGCAGAGGTTGTTGTGGCAGGGTTGTGTGGTATTGTGGTCACTGTTCTCCTGAAGGCTGAGCAGTTTGCTGTGGACAATGGTCTGTTTGAGGTTGTGCGGTTGTTTGAAGGCAAGAAATGGGGGAATGGGCTTGGCGAGATGTTCATCGGAGTAATAAGGGGAGAAAGTCACTGGTGGGCGTGGTCTATAGGCCCCCAAATAATAACTTTGAGGTGGGGCTGGCTATAAACAAGCAAATAATTGACGCATGCAAAAATGGAACGGTGATAATCATAGGGGACTTTAATCTACATATTGATTGGTTAACTCAAGTCGGACGCAGTGGACTTAAGGAAGAGTTCTTGGAATGCTATCGGGATAGTTTCCTTGAACTGTATGTAATGGAACCTACAAGGGAGCGAGCTGTCTTAGATCTGGTACTGTGTAACAAGGCAGGTAGAATGAGGGATCTTCTTGTGAGGGATCCTCTTGGGATGAGTGATCAAAATATGGTTGAATTTCTGATACAGATGGAGGATGAGAAAGTAGAATCCCAAACCAGTGTCCTCTGCTTAAACAGAGGGGAGTATGATAGATAAGAATGGAATTGGCAAATGTAGACTAGGGACACAGATTGATTGGTGGGATGACTAAGGAACATGGAGGATTTTTAAGGAAATCTTTTTCAGTACTCAGCAGAAATATATTCCGGTGATAAAGGGATAACCAGCCATGGATATCGAAGGAAATAGAGAGTATTAAATTAAAAACTGCTGCGTACAGAGCGGCTAAAAATAGTGGTGAATTAGAAGATTGGGAAAGATTTAAAAAAACAACAAAGAATGATTAAGAAAGCGATGAAGAAAGATAGAGTATGAAACTAAACTAGCTCTAAATATAAAAAATGATAGTAAAAGTTTTTAAAATATATAAAGAAAAAGAGACTGACTAGAGTGAATGTTGGACTCTTGGAGGACTAGAGGGGGGATTTAATGGTGGGAAGTGAGGAAATGGCTGAGGCTTTAAATAAGTTTTTTGTGCCGGTCTTCACGGAGGAGAACACAAATAGCTTACCGAATATTAAAGATCGAGGGTTAATAGGAGATGAGGTCCTTAATACAATTACAGTCGCTAGAGAGGTGGTGCTTGGTAGATTAACGGGACTGAAGGTAGACAAGTCCTTGGGCCCGGATGGAATGCATCCCAGGGTCCTGAAAGAAATGGCAGAGGTGATAGCGGATGCCTTAGTAATTATTTATCAAAATTCACGGGACTCCGGGGAAGTGCCAACGGATTGGAAAACACCTAATGTTACGCTGCTGTTTAAAAAAGGGAGCAGACAAAAAGTAGGGAATTATCAGCCGGTTAGCTTAATGTCCACAGTTGGAAAAATGCTAAAATCCATCATTAAAGAAGAAACAGGAAACCTAGAAAAGAACGGCTTGATTAAACAAATGCGGCACGGATTCATGAAGGGGAAGTCGTGTTTAACGAATTTACTGGATTTTTATGAAGATGTGACTAATGCGGTAGACAGAGGGGAACTGGTGGATGTGATGTTTTTAGATTTCCAGAAGGCGTTCGATAAGATCCTCACAAAAGGTTGCTGCAAAAGGTTAGGGTACACAAAGTTGGGGGGTAAAGTGTTAGTGCGGATTGAGGATTGGTTATCTAACAGGAAGCAAAGAGTTGGAATTAATAGATGCTTTTCTAGATGATCTGGAGAAGGGGGCTGAGTGCAGGTAACAAAATTTGCTGATGACACAAAGATGAGTGGGAAAGCGAATTGCGTGGAGGACACAGAAAGTCTGCAGAGAGATTTGGATAGGCTGAGTGAGTGGGCGAGAACTTGACAGATAGTGTGTAACATTAGCAAATGTGAGGTTATTCACTTTGCTAGAAATAATAGTAAGAAGGAATATTATTTAAAGGGTGAAAAGTTGTAGCATGCTACTGTGCAGAGGGACCTAAAGGTTCTTGTGCACGAATCGCAAAAACCCAGTCTGCAGGTGCAGCAGGTGATCAAGAAGACGAATGGGATGTTGGCCTTTATCGCGAGGGGGATAAAATAAAAAACAGGGAGGTCTTGCTGCAACTGTACAAAGCACTGGTGAGGCCGCAGCTGGAACACTGTGTGCAGTTTTGGTCCCTGTATTTGTGAAAGGATATACTGGCCTTGAAGGAAATACAGAGAAAGTTCACCAGGTTGATACCGGAAGATAGGTTGAGGAGCTGGGACTCTTCTCACTGGAGAGACTTAGGTTGAGAGGCGACCTGATAGAGGCTTATAAAATGTTGAGAGGAATAGATAGGGTGGACTCTCAGAGACTATTTCCCCGAGCTGAAATGGTCACTACGAGAGGACACAGACTTAAGGTGCAGGGAAGCAAATACAAAGGAGATGTCAGGGTAGGTTTTTCACTCAGAGGGTGGTGAGTGAATGGAACCGACTGCCGTCGGAGATTGTTGAGGCAAACTCGCTGGGGTCTTTTAAAAGACTTCTGGATGAGTATATGGAAACGAATAGGATAGGGGGTTATAGATAGGTCTGTGGATTGGTAGATGTGATCGGTGCAACTCGTGGGCCGAAGGGCCTGTTTGAACACTGTTCTATGTTCTATGAGAAGGTTAGCTTATGAGGAGAGATTGAACAGACTGGGCCTATACTCGTTGGAGTTTAGAAGGCTGAGGGGGGATCTTATAGAGACTTAGAAGATAATGGAAGGGCTAGATAGGATAGAGGTAGACAGATCCTTTCCACTTAGAAAGGAAACCAGAACTAGAGAGCACAGCCTCAAAATAAGAGGGAGTGCTTAGTTTAGAACAGAGTTGAGCAGGAACTTCTTCCCTCAGAGGGTGGTGAACCTCTGGAATTCTCTGCCCATTGAAGTGGTGGAGGCCACCTCGTTGAATATGTTTAAGTCACGGGTAGATAGATTTCTGATAGATAAGGGAATTAAGGGTTATGAGGAGCAGGTGGGTAAGTGGAACTCATTCACTTCAGATCAGCCATGATCTTATTGAGTGGTGGGGCAGGCTAAAAGTGCTAGATGGCCTATTCCTGCTGCTATTTCTTATGTTCTTATGTCTTCATCAATGACATGTTGAAGGCTCTGGAGAAGACGTCGTAGCTTCTCCGCTCTGGGGAAGTACTGGATGACGAAGGGTAATCTGTCTACCGTATCCAGTGTTTGTCTTCTGAGCAGTTTTTCGCTGTGTTGCATCGGAACTGTTGATTGATGAGTCGAGCACCATATTTTGTTCTTATGAGGGCATCTTTCAGCGTAAGGAATTTCTGTTGCGATACTCCTCATCTAAGCAGATCCTATTTTTACGATGTTGCGCCGACCAATTATGAAAAAGCAATGACCCTCTAACCTAAACCATTCCCTTTTCGTCCATAAACTTATCCACTAATCTCTTAAACGCCCCCAAACTTGGTGCATCTACAACTGCAGCAGGCAGGGCATTCCATACCCTTACCACCCTTTGGGTAAAGAACCTACCTCTGATATCTGTCCTATAACTACCACCCCTTAATTTAAAATTATGTCCCCTCGTGCTAGCTTTCTCCATCCGAGGAAAAAGGCTATCACTATCCACCCTATCTAAACCTCTGATCATCTTATATGTTTCAATAAGGCCTCCTCTTAGCCGCCTTCCTTCTAATGAAAACAACCTCGTGGAGTTCGGTGACGAGTGGTGTGCCTCAGGGGTCTGTTTTGGGGCCCCTGCTGTTTGTAATTTTTATAAATGATCTGGATGAGGGTATTGAGGGATGGATCAGTAAATTTGCAGATTATACTAAAGTTGGTGGTGTGGTAGATAGTGAAGAGGGGTGTTTTAGTTTACAGAGTGACTTGGACAAGTTGCAGAGCTTGGCCGAGAGGTGGCAAATGGAGTTTAATGTGGAAAAGTGTGAGGTAATGCACTTTGGCAGGAACAATAAATGTGTAGAGTATAGGGCTAATGGTAGGGCTCTTAATAGTGTTGAGGCACAGAAGGATCTTGGTGTATGTGTCAATAGATCCCTGAAAGTAGGCAGTCAAGTGGATAAAGTTGTTAAGAAGGCTTATGGAGTCTTAGCTTTTATTGGTAGGGGGATTGAATTTAGGAGCCGCAGCATCATGTTGCAGCTGTACAAAACTCTAGTGCGGCCGCACTTGGGAGTATTGTGTGCAGTTCTGGTCGCCACATTATAAGAAAGATGTGGAGGCATTGGAGAGGGTACAGCGGAGGTTTACCAGGATGTTGCCTGGTATGGAGGGCAGGTCCTATGAAGAGAGGTTGAAGGATTTGAGGTTGTATTCGTTAGAAAGGAGGCGGCTAAGAGGGGATCTTATTGAAGCATATAAGATGATTAGAGGTTTAGATAGGGTGGACAGTGATAGCCCTTTTCCTAGGATGGAGAAAGCTAGCACGAGGGGACACAGCTTTAGATTAAGGGGTATGAGTTATAGGACGGATATCAGAGGTAGGTTCTTTACTCAAAGAGTGATTAGGGAGTGGAATGCCCTGCCTGCAGTTGTTGTAGATGCGCCAAGTTTGGTGGCGTTTAAGAGGTTAATTGATAAGTATATGAAAGAGAAGGGAATGGTTTAGTTTGGAGGGGCATTGCTTTTTATTTTGGTCGGCACAACATCGAAGGCCGAAGGGCCTGTTCTGTGCTGTATTGTTCTATGTTCTATGTAACCTCAAATCCCTCAGCCTCTCCTCATAAGACCTTCCCTCCATACCAGGCAACATCCTGGTAAACTCCTCTGCACCGTCTCCAATGTCTCCACATCTTTCTTATAATATGGCGACCAGAACTGTACACAATACTCCAAGTACCTCATGAGAGGTTAGTTGAAAACGTCAAGGTTAATGGGATACAAGGACAGGTAGCTAGATGGATAAGTAACTGGCTTGGTAATAGGAGACAGAGAGTAATAGTGGAAGGGTGTTTTTCTAATTGGAGGTCTGTCACAAGTGGTGTGCTTCAGAGCTCGGTACTGGGACCTCTTCTATTTGTAATATATATAAATGACATGGAAGAGGGAGTAAGTGGAGTGATCAGCAAGTTTGCAGACGATACAAAAGATGGCTGGACTTGCGGATAGTGAGGAGCATTGTCAGGCGATACAGCAGGACATAGATAGGCTGGTAGCTTTGGCAGATAAATGGCAGATGGAATTCAATCCTAATAAATGCAAGGTGATGCATTTCGGGAGAAAGAATGTAGGGAGGAGGTATATGATAAAGGGTAGACCTATTAAGAGTATAGAAATGCAGAGGGACCTGGGGGTGCAGGTGCACAAGTCTCTGAAGGTGGCAGAGCAAGTGGAGAAAGTTGTGAAGAAAGCATATAGAACGTAGAACATTACAGTGCAGAACAGGCCCTTTGGCCTTCGATGTTGCGCCGACCAATTAGGAAAAAGCAATGACCCTCTAACCAAAACCATTCCGTTTTCGTCCATAAACTTATCTACTAACCTCTTAAACGCCCCCAAACTTGGCGCATCTACAACTGCAGCAGGCAGGGGCATTCCATACCCTTACCACCCTTTGGGTAAAGAACCTACCTCTGACATCCGTCCTATAACTACCACCCCTTAATTTAAAGCTATGTCCCCTCGTGCTAGCTTTCTCCATCCGCGGAAAAAAGGCTATTACTGTCCACCCTATCTAAACCTCTAATCATCTTGTATGTTTCAATAAAGTCTCCTCTTAGCCGCCTTCTTTCTAACGAAAACAACCTCAAATTCCTCAGCCTCTCCTCATAAGACCTGCCCTCTATACCAGGCAACATCCTGGTAAACCTCCTCTGTACCCTCTCCAATGCCTCCACATCTTTTTCTTATAATGTGGGGACCAGAACTGCACACAATACTCCAAGTGCGGCCGCACTAGAGTTTTGTACAGTTGCAACATGACGTTGCGGCTCCAAAATTCAATCCCCCTACCAATAAAAGCTAAGACTCCATATCCATATGGTATGTTAGCCTTTATAGGAAAGGGTATAGAGTACAAGAGCTGGCCTTTAATGTTGCAGTTGTATAAAACGTTGGTTAGACCTCATTTGGAATACTGAGTCCAGTTCTGGTCGCCTTATTACCAGAAGGACATGGAGACTCTATCCATGGACATGGATAGAGTGCAGAGGAGGTTTACCAGGATGCTGCCTGGTATGGAAGGTCTGAGTTATGAGGTTAGGCAAATTGGGACTGTTTTCCTTAGAAAGACGTAGACTTAGAGAAGATCAAATGGAGGTGTACAAGATTATGAAGGGTATAGATAGAGTAAACAGGGTTAAGCTTTTTCCTATGATGGACTCAAATAGCACGAGGGGTCACGGATTTAGGGTGAGGGGGGTAGGGTATAATTTGCTTGCTAGAGGGAGTTTTTTCACACAGAGGGTGGTGGGGGTATGGAATGCGCTGCCAAGTAAAGTGGTGGAGGCAGGTACTCTGGAGTTATTTAAGAAATACTTAGATGAGCACATGAACAGAATGGGAATGGAGGGTTATAGAAAACTGATTTAAAATAGGGATCACGAGCCTTGGGAGTCCCTGGGAAGTGTGTAAATAGATGATGATATTGATGTACTTGTTTTTATCCTACAGGTGTTTTGGTCCACCTTGTTGTCTAATAAGGGGCATACACGCGATGGGTCGTGAGAGGGCTGCTCTTGGATTTTTTTTCGAGAGTATCCTAGTGCTTCACGTCGTTAGTGTACGCTTGACCTGGACCTTTTGATGGGCAACACGACAGCTCAGTGACTATCGCTGTGCTGTGCAGATACATGGATTTGGGCCTGTGTCTGTGGGAGTTTGCGCATTCTCCCCGGGCTTGCGTGGGTTTTCTCCGGGTGGTCTGGTTTCCTCCCACACCCCAAAGATGTGCTCTTAGGCTAATTGGCAAAACAAATTCTCCCTAAATTGTCTCAAATTTCGTTCTAATGCATAGATCTATAAACATAGACAGGGATCACACAGATCATGGGTAGAAGTGGGAACATCAGGGTGGCAGCGCGGACTCATTGGGCCGAAGGGCCTGTTTCCCATGCTGTTTTGTTCTTTGTTCAAAATTGGCCCTGTTGGAGACCAGAACATCTCGTTCACCTGACGAAGGCCATAAAGCCAAAAGCTTATGAGTTTACTATCAAATAAATCGGTTGGATTTAAAACTAGTGTTGTCAGACTTCTTGCCCCTGTTGTACTAGACAGAGGGTGATCACAGAAGGTGGTTTTAGTGACTGGAAGCCAGTATTCAGTGGCATTTGTATGCTGGGTCTCTTATTATCCATCAGTTATATAAATAACATAGATGACTATGTTGCGGGGGGGGGCGTGGAGTTTGATGATAAGACAAAGGTTGGCTGGTTGGTTATTAGTGAGGTTGAGAGTCTTGGACTATAAGCAGATCTGGACAGAATGGCAGATGGAATTTAACCCTGAAGAGTATGAGACGATACACTTTAGATTAAGTAATTTGATGAAGAAATATTCAATGAGCAGCACAGCACGAGCAAATTCTGTGAAGCAAAACAATCTTCCTGTGTTTGTCCATTGATTTCTGAAGGCAGAAGGACATGTTAGTGGGCTGCTTAACCTTAGTGCTAGTGGGCTGGTTAACGTTAGTGCTGGTGGGCTGGTTAACGTTAGTGCTGGTGGGCTGGTTCGCCTTAGTGTTGGTGGGCTGGTTCGCCTTAGTGTTGGTGGGTGGTTCGCCTTAGTGTTGGTGGGCTGGTTCGCCATAGTGTTGGTGGGCTGGTTCGCCTTAGTGTTGGTGGGCTGGTTCGCCTTAGTGTTGGTGGGCTGGTTCGCCTTAGTGTTGGTGGGCTGGACAAAAGAGACTTGCCTTCATCAATTGAGATATAGATTGCAAAAGCAGGGAAGTCATGTTGGAGTTGAAAAGCAATTTAGTGAGGCCACTGTGTGCAGTTCTGGTCACCACATTATAGTAAGGATGTGATTGCACTGGAGGCAGAGGAGATTCACCAGGATGCTGCCTGGGAATATATTATGAAGAAAAGTTGAGTAGGCTTGCGTTATTTTCGTTGGGACAGAGAAAACTGAGGCCTGACCTGATCAAGATTGTGGGCATGGACAGAGTGGATAAGCATCAGATGTTCCCCTTAGTTGAAGGGTCAGTCACAGGGGGGCAAAAGTTCAAGATGACAGGCAGGAGGTTGAGAGGGAATGTGAGGAAAACATTTTTTTAACTCAGGGTGGTGATAATCTGGAATGTACTACCTGGGAGGGTGGTAGAAGCCGGTTGCCTCACATCTTTTAAAAAGGTGGCTGGATAAACACTTGGCATGTCTCAACATTCAAGGCTGTGCACCAAGTGCTGGTAAATGGGATTAGGGAGCTGTTTCTGACATATCGCTGCAGACTCAGTGGGCTGAAGATCATCTTCTGTCTTGTATGATTCTATGATCTGTCTTGTTTTTGTCCATTCACCTAATCTGTCTGTATACATCTATCGACACATCTATCTATGGAAGAGAAGGGAATGGTTTAGTTAGGAGGGGCATTGCTTTTTATTTTGGTCGGCACAACATCGAAGGCCAAAGGGCCTGTTCTGTGCTGTATTGTTCTATGTTCTATGACTGTGAAGTCCTCACATTCGTCTTCCCACTATTTTAGTGTCACCCACAAACCTAGAAATAGTACATCCACATCCTTGTCAAAATCATCAATGAACATTGTAAATAATTGTGCCCCCAGCATTGATTACAGTTTCAAACCTGAAAATGCTGACTCTTTGTCGCTTATCAGTTAGCCAATCCTCTATCCATGCTGATATCCAAAACCTAACACCATGGGCTCTATTTTATTAATTAACCTTTTGTGCATTACCTTATCAAACTATTTCTGGAAATCTCAGTTTATTACAATTATAAGTTGCTCTTTACCTATCCTATTCATCACCATCTCAAATAATTCTAATAAATTTGTGAGACATGATTTCCCCTTCATAGAAGGTGCTGACTCTGCTTACTTAATTGTTTCATAGGAACATAGGAATTAGGAGCAAAAATTGGCAATTCAGCCCTTTGGGCCCACTCTGCTATTCTACGTGATCATGGCTGATCTCTATCTCTTCCTAACTCCACTTCCCTGTCTTTTCCCCATAGCCCTTTTTCCCTCTTTAATCAAATATTTATCTATCTCTTTTTTGAATCCATTGATTGATTTTGCATCCACTGCACTCGGGAGCAGTGAGTTCCATAGATTCATAATCCTTGTTTCTGTTTTGAATCTTCCACCCCTCCCTTACTCCACAACTATGACCTACGGTTCTAGAAGTGGGATCATTTACTTTATTAATCCCACTGAGTATTTTATATACCTCAGTCAAACCTCGTTTTCTGTATTCCAGGAGGAAAAGTCCAAGCTACTCAACCACTCCTCATACCACAGCCCCTTCAACCTGGAATCAATCCAGTGAACCTCTTCTGAATCACTTTTTTGGTTCCTCAAAGAAGGTGACTAAATATGAACACAAATCTCCAAGTTCTATGTTCTATGTTCTAAGTGTGGTCTAACTAATACCTTACATAATTGTAAGAACACTTCTCTACTTTTATACTCCAGACTCCTTGCAATAAATGCCAAGATTCCAATTGCCTTCCTTACAACATTCTGCACTTGCCTTCTCACTTTCTGAAACTCATGCACAAAGACACCCAGGTCCCTCTCTACAGAAGCTTTTTGAATCTGTTTCCCATTTAAATAAGAACAAAGAACAAAACACCATGGGAAACAGGCCCTTCGGCCCAACGAGCCCACACCGCCACCCCGATCTTCCCACCTCTACCCATGATTCCTGTCCATGTTTATAGATTTATGGATTAAAAACCAAATTTGAGACAATTTAGGGAGAATTTGTTTTGCCAATTAGCCTAAGAGCACATCTTTGGGATGTGGGAGGAAACCGGAGCACCCGGAGAAAACCCACACAAGCACGGGGAGAATGTGCAAACTCCCACAGACACAGGGCCCAAATCCATGTATCTGCACAGCACAGCGATAATCACTCAGCTGTCGTGTTGCCCATCAAATGGTCCAGGTCAAGCGTACACTAACGACGTGAAGCATTAGGATACTCTCGAAAAAAATCCAAGAGCAGCCCTCTCACGACCCATCGCGTGTATGCCCCTTGTTAGACAACAAGGTGGACCAAAGCACCTGTAGGATAAAAACAAGTACATCAATATCATCATCTATTTACACACTTCCCAGGGACTCCCAAGGCTCATGATCCCTATTTTAAATCAGTTTTCTATACCCCTCCATTCCCATTCTGTTCATGTGCCCATCTAAGTATTTCTTAAATAACTCCAGAGTACCTGCCTCCACCACTTTACTTGGCAGCGCATTCCATACCCCCACCACCCTCTGTGTGAAAAAACTCCCTCTAGCATCCAAATTATACCTTACCCCCCTCACCCTAAGCCCGTGACCCCTCGTGCTATTTGAGTCCATCCTAGGAAAAAGCTTAACCCTGTTTACTCTATCTATACCCTTCAAAATCTTGTACACCATTATTAGATCTCCTCTAAGTCTATGTCTTTCTAAGGAAAACAGTCCCAATTTGCCTAATCTCTCCTCGTAACTCAGACCTTCCATACCAGGCAGCATCCTGGTAAACCTCCTCTGCACTCTCTCCAGAATATCCACGTCCTTCCGGTAGTAAGGCAACCAGAACTGGACGCAGTATTCCAAATGAGGTCTAACCCACGTTTTATACAACTGCAACATTAAAGGCCAGTTCTTGTACTCTATACTCCTTCCTATAAAGGCTAACATACTATATGCTTTCTTCACAACCTTCTCCACTTGCTCTGCTACCTTCAGAGACTTGTTCCCCTGCACCCCCAGGTCCCTCTGCATTTCTATACTCTTAATAGGTCTACCCTTTATCATATACCTCCCCACTACATTCTTTCTCCCGAAATGCATCACCTCACATTTATCAGGATTGAATTCCATCTGCCATCTGTGTGCCCAAGCTACCAGCCTATCTATGTCCTGCTGCATCGCCTGACAATGCTCCTCACTATCCGCAAGTCCAGCCATCTTTGTATCGTCTGCAAACTTGCTGATCACTCCACTTACTCCCTCTTCCAAGTCATTTATATATATTACAAATAGAAGAGGTCCCAGTACCAAGCCCTGCGGCACACCACTAGTGACCGACCTCCAGCTAGAAAAACACCCTTCCACTATTACTCTCTGTCTCCTATTACCAAGCCAGTTACCTATCCATCTAGCTACCTGTCCTTGTATCCCATTAGCCTTGACCTTCTCAACTAACCTCCCATGAGGGACTTTGTCAAACGCCTTAATAAAATCCATATAGACGACATCAACGGCTTGCCCTTCGTCCACCGTTTTCGTCACCTCCTCAAAAAATCCTACCAGATTCGTAAGGCACGACCTCCCCTTAACAAATCCATGCTGCGTATCCCTAATCAGATTGCAACGCTCTAAGTGCCTATACATCACATCTCTAAGAATCCCCTCCAACAGCTTCCTTACCACTGACGTCAAAGTCACCGGCCTATAATTTCCAGGGTTATCCCACTACCCTTTTTAAACAACGGTACAACATTAGCTATTCTCCAGTCCTCTGGGACCTCACCTGTGTCCAAGGAAGAGACAAAGATTTGCATCAGAGGCCCAGCAATTTCACCTCGCACTTCCCTAAGCAGCCTGGGATAAATGCCATCAGGCTCTGTAGATTTATCAGTTTTAATGCTACCTAGAAGCTCTAACACGTCCTCCCTCGGTATGGATATTTCCCTCAACTGGTCCACAGCTCCCTCAGAGACAAGAGCTGTCAACAAGCCCCTCTCCTTCGTGAATACCGACGCAAAGTATTCATTCAGGATCTCTCCCATTCCCTCGGGCTCTAAGCACAATTCCCCTTCTCCGTCCCTAAGAGGTCCGATTTTTCTTCTAACCACCCTTTTATTCCTACATAGGAGTAAAAAGCCTTTGGATTTTCCTTAATCCTATCTGCCAAAATCATTTCATGCCCATTTTTTGCCCTTCTAACTCCCTGTTTGAGCTCCCTCCTACTCTCTCTATGTTCCTCCAACGCTGTCTTGGTTCCCAGTTGCTTTGACCTATCATATGCCTCTCTTTTCTTCCTAACCAAGTCCTCAATATCCCTAGTAATCCACGGCTCTCTAATCCTATCTTTCCCATCTTTCCTCTTGGCCGGCACATATTTATCTTGCAACATTTTCAGTATTCCCTTGAAAGAGTCCCAATTGCCTTGCGTGAACTTATCCTCGAACAACCGTTCCCAATCCGTTTCCATAAGTTCCTGCCTAATCCGACCGTAGTTAGCCTTCCCCCAATTCAGCACCCTGCCCCTAGGGTAACAAGCATCCTTTTCCAATAGTAATTTGTCCTTTTATTTTTCCAGCCAAAATGGATAACCTCACAGTTATCCACATTAAACTGTATCTGCAAGTTCTGGCCCATTCTCCTAGCCTGTCAATATCAATTTGTAAACTTTTTATCTCCTCATCACACCCCGCTTTATTTTCATATCATCAGCAAATTTGGCTGTGTTACACTCTGTTCCTGCTTGTAGATCATTGACATAGATTGTAAACAATTGTGGTCCAAAAATTGAACTCTGCAGGACCCCACTGGTTACAGATCGCCAACGAGAGAAGCACCCAGTTATCCCAACCCTCTGATCAACAGCCAATCCTCAGTCCGAGTCACTCTACCCCTTGAGATTTAGCCTTCTGGATCAATTTCTTGGTGGACCTTATCAATGAATTCCATAGGCTCACCACTCTTTGAGAGAGAAATGTCTCCTCACCTCCATGCTAAATGGTCTACCCTGAATCCTCCAACTGTTAGTCCTGTTTCTGGACTTCCCCTCACCATCGGGAATATCCTCCCTGCATCTACCCTTTCTAATCCTGTTAGGATTGTATAAGTCTCTGAGATTCCCCTTCATTCATCTGAACTTCAGCAAAAACAATCCTAACCAAGTCAATCTCTCCTCATATATCAGTCCCGCCATCTCTGGAATCAGCCTGGTAAACCTTCACTGAACTCCCTCAACAGCAAGAACATCCTTCCTCAGAAAACTGCACACAGTGTTTCAGGTGTGACCTCACTATATAGTTGCAATAACACATCGCTGTTCCTGTACTCAAAACTTCTCACAACAAAGGCCAACATGTCATTTGCCTGCAGTAGGCGGTAAAGAATACATAAAACAGTACAGCACAGTACAGGCCCTTCAGCTTTCGATGTTGTGTCGAGATTTGTCTGAAATCAAGATTAAGCTATCCCACTCCCTATCATTCTGGTGTGCTCCATGTGCCTATCCAATAACCACTTGAAAATTCCTAAATGTCCAAATCCATTACCACACCACACAGTCTACTCCATACCGCAAGCACTGTCTGAATAAAGAACTACCTGGGATATCCCTCCTGTATTTCCCATCATGAACCTTATAGTTATACCACCCCCCCCTCCCTCCCCCTGCCCCAGTAACAGCTTGTCCACCTGAGGAAATAGTCTCTCAATGTCTACTCTATCAATCCCCCTCATCATCTTATAAATCTCTATTAAGTCACCTCTCATTCTCCTCCGCTGTAAAGAGAAAAGCCCCAGCTCCCTCAACTTTTCCTCATCAGACCTACCGTCCAAACCAGGCAGCATCCTGATAAATCTCCTCTGCACTCTCACCAATGCTTCCACATCCTTCTTATAGTGAGGTGACCAGAACTGAACACAATATTCCAAATGTGGTCTCACCAACGTTCAGTATAGTGGCAGCATAACCTCACGGTTCTTAAACTCAAACCTCCTGTTAATAAACCCTAATACACTATAAGCCTTCTTCATGGCTCTATCCACTTGAGAGGCAACCTTCAGAGATCTGTGGATATGAACCCCAAGATCTTTCTATTCTTCCACATTCCTCAGAACCCTGCCGTTGACCCTGTAATCTGCATTCCTACCAAAATGAATCATCTCACACTTATCAGGGTTAAACTCCATCTGCCACTTCTCGGCCCAGCTCTGCATCCTATCAATGTCTCTTTGCAGCCTGTAATAGCCCTCCACCTCATCCACTACTCCATCAATCTTGGTATCATCAGCAAATTTACTGATCTCACCTTTAGCCACCTCCTCCAAGTCACAAATAGCAGAGGACCCAGCACTGGTCCCTTCGTTACACCACTGGTAACTGGTCTCCAGTCTGAAAATTTACCATCGACCACCACCCTCTGTCTTCTATGAGACAGCCAGTTACTTGTCCAATCGGCCAAATTTCCCTCTGTCCCACACCTCCTTTGTTTATGAGCCGACCATGGGGAATCTTATCAAACGCATTTCTAAAATCCATGTATACGATATCCACTGCTCAACCTTCATCTACACACTTAATTACCTCCTCAAAGAATTCAATCAAGTTTGTGAGGCAAGATTTACCCTCCACGAATCCGTGCTGATTATCCTGAATTAAGCTGCATCTTTCCAAATGGTCATTATTCTATCTCTCAGGACCTTTTCTATTAACTTACTGACCACCAAAATGAGACTAACTGGCCTATAATTATCAGGGTCATTCCTGTTTCCTTTGTTGAAGAGAGTAACAGCATTCGGCACCCTTCAGTCATCTGGCACTATCCCAATGAGAATCTAGCAACACCAATTTTAAATCCAACCGATTTATTTGATAGTAAATTTGCGAGCTTTCAACCTTTCATCTTCGTCAGGCAAATGCAGTGTTCTGGTCTGCAATAGCACACATGTCAGCAGAGACAGTCACAGATTGCTGATTAGAATGCGAATCCTTACACCTAACCTGCTATTCAAGTGTTAAAGTGGCTAACAATGTGTGTGAAGGGAATCCTGAGCATTGGTTAGAGAATTGTGTATTTTCTCCAGACAGCACAGTAAGTGAGGTTTTTTGCTAACCCAGGCAAGTCACGGGGGTTACAGATAGTGTGACATGAAGCCAAGATCCCTATTAAGACCGTCCTCATGTGTACGGAACTTGGCTATCAGTCTCTGCTCAGCGACTCTGCGCTGTCGTGTGTCACGAAGGCCCCCTTGAAGAACATTTACCCGCAGGTCGGAGGCCGAATGCCCATGACTGCTGAAGTGTTCGCCCACAGGAAGGGAACTGTTTTGCCTGGTGATTGTTGAGCAATGCTCATTCATCCACTGTCGTAGTGTCTGCATGGTCTCCCCAATGTACCATGCTTCGGGACATCCTTTCTTGCAACGTATTAAGTAGACAACGTTGGCCGAGTTGCAAGAGTATGTACCGTGTACCTGGTGAATGGTATCCTCACGTTTGATTATGTCGTCCATGTCTATGATCTGGCAGGTCTTGCAGAGGTTGCTGTGGCAGGGTTGTGTGGTATTGTGGTCACTGTTCTCCTGAAGGTTGGGTAGTTTGCCGCGAACAATGATCTGTTTGAGGTTGTGCGGTTGTCTGAAAGCAAGAAGTGGGGGGGTGGGGATGGCCCT
Source organism: Sphyrna mokarran (assembly GCA_024679065.1). NCBI lineage: Eukaryota > Metazoa > Chordata > Chondrichthyes > Carcharhiniformes > Carcharhinidae > Sphyrna > Sphyrna mokarran. The sequence continues at coordinate 13,071,468 of JAGIQG010000039.1, read as the reverse complement.
AGCAAGATGTTCATCATCATCAATGATATGTTGAAGACTCTGGAGAAGGTGTCGTAGCTTCTCTGCTCCGGAGATGCCCTCGTGAGAACAGGATATGACGCTTGACTCATCGATCGACAGTTCCGACGTGCCACAGCGATAAACCTCACTGACCTCCTCAGAAGACAAACACAGGACACGGTGGACAGAGTACCCTTTGTTGTCCAGTACTTCCCCGGAGCGGAGAAGCTACAACATCTTCTCTGGAGTCTTCAACATATCATTGATGATGATGAACATCTCAGTCGGGCCATCCCCACAACCCCACTTCTTGCCTTCAGACAATCACGCAACCTCAAACAGATCATTGTTCGCAGCAAACTACGCAATTTTCAGGAGAACAGTGACCATGATACCACACAACCCTGCCACAGCAACCTCTGCAAGACATGCCAGATCATAGACATGGACGACATCATCAGACGTGAGGATACCATTCACCAGGTACATGGTACATACTCTTGCAACTCGGCCAACGTTGTCTACCTAATACATTGCAAGAAAGGATGTCCCGAAGCATGGTACATTGGGGAGACCATGCAGACACTACAACAGCGGATGAATGAGCATCGCTTAACAATCATCAGGCAAAACAGTTCCCTTCCTGTGGGCGAACACTTCAGCAGTCACGGGCATTCGGCCTCCGACCTTCGGATAAATGTTCTTCAAGGGGGCCTTCATGATACATGACAGCGCAGAGTCGCTGAGCAGAGACTAATAGCCAAGTTCCGCACACATGAGGATGGTCTTAACAGGGATCTTGGCTTCATGTCACACTATCTGTAACCCCCGTGACTTGCCTGGGTTAGCAAAAAACCTCACTTACTGTGCTGTCTGGAGACAATACACAATTCTCTAACCAATGCTCAGGATTCCCTTCACACACATTATTAGCCACTTTAACACTTGAATAACAGGTTAGATGTAAGGATTCATATTCTAATCAGCAATCTGTGACTGTCTGTGCTGATGTGTGCTATTGCAGACCAGAACACTGCATTTGCCTGACGAAGACGAAAGGTCGAAAGCTCGCAAATTTACTATCAAATAAATCGGTTGGATTTAAAATTGGTGTTGCTAGATTCTTACTGAGTTCTTACTACCCCAGTCCAATGCCAGCATCTCTACATCATGACTATCCCAATGGACAGTGAGGACCCAAAGATCAAAGCCAAAGGCTCTGCAATCTCATCCCTTGCCTACCAAAGAATCCTAGTATATATCGCATCTGGGCCAGGGGACTTAGTGACCCTCAGGTTTATCAAAATTGCTAATACATCTTCCTTCAGAGCATCTACCTCCTCCATCCTATCAGCCTGTATCACACTCTCATCCTCAAAAGCGCAGCTTCTCTCCTTGGTGAACACTGAGGAATAGTATTCATTCATCGCCCCTCCTATCTCCTATCTCTTCTGACTCCATGCTATCCAACTACTCTGCTTGACTGGCCTGAACCTCATCCCGTCATTCTTTCTTTTGTTTCTCACGTAAGAGTGAAAAGCCTTGTCGTTTTCCTTGATCCGAGCCTCCAAGCTCTCCTAAGCCTTTTTTTAGCTCATTCCTTGCTACTTTATAACTCTTGCTTCCTCATCCTTACATACACTTCCTTTTTCCTCTTGACAAAACATTCAACCCCTTTTGTGAACCATAGTTCTCTCACTCAGCCATTTTCTCCCTGCCTGCCAGGCACATACCTATCATATTGTAGGAATAACAGGCATATGAAATATAGGGCTAATGGAAGGACCCTTATTAGTTTGTCGAGCAAAGGGCTCTTGGGATACAAGTACATAGCTCTTTGAAAGTTGGCACCCAGGTTGATAAAGTTGTTAAGAAGGTGTACAGTGTGTTAGCTTTTATTGGTAGAGGGATTGAATTTAGGAGCCGTGAGGTTATGTTACAACTGTACAAAACTCTGGTGCGGCCGCACTTGGAGTATTGCGTACAGTTCTGGTCGCCGCATTATAAGAAAGATGTGGAAGCATTGGAAAGGGTGCAGAGGAGGTTTACCAGGATGTTGCCTGGTATGGTGGGAAGGCCTTATGAGGAAAGGCTGAGGGACCTGAGGTTATTTTCATTAGAGAGAAGAAGGTTACGCGGTGACCTAATTGAGGTGTATAAGATGATCAAAGGATTGGATAGGGTGGATAGTGAGAGCCTTTTTCCTCGGATGGTGATGACCAACACGAGGGGACATAACTTTAAATTAAGAGGTGGTAGTTATAGGACGGATGTCAGAGGCAGGTTCTTTACACAGAGGGTGGTGAGAGCGTGGAATGCCCTGCCTGCAGCAGTTGTGGACTCGCCTACTTTGGGGGCATTCAAATGTTCGGTGGTTAGGCGTATGGATGATATTGGAATAATTTACGTTAGAGGGTCCACTGGCCGGCGCAACATCGAGGGCCGAAGGCCTGTACTGCGCTGTAATGTTCTATGTTCTATCAAGGACATACAGTATTTGTTCCTTGAACAAGCTCCACTTTTCATTTGTGCCTTTACCTGACAGTTTCTGTTCCCATCTTATGCTCCCTAATTCTTGCCTAATCACATCATAAATACCCCTGCCCCAATTATAAACCTTGCCCTGCCATGTGACCCTATCCCTCTCCATTGCAATAATGAAGGAGACCGAATTGTAGTCACTAACTCCAAAGTGCTCTCCCACAAACAAATCGTAACACTTGGCCCAGTTCATTACCCAATACCAAGTCCAATGTGACCCCACCTCTTGTCGGCTTATCCACATATTATGTCAAGAAATCCTCCAGAACACACTGTACAAAAAGTGCCCCATCCGAACTATTCAACCTTTCAAGGTTCCCATCAATATTTGGAGAGTTAAAGTTACCCATGATAACTAACCTGTGACATTCACACTTAACCATAATCTGCTTTGCAATTTCTTCCTCCACATTTCTATTACTATTTGGGGGCCTATAGAAAATTCTTAACAACATGACTGATCCTTTCCTATTTCTAACTTTAGCCCATATTACCTCAGTAGACAGATACTCCTGGAACTGCCAACAACCATTCCTGTCCCTGTTCTAACCCTGTCTGTGTAATGGCCATTTCATCATAGATTGGTACTTGGGACTATGTTCCAAGTCACCTTCAGTGGTGAAGGACACGCAGCTCCCGCTGCACACTCCCCTCTCAATTTACAGCCATTCAGGTAGTAATCTGCCGCCTTGTTTTTGCTTCCAAAGTGAATAAGCTCACACTTATCCAAATTACACTGCATCTGCCATTGATTAGCCCACTCACTCAACTCATCAAAATCATTCTAAAAGATCTCTGCATCCTCGCCACAGTTCATCCTCCCACCCAACTTGATATCATCTGCAAACTTTAAGATGTTACCTTTTGTTCCCTCATCCGAATCATTGATGTATATGGTGAATAGCTGGGCACTGATTCCTGTGTTACCTCACTAATTACTGCCTGCCAATTTGAAAAGCACTCATTAATTCCTACTCTTTGATTCCTCTCTGCCAACCAGTTTTCCATCTACTTCAATACACTTCCCCAATCCCCTGACATCACCTAAAACTATGAGCATAAATTAAAGAACAGCTTTTAACGATATACTAACGTCAACCCTCTGCTTCATGGCTGCCTAGGTTCAGGAACAACGTCTCCTAAAGAATCAGTAATGATGCTCTTCCTTTCTCCCATTAGAATCGAATACACTCGACACGTTAACTTCACAGCTGGAAGCAAGGATCTGCGGCTGGTCAAACACTCCTATCAGGTGAGGCAGACTTATTGCAAAAGCATTCCAGGACTTGGTTCACATATTCATCCTTGCAGTCTCCAGTTTGGGGCAGTGAGGGAGCTTGGCTGTTCATTTACAGAAATCATTGGCCCTTGGTTATCCATTCTGAGCCACTTCTGGTACTCAGGCCTGCATTTCAGGCATTGACAAATTCTCTAGAACGATGGCATTCTTCACAGATATTTTGGGACAGTGTTGAGCCTTCGGGCTCTATATTGGGACAGTGTTGAGCCTTTGGGTCCCTATTATGGGACGTGTTGAGCTTCGGGCCTCTATTTGGGACAGTGTTGAGCCTTCGGGCCTCTATTTTGGGACAGTGTTGAGCCTTCGGGCCACTATTTTGGGACAGTGTTGAGCTTCGGGCCTCTATTTTTGGACACTGTTCAGCCTTCGGGTGTCTATTTTGTATCAGTGTTGAGCTTTTGGACCTCTATTTTGGGACACTGTTGAGCCTTCGGGCCACTATTTTGGGACAGTGTTGAGCTTCGGGCCTCTATTTTGGGACGGTGTAGAGCTTCGGGCCTCTATTTTTGGACAGTATTGAGCTTCATTCTCTACTGTGGGACAGTGTTGAGATTCGGGTCTCTATTTTGGGACAGTGTTGAGCCTTCGGGTCTCTATTTTGGGACAGTGTTGAGCTTCGGATCTCTATTTTGGGACAGTGTTGAGCTTCGGGTCCCTATTTTGGATCAGTGTTGAGCTTTTGGGCCTCTATTTTGGGACACCGTTGAACTTCGGGCCTCTGTTTTGGGACAGCGTTGAGCCTTCGGGTCTCTATTTTGGGACAGTGTTGTGGTTCGGGTTCCTTTTTTGAGATGGTGTTGAGCTTCGGGCCTCTGTTTTGGGACAGTGTTGAGCTTCATCTATTTTGGGACAGTGTTGAGCTTCGTTCTCTATTGTGGGACAGTGTTGAGCTTCGGGTCTCTATTTTGGGACAGTGTTGAGCTTCGGGTCTCTATTTTGGGACAGTGTTGAGCTTCGTTCTCTATTGTGGGACAGTGTTGAGCTTCGTTTTCTATTGTGGGACAGTGTTGAGCTTCAGGCCTCTATTTTGGGACAGTGTTGAGCTTCGGGCCTCTATTTTGGGACAGTATTGAACTTCGGGCCTCTATTTTGGGACAGTGTTGAACTTCGGGCCTCTATTTTGGGACAGTGTTGAGCTTCTTGCCTCTATTTTGGGACTGTGTTGAGCCTTCGGGCCTCTATTTTGGGATGGTGTAGAGCTTCTTGCCTCTATTTTTGGACAGTGTTGAGCTTCGGGCCTCTATTTTGGGACAGTGTTGAGCCTTCGGCCTCTATTTTGGGACAGTGTTGAGCTTCGGGCCTCTATTTGGGACAGTGTTGAGCTTCAGGTGTCTATTTTGGGACGGTGTTGAACTTCAGGCCTCTATTTTGGGACAGTGGTGAGCTTCGGGTCTCTATTTTAGGACAGTGTTGAGCTTCGGGCCTCATTTTGGGACAGTGTTGAGCTTCGGGCCTCTATTTTTGGACAGTGTTGAGCCTTCGGGCCTCTATTTTGGGACAGTGTTGAGCCTTCGGGCCTCTATTTTTGGATAGTGTTGAGCTTCGGGCCTCTATTTTTGGACAGTGTTGTGCTTCGGGTCTCTATTTTTGGACAGTGTTGTGCTTCGGGCCTCTATTGTGGGACAATGTTGACCTTCGGGCCTCTATTTTGGCACTAATTTGAGGTTCGGTTTCCTTTTTTGAGACAGTGTTGAACTTTGGGCCTCTGTTTTGGGACAGTGTTGAGCTTCGGGCCTCTATTTTGGGACACTGTTGAGCTTCGTTCTCTATTTTGGGACAGTGTTGAGCCTTCGCATCTCTATTGTGTGACAGTGTTGAGCCTTCGGGCCTCTATTGTGTGACAGTGTTGAGCTTCGGGTCGCTGTTTTGGGACAGTGTTGAGCCTTCGGGCCTCTATTTTGGGACAGTGTTGAGCCTTCGGGCCTCTATTTTGGGACAGTGTTGAGCCTTCGGGCCTCTACTTTGGGACAGTGTTGAGCCTTCGGGCCTCTATTTTGGAACAGTGTTGAGCTTCGGGCCTCTATTTTGGGACAGTGTTGAGCTTCGGGCCTCTATTTTGGGACAGTGTTGAGCTTCGGGCCTCTATTTTGGGACAGTGTTGAGCTTCGGGCCTCTATTTTGGGACAGTGTTGAGCTTCTGGTCCCTATTTTGGGACAGTGTTGGTCGGGCCTCTATTTTGGGACAGTGTTGAGCCTTCGGGCCTCTATTTTGGGACAGTGTTGAGCTTCGGGCCTCTATTTTGGGACAGTGTTGAGCTTCTGGTCCCTATTTTGGGACAGTGTTGAGCTTCGGGCCTCTATTTTGGGACAGTGTTGAGCTCCGGGCCTCTATTTTGGGACAGTGTTGAGCTTCTGGCCTCTATTTTGGGACAGTGTTCAGCTTCGGGTCTCTATTTTGGCACAGTGTTGAGCCTTCGGGCCTCTATTTTGGGACAGTGTAGAGCTTCTTGCCTCTATTTTGGGACAGTGTTGAGCTCCGGGCCTCTATTTTGGGACAGTGTTGAGCTTCTGGCCTCTATTTTGGGACAGTGTTCAGCTTCGGGTCTCTATTTTGGGACAGTGTTGAGCCTTCGGGCCTCTATTTTGGGACAGTGTTGAGCTTCTTGCCTCTATTTTGGGACAGTGTTGAGCTCCGGGCCTCTATTTTGGGACAGTGTTGAGCTTCGGATCTCTATTTTGGGACAGTGTTGAGCCTTCGGGCCTCTATTTTTGGACAGTGTTGAGCTTCGTTCTCTATTTTGGGACAGTGTTGAGCCTTCGGGCCTCTATTTTGGGACAGTGTTGAGCCTTCGGGCCTCTATTTTGGGACAGTGTTGAGCCTTCGGGCCTCTATTTTGGGACACTGTTGAGCCTTCGGGCCTCTATTTTGGGACGGTGTTGAGCCTTCGGGCCTCTATTTTGGGACGGTGTTGAGCTTCAGGCCTCTCTTTTGGGACAGTGTTGAGCCTTTTGGATGTTGAACAGGGGCCGAAAAACAAGGACATGAATGGGATGGAGCTTTCTTGATATTAATATAAATGATATTGTGACTGTGTGGGGTGTAGGGTCAGTAAGTTTGCCGATGATACAAAGATTGCCTGGATTTTTATCAGTGAGGTTGACTGTCTAGCGTTACAGGAAGATATAGACGCGATGTTCAAACGGGCAGGTAATTGACAGATGTAATTTAACCCTGATATGTGTGAGGTGATTACTTTGGAAGAGGTAATTTGACAAGGAAGAATACTGTGAAAAGTCTGACACTGGGAAGTTGCGAAGAACAAAAGGAACCTTGGCTTGTTTGTCCATCGACCTGTGAAGGTGGAAAAGCAGGATAATAGAGTGGTGAAAAGGCATATGGTCTTTATCAGTCAGCGTATAAACTACAAAAGCAATGAGCTCATGATGGAGTTCTGTCGAATTTTGATGAGGCCACAGCTGGAGTACTCTGTGCAGCTCTGGTCACCAGAGGTGGTGAAAGGAGGTGAATGCACTGGAGGGATTGCAGAGGAGATTTACCAGGATGCTGCCTGGGATGGAGCAGTTAAATTATCCCAAGGGTAAGGGGTTTGGATGGTGTGGAGTTTGTTAGGTGTGTTCAGGAAGGTTTCCTGACACAGTACGTGGAAAAGCCTATGAGAGGAGAGGCTGTACTTGACCTGGTGCTAGCTAATGAGCCAGGACAGGTGTCGGATCTCACGGTAGGTGAGCATCTTGGGAATGGAGATCATAATTCTATCTCTTTCACGATAGCAATGGAAAGAGATAGGATCAGGCAGGCTAGGAAGGTGTATGTCTGGAGTAAGGGGAAATATGAAAACATTAGGCAGGTAATTGGATGTATAAACAGGAAGGAGGTGTTCTTGGGGAAGAGTATAGAAGGAAAGTGGCGGATTTTCAAGGAATGTTTGTCTGGGGCTCTGCAAGACAACGTTCCGAGGAGTCAAGGAGGTTCTGGTGAACCTGACGTGGGAACCGTGGTGCACGAAGGTAGTGGTGAACCTAGTTAGGAAGAAAAAAAAAGGTATATAAAAGGTTCAGAGAGCTGGGGGATGTTAGGGATCTAGAGGAGTATAAGGTGTGTAGAAGGGAACTTAAAAAGGAAATTAGGAGAGCCAGAAGGGGTCATGAGAAGGCCTTGGCTGGTAGGATTAAGGAGAATCCCAAGGCCTTCTACAAATATGTGAAAAGAAAAAGGATGAGAAGAGAAGGGATAGGACCTATAAAAGGTGAAGGGGGAAAAGTCTGTATGGAACCGGAAGAAATGGCAGAGGTGCTTAATGAGTACTTTGCCTCAGTATTCACGGTGGAAAGTGAACTGGGAGATTGCACTGCAGGTTTGAGGCAAACGGAAAAGATTGAGTATGTGGATGTTAGGAAAGAGGATGTGTTAGACCTATTAAATTCTATCAAGATAGACAAGTCGCCGGGACCGGATGGGATGTATCCCAGGTTATTGTGGGAGGTGAGGGAAGTGGTTGCAGAGCCCCTGGCGATGATCTTTGCGTCTTCCATGGAAGTGGGAGAGGTTCCGGAGGATTGGAGGATTGTGGATGTGGTTCCTATCTTTAAGAAAGGGAACAGGGATAGTCCAGGAAATTACCGACCAGTGAGTCTGACCTCAGTGGTTGGTAAGCTGATGGAGAGGCTTCTGAGGGATAAGATATATGAACATTTGGAGAAGTTTGGACTAATTAGAAATAGTCAGCATGGTTTTGTCAAGGGCAGGTCATGCCTTATGAGCCTAGTTGAGTTCCTCGAAAATGTGACTGAACACATTGACGAAGGAAGGGCGATGGACGTAGTGTACGTGGACTTTAGTAAGGCGTTTGATAAGGTCCCACATGCAAGGCTTCTGGAGAAGGTGAGAGGGCAAGGGATCCAAGGGGCTTTGGCCTCGTGGATCCAGAACTGGCTTGCCGGCAGAAGGCAGAGAGTGGTTGTGGATGGGTCTTGTTCTGCATAGAGGTCAGTAACCAGTGGAATGCCCCAGGGATCTGTTCTGGGACCCCTGCTGTTTGTCATTTTCATAAATGACCTGGATGAGGAAGTGGAGGGATGGGTTAGTAAGTTCGCCGACAATACAAAGGTCAGTGGTGTTGTGGATGGTCTGGAGGGATGTCAAAATTTGCAGCGGGACATAGACAGGATGCAAGACTGGGGGGAGAAGTGACAGATGGACTTCAATGCAGATAAATGTGTAGTGGTCCATTTTGGCAGGAATAATGGGATGAAGGAGTACAATATAAGGGGTAGGAGTCGTAGCGGTGTTGTAGAGCAGAAGGATCTCGGGGTCCGGGTCCATAGGACTCTTAAATCGGCCTCGCAGGTGGAGGAAGTGGTCAAGAAGGCGTACGGTGTACTAGCCTTCATTAATCAAGGAATAGAGTTTAGGAGTCAGGAGGTAATGATGCAGCTCTATAAGACTCTTGTCAGACCCCAGTTGGAGTATTGTGCGCAGTTCTGGTCGCCTCATTATAGGAAGGATGTAGAGGCTATTGAGAGCGTTCAGAGGAGATTTACAAGGATGCTGCCTGGATTGGGAGGCAGGCCTTATGAAGATAGATTGAGGGAGCTGGGACTCTTCTCACTGGAGAGACATAGGTTGAGAGGCGACCTGATAGAGGTTTATAAAATGTTGAGAGGAATAGATAGGGTGGACTCTTAGAGACTATTTCCCCGAGCTGAAATGGTCACTACGAGAGGACACAGATTTAAGGTGCAGGGAAGCAAATACAAAGGAGATGTCAGGTAGGTTTTTCACTCAGAAGGTGGTGAGTGAATGGAACTGACTGTTGTCGGAGGTTGTTGAGGCAAACTCACTGGGGTCTTTTAAGAGACTTCTGGATGAGTATATAGAAAAGAATAGCATAGGGGGTTATACATAGGTCAGTGGATTGGTAGATGTGATCGGCGCAACTCGTGGGCCTAAGGGCCTGTTTGTGTTACAACATAGAATATTACAGCGCAGTACAGGCCCTTCGGCCCTCGATGTTGCGCCGGCCAGTGGACCCTCTAACCTAAACTATTCCAATATCATCCATATGCCTATCCACCGAACATTTAAATGCCCCCAAAGTAGGCGAGTCCACAACTGCTGCAGGCAGGGCATTCCACGCCCTCACCACCCTCTGTGTAAAGAACCTGCCTCTGACATCCGTCCTATAACGACCACCTCTTAATTTAAAGTTATGTCCCCTCGTGTTGGTCATCACCATCCGAGGAAAAAGGCTCTCACTATCCACCCTATCCAATCCCTTGATCATCTTATACGCCTCAATTAGGTCACTGCGTAACCTTCTTCTCTCTAATGAAAATAACCTCATGTCCCTCAGCCTTTCCTCATAAGGCCTTCCCACCATACCAGGCAACATCATGGTAAACCTCCTCTGCACCCTTTCCAATGCTTCCACATCTTTCTTATAATGCGGCGACCAGAACTGTACGCAATACTCCAAGTGCGGCCTCACCAGAGTTTTGTACAGTTGTAACATAACCTCACGGCTCCTAAATTCAATCCATCTACCAATAAAAGCTAACACACCGTACGCCTTCTTAACAACTTTATCAACCTGGGTGCCAACTTTCAAAGAGCTATGTACTTGTACCCCAAGATCCCTCCGCTCGACAACACTATTAAGGGTCCTTTGATTAGCACTATATTTCATATGCCTGTTATTCCGACCAAAGTGAATCACCTCACACTTATCCGTACTGAATTCCATTTGCCACCTCATGGCCCAGCTCTGCAACCTATCTATGTCCCTCTGCAAACTGTAACATCCATCCTCGCTGTCTACAACTCCCCCCACTTTGGTATCGTCAGCAAATTTACTAATCCAACCCTCTACACCTTCATCTAGGTCATTTATAAAAATGACAAACAGCAGTGGCCCTAACACAGATCCTTGAGGTACACCACTTGTAACTGCACTCCAGGTTGAATATTTCCCATCAACCACCACCCTCTGTCTTCTATCAGCTAGCCAATTCCTAATCCAAACTGCTAAATCACCTTCAGTCCCATGCATCTGCACTTTCTGCAGTAGCCTACCATGGGGAACCTTATCAAACGCTTTGCTAAAATCCATATACACTGCATCAACTGCCTTACCCTTATCTACCTCTTTGGTCACCTCCTCAAAAAACTCAATAAGGTTTGTGAGGCATGACCTACCCTTCACAAAACCAAGGAGTATTGTTGTGTTGTTCTATGTTCTCTGTTATGAACAGAGATTGGATCTGCTTGGGCTGTTTTTGTTGGAGCAGAGAAGACTGAGGGGCGACCTGATCGAGGTGTTCAAGATTCTGAAGGGCACGGATAGGATGAATAGTGGGCAGCTGTTCTCCTCATTTGAAGGGTCAGTTACAAGGGGACACAAGTTAACAGTGAGGGGTGGGAGGTTTTGGGGCGATCGGAGGATAAAATCTTTTTACCCTGAGGGTGGTGAGGGTCTAGAATACACTGTGTGGGAGGGTGGCAGAGGCGGGATGCCTCACATTCTTTAAAAAGTACCTGGATCAGCACTTGGCATGCCGTAACATTCAAGGTTATTGGTCAAGTGCTGGTCAGTTGGATTAACTGGGTAGGTCAGGGTATTTCATGCATTGGTGCAGACCTGAAGGGCTTCTTCTGCACTGCAATATTCTGTGATGCTGTTCATTTTTATGGGATGTGGGTATTGCTGGATGGACCAGCATTTATTGCTGATTCCTACTTCAGGAGGCGGTGGTGAGCTGCCTTCTTGAACCACCCTGAGGTATAGGTACACCTACAATGCTTTTAGAGAGGCAGTTCCAAGATTTTGCCCCAGTGACAGTGAACAAACTGCTGCCTCACAGTTCCAGGGACCTGGGTTTAATTCAGAATCGTACAGTGTAGCAGAGGCCCTTCAGCACATTGAGTCTACATGGACATATTAGAAACCCCTGATTTCCAGCAAATTCCGTTGAACAGAGCTTGGCTCATGCCATTGAATGTTATAATATGCTAAGTGCTCATCTAGTTACTTTCTAAAGGATCTGAGGTTTGTACCATACTCAGGCAGCATGTTCCAGTCAGCACCCTTTGGGTAAAAAGATTTCTCCTCAAATACCCTCAGCCTCCTGGCCCTTACCTTAAACCTATGTCCCCTCCTGACTGACCCTTCAAATAAAGAGACTAGCTGCCTGTTATCCACTCTGTCCATGTCTTATAATCTCGTGCATCTCAATCAGGTCACTCCACAGTCTTCTGTACTCCAATAAAAACAACCTAAGCTTACTTAACTTTTCCATCCCAGGCAGCATCCTGACAAACCTCCCCTGCATCCCCTTTAGTTCAATACATTCTTCCTAGCACACAGTACTCCAGCTGTGGGCTGACCAGACTTCTATACAATTCCAACATGACTCCCATGCTTTTGTAATATATGCCTTGATTCATAAAGGCAAGTTCCCTTAAAGCCTTTTTCACCGCCCTACTAACATATCCTTCTGCCTTCAGAGATCTGTGGATGAACACACCAGGATTCCTTTGTTCCACAGAATGTCCTAGTGTCCAAGAATGTGCTGGTTCAGTTAACTGGCCTTGGAAAATTTCCCTCTCGTTGGCTGGATTAGCCGTTGTAAATGCTTACAGTGGATGACTGGGCCTTTGTTACATGCTCTTTCAGAGAGTTGGTGCAGATTTGATGTGTGAAATTGGCTTCTTCTGCCCTGTATACATTCTGTGGATTCTATATTTCTAAGGGAGGATGGTGAATGACTTGGAGTGTTGAGGTTTTCCTGTCTTTCTCAATGTTGATGTTGTGTTGTTGACAGGTAGAAAATCTGGGTCCGCGATCTCTCCCAATCCATGTAAAGATAATGGTTCCGGCAAGAATCGGAACCCAGTCACTGTGGAATGTCACAGTATCTGAGAGATATCCGGTAAGTGTACAGGAGCGGGATTTGCTGTCACTGCTGTCTGGGAACAGGGAGGGCAAAGATATCACTATCACTGAGTCAGAAATAGAGGGAGATGAAAGAAGGGATTGGAGGAGTGAAAGGGATTGTAGAGAGGGAGAGACGAAGGAAAAAGCAGGAGATGAGGCAGAGAGAGCGAGGGAAGGAGGAGACAAAAGGAAGAGGGAACGAGAACAAGGGAGGGAGGGGGAGAGGGGAGGTAAAGAGAGGGAAGGAGTTGGGCAGAAGGAGGGAAAGATGGAGGGGCAGAGACCGATGAAACCAAGTATACTAAATGTCTTCACCACTGTCCACCTGTGACTCCACTTTCAAGGAACTACGAACCTGTACCCCTCGATCTTTTTGTTCTATAACTCTTCCCAACTCCCTACTATTAACTGAGTAAGTCCTGCCCTGGTTCAATCTACCAAAATGCATCACCTTTCATTTATCTAAATTAAACTCCACCTGCCATTCATCAGCCCACTGACCCAATTGATCAAAATCCTGTTGCAATCTGAGATAATCTTTTTCACTGTCCACTTGTGCCGCCAATCTTGGCGTCATCTGCAAACTTACTAACCATGCCCCCTATATTCTCATCCAAATCATTAATATAAATGACAAATAAAAGTGGACCTAGCACCAATCCCTGAGGCACATCACTAGTCACAGGTCTCCAATTTGAAAAATAACCCTCTATAACCACCCTCTGGCTTCTCTTATCAAATCAATTTTGTATCCATTTACCTACCTCACCCTGGATCCCATCAGATTTAAGCTTATACAACAATCTACCATGCGGTACCTTGTCAAAAGCCTTGCTAAAGTCTACGTAGACAACATCAGCTGCACTGCCCTCACCTACCTTCTTGGTTATCCCTTCAAAAAACTCAATCAAATTTGTGAGGCATGATTTTCCACTCACAAAGACTGTCCCTAATCAGTCTTTGCTGCTCTAAGTGTCTGTAGATCCTGACTGTCAAAATACCTTCCAACTATTTACCCACCACAGATGTGAGGCTCACATCTGGCCTGTAGTTCCCAGGCTTTTCCCTGCAGCCATTTTTAAACAAATTCCAACAATTAAATTACAATCTGGAGAATTGATAATGACCAACAAAGAGATGGCAGACCAGCTGAACAAATGCTTTGGATCTGTCTTCATTAAGGAGGTCACAAATAATCTTCCAGAAATGTGAGGGGAGAGAGCGTCTAACATGAAGGAGGAGCTGAAGAAAATCCTTACTATTCCAGAAATTGTACTGGGAAATTGCTGGGATCAAAACCTGATAAGTTCCCAGGGCCTGATGCTCTGTATTGCAGAGTACTCAGGGAAGTGTCCTTAGAAATAGTGGATGCATTGGTGATCATTTTCCAGCATCCTGGAGACCCTGGAAGAGTTCCAATAAATTGGAAACCAGCTAATGTAACCCCACTGATTCAAAAAGAAGGAAGAGAGAAAACAAGGAATTATAGAACAGTTAGTCTGACATCGGTGGTGAGGAATATGCTGGAGTCAATTATTAAGGATATAATAACTCAGCATTTGGAAAGGGATGACAGGATTAGTCCAAGTCAGCATGGATTCACTAAAGGAAATCATGCTTGACAAATATTCCTGATTTTTTTTGAGGGTGTGACCGGTAGAGTGGACAAGGGTGAACCTGTTCATGTTCTGCATCTGAACTTTCAAAAGGCTTTTAACAAGGTCCACACAAGAGATTAGTGAGCAAAATTAAAGCTCATAGTACTGGTGGTAATGTATTGCTGTGGATAGAGAACTAGTTAGCAGACAGAAAACAGAGAGTGGGAATAAACAGGTCCTTTTCAGAGTGGCAGGCAGTGACTAGTGGGGGCTCAGTGCTGGGATCCCATCTAATCACAATATGCATTAATGATTTGGACAAAGGAATTGAATGCAATATCTGCAAATTTGCAGATGACACTAAGCTGGGTGGCAATGTGTACTGTGAGGAGGATGCTAAGAGGCTGCAGGGTGACTTGGGAAGGTTGGCTGAGTGGGTAAATGTAATATAAGGGTGGAAAAGAGTGAGCCTATCACTTCGGTGGCAAAAACAGGAAGAGAGATTATTATCTGAGCGGTGGCAGTTTAGGAAAAGGGGGAGTGCAACATGATCGGGGTGTGAAGGTGGAACAGTCACTGAAGGCTGGTGTGCAGAGAGTGAAGTAAGGTAATGATCGGGGTGTGAAGGTGGAACAGTCACTGAAGGCTGGTGTGCAGAGAGTAAGGTAATGATCGGGGTGTGAAGGTGGAACAGTCACTGAAGGCTGGTGTGCAGAGACTGAGGTAAGGTAATGATCGGGGTGTGAAGGTGGAACAGTCACTGAAGGCTGGTGTGCAGAGAGTAAGGTAATGATCGGGGTGTGAAGGTGGAACAGTCACTGAAGGCTGGTGTGCAGAGAGTAAGGTAATGATCAGGGTGTGAAGGTGGAACAGTCACTGAAGGCTGGTGTGCAGAGAGTAAGGTAATGATCAGGGTGTGAAGGTGGAACAGTCACTGAAGGCTGGTGTGCAGAGAGTGAAGTAAGGTAATGATCGGGGTGTGAAGGTGGAACATAAAACATAGAACATTACAGCGCAGTACAGGCCCTTCGGCCCTCGATGTTGCACCGGCCAGTGGACCCTCTAACCTAAACTATTCCAATATCATCCATATGACTATCCACCGACATAGAACATAGAACATTACAGCACAGAACAGGCCCTTCGGCCTTCGATGTTGCGCCGACCAATATAAAAAGCAATGACCCTCCAAACTAAACCATTCCCTTCTCTTCCATATACGTATCAACTAACCTCTTAAACGCCACCAAACTTGGCGCATCTACAACTGCCGCAGGCAGGGCATTCCACGCCCTCACCACCCTCTGTGTAAAGAACCTGACCATTTGAATGCTCCTAAAGTAAGCGAGTCCACAACTGCTGCAGGCAGGGCATTCCACGCCCCCACCACCCTCTGTGTAAAGAACCTGCCTCTGACATCCATCCTATAACTACCACCTCTTAATTTAAAGTTATGTCCCCTCGTGTTGGTCATCACCATCCGAGGAAAAAGGCTCTCACTATCCACCCTATCCAATCCATTGATCATCTTATACGCCTCAATTAGGTCACCGCGTAACCTTCTTCTCTCTAATGAAAATAACCTCAGGTCCCTCAGCCTTTCCTCATAAGGCCTTCCCACCATACCAGGCAACATCCTGGTAAACCTCCTCTGCACCCTTTCCAATGCTTCCACATCTTTCTTATAATGCGGCGACCAGAACTGTACGCAATACTCCAAGTGCGGCCGCACCAGAGTTTTGTACAGTTGTAACATAACCTCATGGCTCCTAAATTCAATCCCTCTACCAATAAAAGCTAACACACCATACGCCTTCTTAACAACTTTATCAACCTGGGTGCCAACTTTCAAAGAGCTATGTACTTGTACCCCAAGATCCCTCTGCTCGACAACACTATTAAGGGTCCTTCCATTAGCCCTATATTTCATATGCCTGTTATTCCTACCAAAGTGAATCACCTCACACTTATCCGTATTGAATTCCATTTGCCACCTCACGGCCCAGCTCTGCAACCTATCTATGTCCCTCTGCAAACTGTAACATCCATCCTCGCTGTCTACAACTCCCCCCACTTTGGTATCGTCAGCAAATTTACTAATCCAACCCTCTACACCCTCATCTAGGTCATTTATAAAAATGACAAACAGCAGTGGCCCTAAAACAGATCCTTGAGGTACACCACTTGTAACTGCACTCCAGGTTGAATATTTCCCATCAACCACCACCCTCTGTCTTCTATCAGCTAGCCAATTCCTAATCCAAACTGCTAAATCACCTTCAATCCCATGCATCTGCACTTTCTGCAGTAGCCTACCATGGGGAACCTTATCAAACGCTTTGCTAAAATCCATATACACTACATCAACTGCCTTACCCTTATCTACCTCTTTGGTCACCTCCTCAAAAAACTCAATAAGGTTTGTGAGGCACGACCTACCCTTCACAAAACCGTGCTGACTATCCCTCATCAATTTATTTCTCTCTAGACGCTTATAAATCCTATCCCTTATAATTCTTTCCAAGACCTTGCCCACAACAGAAGTCAGGCTCACCGGTCTATAATTTCCAGGATGGTCCCTAGTCCCCTTTTTGAACAAAGGGACAACATTTGCCAATCTCCAGTCTTCCAGCAGTATACCTGTAGCTAACGACGACATGAAGATCAAAGCCAAAGGCTCTTCAATCTCCTCTCTACCCTCCCAGGGAATCCTGGGGTAAATCCCATCTGGCCCAATGGACTTATCAATTTTCATACCCTCAAGATTCGCTAACACCTCCTCCTTATGAACCTCAATCATGACCAGTCTACAACCTAGTATCGCAGTATTCTCCCCGACAACATTGTCTTTCTCCTGCGTGAATACTGACGAAAAATACTCATTCAGTGTGTCTCCTATCTCCTCAGGCTCCACACACAACTTCCCACTGCTATCTCTGACTGGCCCTAATCTTGCCCTAACCAATCTTTTATTATTTATATACCTGTAAAAAGCTTTAGGATTCTCCTTAATCCTATCTGCCAAAGTCTTCTCGTGTCCTCTTCTAGCTCTTCTCAACTCCCTCTTTAGCTCCTTCCTGGCTGATTTATAGCTCTCTATTGCCCTAACTGAGCCTTCACGTCTCATCATTATATAAGCCTCCTTCTTCCTCTTCACCAGAGATTCAACTTCCCTAGTTGTCACTGTCACTGTTGAACAGTCACTGAAAGCTGGTGTGCAGAGACTGAGGTAAGGTAATGATCGGGGTGTGAAGGTGGAACAGTCACTGAAGGCTGGTGTGCAGAGAGTAAGGTAATGATCGGGGTGTGAAGGTGGAACAGTCACTGAAGGCTGGTGTGCAGAGAGTAAGGTAATGTCATGCTGGCCTTGATAGCAAGAGGATTTGAGTAAAGGAGTAAAGATGCAGTTATACAGCAAGTGTATATAACAGCTATACAGAACCATGTACAGTCTTGTTCATCCTATTATAGAAAGGATATTATTAATCTAGAAAGAATGCAGAAAATATTTACTGGGATGCTACCAGGACTTGATAGTTTGGTTTATAAGGAAGGCTGGATAGACTGGAACTTCTTTTTCTGGAACGTAGGAGAATTTGGGGTGATCTTATAGAGGTTTAAAAAATAATGCGGAGCACAGATCAGCCAGATAGTCAATATCTTTTCCCAAAGGTAGGGGTGTCTAAAACTAGATGGCATTGGTTTAAGATGAGAGGGAGAGATACAAAAGTATCCAGAGGAGCAGTGTTTTTTGCTGAGAGGGTAGTGAGTGTCTGGAACGAGCTGCCAGAGGTGGTAGTAGAAATGGGTACAATTTTGTCTTTTAAAAAACATTTAGATAGTTACATGGGTAGGTTGATTGGCCATATCCCTCTCCAATCACGGGACTAGCCTAGTCATTAAAAACCAAGGGTAGCATGGAAAGTTGGGCTGAAAGGCCTGTTTCCATGCTATAAACCTCTACGACTCTATATAGGGCCTTGATATTGTGTGCGGTTTTATCATAGAATCCTACAATGTAGAAGGAAGTCATTCAGCCTATCAAGCCTATTCTGACAACAATCCCACCCAGGCCCTATAACGACAAACCCCGGATTTACCCTGCTAATCCCCCTGATTAGGTGGCCGTATATCTTTGGACAGTGAGAGAAGACCGGAGCACTTGGAGAAAACCCTTGGGAGGTGACGGGCAGAGAGTCCTGGCATTGGGAGGTGACGGGCAGAGAGTCCTGGCATTGGGAGGTGACGGGTAGAGAGTCCTGGCATTGGGAGGTGACGGGCAGAGAGTCCTGGCATTGGGAGGTGATGGGTAGAGTCTTGCTGTCACCATGCCTGGAGGGTGCAGGGGTACAACAATCTTGCTATTTTGTGACCTCTTTCTTTTCCCCTTATTCACCAGGGAAACCATTCAGTCTGCCAGCCTCCTGTCCACAGACTGGCAGTGGTACAGTCGGAGAGTTCGAAGCTGCCACAAGACTATGTCAGATTGGTAATAATCAATCGAAAACACAGGAAATGGAATTGGAGATTATTGAACATCCAATCAGACTGTACTGGAGCAGGCTATTCTGCTAGCTCCTTACTTGAGTTTTCCCATTTCTCCTCCGATCTTCCCATCTCCCAGTGATTCTTTTCCTTTTCATTTATTTCTGTAATTCCCCTTTTGAGAGTTTTTATTGAACCTGCTGCCATCTCACTTTCAGGCAGCACCTGACTGATTGATTGAGAAATTGATGAGAGAGGAGAACCATTCTGCTCATCTTGTACTGATCCTCTTTATCCTGAGTCCCCCTCTGGTTATCCACCCTCCCAACACTGGAAACATTTTCTCCTTCTTTATACAATCCAAACCCTTCCTGATATTGAATGCCTTGGTTAAATCATTTCCTTAACCTTCTCGACTCTAAGGGGAGCAACCCCGGCTTGTCCCAGCTCTTCAAATAAACTGAACTTCCTCATTCCTGGGAGCATTCCTGTCAATTCCCCTCTGTAGCCTCTCTTAGGCTATGGCATCCTTCCGAAAGCATAAGGGTCAGAATTGGACCCAATCCTCCTGCTTGGATGTGACCAGGATTTTGGAACAAGTTCTGAACCACTTCCTGACTTTTCCATTTAGTTTCTCAGTGATAATATCAAAGGATTGAATTTGCTTCTTTAGCAAACTCCTCTCCTGTCCCCTTGGGTGCTTTACTGATATGCCCAGCTCTCTGTTTCCCTGGTCCCCATCTCAAATTACACCAGTTAGTTTCTATTGCCAACTTATTCCTTTCCCCAGTTTGAATTGCTTTGTCCATTGTGTGTTAAATTTCAGCCATCATATCTGCCCTCTCTGTCTGAATTCTAGCCCTATCCAACTCATTGTTACATTTTTCAGATTTGTATCATTGGCAAAAGGTCCATTGAGTTTGCACCAACTTTCTGACAGAGTAATTTACCCTGGCCTTATCCCCATAACTCCACATATTTACCTGACTAATATCCCAAAGTTACACATATTGACACATTTGGGGACAATTTACCATTGCCAATCAATCAAACCTGTGGGAGGAAACCAGAATACCTGGAGGAAAATCACGGAGGCACAGGGAGTTTGTGCAAACTCCACACAGACAGTGACCCGAGACTGGAATTGAACCCAGATCCCCTGCGCTATGAAGCAGCAGTGCTAACCACTATGCTGCCCATGTGGGATTTTGTCAAGTAGCTTGGAACATTGCTCATACCATTCCCATCTCAGCTGTTGCAGGCAGACAGCCCCATTCCCAGGAGAAACAATCAATTTTATACCCTACAGTCTACCCTGTGAATAATACCTTCTGTGCCCAAACCAGCTGAATAAAAGCTCTGTCCTTATTTGGTGGCTGGGGTTGATGGAATGTCAGATTTAAGCTGGAGTGTAACCAAATGAACTCCAGAAGATCAACTAATCACAACCCACTACAGTTTGATAAAACTCAGCAAAACAGTTTGGAGACATGTTTTAACTTGTCCCAGACACCACCCACTGTGTGAAAGGGCCTTTTGCATCTCTCCCCTCTCACCTTAAACCTACGCCCTCTACTTTTAGATTCCCCTACCTTGAGGAAAAAATATTGGTTATCCAGTTGATTTATGCCCCTCATTATTTTATAAGATCACCCCTCAATCTCCCACACTCCAGAGAAAAAATTCACAGTCTATCCAGCCTTTCCTTATAATTCAAACCATCCAATCCCAGTAGCATCCCAGTAAATCTTTATTTTGCAGCCAGAGACAGCACAAAACATGATCAGTAATTTTAAACATCTACCTGCAGAATCTGATCTGGAGGGAGGGGGGGAGGTAAATCGCCACAAATGATACCACATGTCACTTATTCTGTTTCAGGACTGTGGGATCGCAGTGTGCATGGAAATGCTATGTGAGATGGCAGCTCTGGAAAAATATTCCTCAGTCATTTTTGATATCCAGGGAGAGTTGATGTCTGCTGCTCTAAATGAGGTATGGATTGAATCTCATCAACTAGTCACAGCTATAGTCCCCCAATCAGAATGCCTGGGTCATGGTCAGTGCTGAGGGAGTACCGCACTGTCGGAGGGTCAGTGCTGAGGGAGTACCGCACTATTGGAGGGTCAGTGCTGAGGGAGCGCCGCACTGTCGGAGGTTCAGTGCTGAGCGAGTGCCGCACTGTCGGAGGTTCAGTGCTGAGCGAGTGCCGCACTGTCGGAGGGTCAGTGCTGAGGGAGTGCCGCACTGTCGGAGGGTCAGTGCTGAGGGAGTGCCGCACTGTCGGAGGGTCAGTGCTGAGGGAGTGCCGCACTGTCGGAGGGTCAGTGCTGAGGGAGTGCCGCACTGTCGGAGGGTCAGTGCTGAGGGAGTGCCGCACTGTCAGAGGGTCAGTGCTGAGGGAGTGCCGCACTGTCGGAGGGTCAGTGCTGAGGGAGTGCCGCACTGTCGGAGGGTCAGTGCTGAGGGAGTGCCGCACTGTCAGAGGGTCAGTGCTGAGGGAGTGCCGCACTGTCAGAGGGTCAGTGCTGAGGGAGTGCCGCACTGTCAGAGGGTCAGTGCTGAGGGAGTGCCGCACTGTCGGAGGGTCAGTGCTGAGGGAGTGCTGCACTGTCGGTGGGTCAGTGCTGAGGGAGTGCCGCACTGTCGGAGGTTCAGTGCTGAGGGAGTGCTGCACTGTCGGAGGGAGAGCTGTACTTTGAAATGGTCAGTTCTGTGTGTATTGTCTCTGCATTGAGAAGTAAGAAGCAGCCATTCACCATGAAGGTTTGTCCTGTTCTATCCATTCCAGTGTCTCAATCTGCAATTTCCTTCCTTTTCCTAGCTGAATGTGAACAAGTTACTATTGGTAAGTAAAGTCAGTCTGAGTTACGATGAAGACAAATATGTGGATATATCCGAGGATGCTGCCCAATACAGGGAAGCAATGGTGAGTGTTCTTCTGTTGGGAGCAGAATTGTGAGCTACAATCTCAGACCACAAACATTACGCTGTCTATATCTTAGACTTATTAAGAAGTCTGACAACACCAATTTTAAATCCAACCGATTTATTTGATAGTAAACTCGCAAGCCTTTGGTCTTTGTGTCTTCGTCAGGTGAATGAGGTGTTCTGGTCTGCAATAGCACACATATCAGCACAGACAGTTTACAGATTGCTGATTAGAATGTGAATCTTTACACCTAACCTGCTATTCAAGTCTTAAAGTTGCTAACAATGTGAGTGGAAGGAGCACTGAGCACAGGTTATAAAGATGTATATTGTCTCCAGACAGCACAGTAAGTGAGGTTTTTTGCTAACCCAGGCAAGTCATGGGGGTTACAGAGAGTGTGTCATGTCACACTTCATGCTTCATGTCACGCTATCTGTAACCCCCATGACTTGCCTGGGTTAGCAAAAAACCTCACTTACTGTACTGTCTGGAGACAATATACATCTTTATAACCTGTGCTCAGTGCTCCTTCCACTCACATTGTTAGCTACTTTAAGACTTGAATAGCAGGTTAGTTGTAAAGACTTGTATTCTAATCAGTAATCTGTAAACTGTCTGTGCTGTTATATGCTCTGGCTGAGGCTGGAACTCTTCATTCACCTGATGAAGAACGAAACCTCGAAAGCTTGCAAGTTTACGATCAAATAAATCAGTAGGATTTAAAATTGGTGTTGTCAGACCTCTTACTGTGTTTACCCCAGTCCAACACCGGCATCTCTACGTTATATCTTTGACACCGTTGCTGTGTGCTAACATTTGTAAGCTGATTCATCATCCTTTAATAGGCAGCAGCTGTAACTGGGCACAAAATAGTGCCCATCATACTGGACAAGCAAACAAAATAGCCGTTCCCAATTCATAGAAGATACAACATTACAGCACAGTACAGGCCCTTTGGCTCTCAATGTTATGCTGAGCTATGTCCAAACCCAAGATCAAGCTATCCCACTCCCTATCATTCTGGAGTGCTCCATGTGCCTATCCAATAACCACTTGAAAGTTCCTAAACGGTCCAACTCCACTATCACAGCAGGCAGTCTATTCCACACCCCAACCACTCTCTGAGTAAAGACCTACCTCTAACATCCCTCCTATATCCCCCACCATGAACCTTATAGTTATACCCCCCAGTAACTGCTACATCCATCTAAGGAAATAGTCTCTGAATGTCCACTTTATCAATCCCTCATCATCTTATAAACCTCTATTAAGTCGCCTCTCATCCTCCTCTGCTCTAAAGAGAAAAACCCCAGCTCCCTCAACCTTTCCTCATAAGACCTACCCTCCAAACCAGGCAGCATCCTCTGCACTCTCCAATGCTTCCACATCCTTCTTATAGTGAGGTGAGCAGACCTGAACACAATATTCCAAATGTGGTCTCACTAAGGTCCTGTACAGTTGCAGCATAATGCCATGGCTCTTAAACTCAAGACCCCTGTTAATAAACCCTAACTCACCATAAGCCTTCTTCACGGCTCTATCCACTTGAGTGGCAAACTTCAGCGATCTGTGGATGTGAACCCCAAGATCTCTCTGTTCCTCCACATTCCTCAGAACCCTGCTGTTGACCCTGTAATCCGCATTCAAGTTTGTCCTACCAAAATGAATCACTTTGCACTCATCAGGGTGAAACTCCATCTGCCACTTTTCTGCCCAGCTCTGCATCCTATCAATGTCTCTTTGCAATCTGCAAGAGCCCTCCACCTCATCCACTACTCCACCAATAAGTGTCGTCAGCAAATTTACTCACCCATCCTTCAGCCCCCTCTTCCAAGTTATTGATAAAAATCATAAATAGCAGAGGACCCAGCACTGTTCCCTATGTGGTACACGCTGGTAACTGGCCTCCAGTCTGAAAATTTTCCTTCCATCACCGCCCTGTGTCTTCTATGAGACAGCCAATTACTTATCCAATTGGCCAAATTTCCTTCTATCCCACACCTCCTTATCTTCTTCATGAGCCTACCGTGGGGAGCCTTAACAAACACCTTACTAAAATCCATGTATCCGACATCAACTGCTCTACCTTCGTCCACACATTTAGTTACCTTCTCAAAGAATTCAATCTAATTTGTGAGGCAGGACTTACCCCTCACAAAACCATGCTGACTATCCTGGATTAAACTGAATCTTTCCAAAAGGTCATAAGTCCTATCCCTCAGGATCCTTTCCATTAACTTACCAAGGGAGTCACTTATAATATCCTCTGCACAGGGTGTCCCGGCCTTAGAAGTGTCCTACCTATGTTTGGGGTTGTGGGTTTTAAAGACAGAAATAAGTTATAATTTGCACATACAGATTTAAAGTAACACAGAACTGATTTATCGTAGGAGGTTTTGCCTTCACAAAGGACAGAACAGCCTCTGCAACACCCTAATGACACATTTGTTTTGATTTGGTTTACTGAAGAGTGAGAATGGTGCTAAGAGCATCCATTAAGACATTGGAATGTGTCCAGAACAAAGTGCAGAATGTCAGAGGATAACTTGAGGAATGTTGGCCCAAGTGGGCTTGTGGGGGTGGGAGGAATTGGTAACAATATGAAGAACGAGATTTTAGAAGGGAAAAATAATATACAAGTATTAAAAATGAATGAATAGGATGAAAGGAATAAATGAAATAAAATAATGTAGGATGGGATGGTGGTAGAATGATTAACACTGCTGCCTCACCGGAACTCAAGTTCAATCCCCGCCTTCGGTCACTATCTGTGTAGAGTTTGCACAACCTCCTCGTGTCTGCGTGGGTTTCCTCTGGGTACTCCGATTTCCTCCCACAGTCCAAAAGATGTGCACGTTAGGTATATTGGACATGCTAAATTTGCCCCCAGTGTACCCAAACAGGCACCAGAGTTTGGGGATTTTCACAGTAACTTCATTGCAGTGTTAATGTAAGCCTACTTAGAACATAGAACACTACACCACAAACAGGCCGTTTGGCCCACAAGTTGTGCCAATCATATCAGTATCTATCAAGCCATAGAACTATCTGTAACTCCCAATCCCATTAAATCCCATGTACTCATCCAAAAGTCTCTTAAAAGACCCCAGCGAGTTCGCCTCTACCACCACTGACGGCAGCCGATTCCATTCACTCACCACCCTCTGAGTGAAAAACGTACCTCTAACATCTCCTCTGTACTTGCCCCCCAGCACCTTAATCCTGTGTCCTCTCGTAGCGACCATTTCAGCCCTGGGAAATAGCCTCTGAGAATCCACCCTATCTATTCCTCTCAACATCTTATAAACCTCTATCAGGTCGCCTCTCAACCTTCGTCTCTCCAGAGAGAAGAGTCCCAGCTCTCTCAACCTATCTTCAAAGGCATACCCCCGAATCCAGGCAACATCCTTGTAAATCTCCTCTGCACCCTCTCAATAGCTTCCACATCCTTCCTATAGTGAGGCGACCAGAACTGCGCACAGTACTCCAAGTGGGGTCTGACAAGGGTCTTATAAAGTTGGAGCATTACCTCCCGACTCCTAAACTCAATCCCTTTATTAATGAAGGCCAGTACACCGTACGCCTTCTTGACCACATCCTCCACTTGCGGGGCCGATTTAAGAGTCCTATGGACCCAGACCCCAAGATCCTTCTGCTGCTCAACACAGCTAAGACTCCTACCCTTGGTATTATACTCCTTCATCCCATTGGTCCTGCCAAAATGGACCACTACACATTTATCCACGTTGAACTCCATCTGCCACTTCTCCACCCAGTCTTGCATCCTGTCTATGTCTCGCTGCAACTTCTGACATCCCTCCAGACCATCCACAACACCACCAACCTTTGAATTGACTAATAAATTAACTTGAACATTAACTTTAAATGGAAATGAAAGGTGGAGGGAAGAGTTCATGCGCGGAAGTTGTTGAACTCCATGTTCAGTCTGGAAGGCTGTAAAGTGCCCAATTTGGAAAATGAGGTGCCATTCCTCCAGTTTGCATTGGGTTTCGCTCGAACATAGGAGCAGCATGGTGGCACAGTGAGTCAGCACTGCTGCTTCACAGCTCCAATTCCCAGCTCAGATCACTGTCTGTACTTTGAATTTACAACTGCAAAGCAAACCTTTCTATGTTGTTTATAATGCCGCAAACCCAAACATAGTTTGGACATCATAAAAGTGGCAATGAGTAGGGATCATTTTTTTGTTGACAAAAGATGCTAAGTGGAAGAAAACTAATCATGTAGATCCTCACACTTTGAATATTTGAAGGCTGGGGAGAATCACCTCCGTAAGAGGTCTCACAACACCAGATTAAATTCCAACCAGTTTATTTGATAGTAAGCCACAAGCTTTCAGAAGCGCTGTTCCTGTCTCAGGTATGCAGAAAGTTCTCCACACACCTTGGGAACTTTCCACAGACCTGACAAAGGAACAGTGTTTCTGAAAGTTAGTGGGTTTATTATCAAATAAACTGATTGGTCTTTAACCTCATGTTGTGAGACTTCTTACAGTGTTTGCCCCAGTCCAATACCAGCATCTCCACATCATAGAACATAGAACATTACAGCACAGAACAGGCCCTTCGGCCTTCGATGTTGTGCCGACCAAAATAAAAAGCAATGCCCCTCCAAACTAAACCATTCCCTTCTCTTCCGTAAGAATGAGAATCCATGATCATGAGAATTCCATGATCATGAGAATCATCTCCCCCATAGAAGACTGGCAGAAGGCTAGCCAGTACCAGGAAATAAGAAAATAAAGCTCTGTGTGGTTTTAAAAGAAGAGTTATTACTTCTAATCAGAGAATGGTGACAATCCAGGTAGTATCTGGCATATTTGAGAAGAATAGGTACTTGGCTGTATGATTGGAGTTGTTTGAAAATAAATACATCACATGAACAGTCTCTGAGGTAAATAGGGGAGTATGGGGAATACGGTAAAAAACTACACTCAGCAGCCTTGAGTTAATAATGTTTGTAAGAGAAATGGTGGCTCAATTAGGATCAATGAGTACTTTCAATGAAGAAAATCCATTATGGAGTACATCGACAGAGAATTTTCAGAACTTCATGCAAGAGAATCAAAGTTCAGTGAATTGTTCATACCAGATTTTCTCAGTTACATAGCAAGTCGAACTTTGAATTTGCTCCAGAACTTGGTTAATACCCCAAAGCCAGAACCAAAATGTACAATGACTTGACAAAGATCCTGTTTGACTCTTCAAAGCCATTAATCATGTCCCATCAACTGAATCAAGTGGAAGGTGAAAGCATGCTTCAGTGCTCAATATTCCAGATCCCAAACAATCTTTCAGGTGAAGCTGGCTTCCCATGCATCTCTTTTAATCAACTCTATTGCATTTGTTGCTTCCAATGCTACATCAGAGGCACTAAAAGTTGACCGTTTGCCTGCTTTACTGGCCACTTTCAGTCTGTCTGCAAAGAGGACCCACGTCTTCCTGCTGCTTGCCATTTCAACGCATATTCTGCTTTCCTATCCACATGTCTATCCTTGGCCTTTTGCAATCACAGAAACCCTACATTGCAGAAAGAGGCCATTCGGCCCATCGAGTCTGCACCAACCACGATTCCACCCAGGTCCTACCCCCATATCTCTACACATTTACCCTCTAATCCCTCTAACCTACACATCCCAGGACACTAAGGGGCAATTTTAGCACGGCAAATCGACCTAACCCGTATATCTTTGATTGTGGGAGGAAACCGGAGTACCCAGAGTACCCGGAGGAAACCCACGCAGACACAAGGAGAATGTGTAAACTCCAGTTTTATTTGAGCAGCTTTTGATTGGACAGGAAACAAACTGAAAGTAAAACAGCAGCCTGTGCAACACCCTAATAACATCACTGTCAAATCATGTTATCAGTTCTTGAACTATGCAACTGCTTAAATATATCCGATCTGTTTCCCACATTGCCAGCTTGCATATCCCTCAGAGCTGATGCCCATTACCTACATATCCGGGCTTGCATTTCCCTCAAATTTTGGTTTTCATTTCCTGCCAGTAAAGTATAGGTAAGTGAGTCTCACGTCAGTGTGGGAAGACTATTAGAGAAAGTTCTGAAGGAGAGCATCTATTGCCACTTGGTGAGGCAAGGCTTGGTTATGCCGAACAAACTTGTTTTTTTTTTAGGTGATCAGGCATGTAAATGGGGCTAGTGTAGTTCAGCAAAATTATATAAATTTCAGCAGAGTCTTTGACAAGATTCTAGAACAAAGAACAAACAAAGAACAAAACAGCACGGGAAACAGGCCCTTTGGCCCAGCGAGCCTGCGCCACCACCCGATGTTCCCACCTCTACCCGCGATCCTTGTCCATGTTTATGGATCTATGGATTAAAAACCAAATTTGAGACAATTTAGGGAGAATTTGTTTTGCCAATTAGCCTAAGTGCACATCTCTGGGATGTGGGAGGAAACCGGAGCTCCCGGAGAAAACCCACGCAAGCACGGGCAGAATGCGCAAACTCCCACAGACACAGGCCCAAATCCATGTATCTGCACAGCACAGCGATAGTCACTGAGCTGTCGTGTTGCCCATCAAATGGTCCAGGTCAAGCATACACTAACGACGTGAAGCACTAGGATACTCTCGAAAAAAATCCAAGAGCAGCCCTCTCACGACCCATCGCGTGTATGCCCCTCGTTAGACAACAAGGTGGACCAAAGCACCTGTAGGATAAAAACAAGTACATCAATATCATCATCTATTTACACACTTCCCAGGGACTCCCAAGGCTCATGATCCCTATTTTAAATCAGTTTTCTATACCCCTCCATTCCCATTCTGTTCATGTGCCCATCTAAGTATTTCTTAAATAACTCCAGAGTACCTGCCTCCACCACTTTACTTGGCAGCGCATTCCATACCCCCACCACCCTCTGTGTGAAAAATCTCCCTCTAGCATCCAAATTATACCTTACCCCCCTCACCCTAAGCCCGTGACCCCTCGTGCTATTTGAGTCCATCCTAGGAAAAAGCTTAACCCTATTTACTCTATCTATACCCCTCATAATCTTGTACACCTCTATTAGATCTCCTCTAAGTCTACGTCTTTCTAAGGAAAACAGTCCCAATTTGCCTAACCTCTCCTCGTAACTCAGACCTTCCATACCAGGCAGCATCCTGGTAAACCTCCTCTGCACTCTTTCCAGAGTCTCCATGTCCTTCCAATAGTAAGGTGACCAGAACTGGACGCAGCATTCCAAATGAGTTCTAACCAACATTTTATACAACAATTAGCTATTCGCCAATCCCCTCGAGCTTCCAATGAAGATGGAGAGATTTATGTCAAGCCCCAGCAGTTACTGGCCTTGCCTCCCTCAGTATTCTGGGATCGATCCCATCAGGTCTTGGGGACCTATCTACTTCAAACCTTTTTAAGACACCCAACTTTTTGATAGACTCCTCCTTTTTGATATTGACATGACCCAGAATATCGACACATCTTACCCATGGCTCCTCATCCATCAACTCATTCTGTGTCATACTGTAATTCTGATTTTGGATCCCATTTCTTGGAGAGTCTGGTCCCTGTTACCCCTTTGAGGAGGTGGTGAATAGCTGCTGCTTTGAACACCTCAGTGTCTGTGGTGTAAGTGCACCTGGAATGCTTTTGAAAGGGAATTCCTGGTTTTGTCCCAGCAATAGTGAAGGAACTGTGATATATTTCCAAGCCAGGAAGGCAAGTGGGTAGGAAGGAAAGAGCCAAATGCAGGTTTTAAATGAAGTCTCATGGCACCTTTAATCTCATCTTTCTTATTTTGCAGATTGGAACTCAGGTGGACATTTTCAAAGCAGTGAACAGTTTGGGGGTGATTTTAGGAGGCGCCTTCGGAGGACTCATCTTGCTGATCATAACAATAGTTGTCTTTTATAAAGTAAGTTTGGGCCTGCTTTCACTGAACAACTTGAAAAAGGAAGACACTGGGGACAGTGCAGGCAATGGGAGGAGATCACAGTGCCTCTGTGTGGGACAGTGTAAAAACTCGGAGGGCCTCTGTGAGGGACAGTGTAAAAACTGGGAGGATCTCTGTGAGGGACAGTGTAAAAACTGGGAGGATCTCTGTGAGGGACACTGTAAAAACTGGGAGGATCTCTGTGAGGGACAGTGTAAAAACTGGGAGGATCTCTGTGTGGGACAGTGTAAAAACTGGGAGGATCTCTGTGAGGGACAGTGTAAAAACTGGGAGGATCTCTGTGAGGGACACTGTAAAAACTCAAAACAGGACTGTAAAAACTGGGAGGATCTCTGTGAGGGACAGTGTAAAAACTGGGAGGATCTCTGTGAGGGACACTGTAAAAACTGGGAGGATCTCTGTGAGGGACAGTGTAAAAACTGGGAGGATCTCTGTGAGGGACAGTGTAAAAACTGGGAGGATCTCTGTGAGGGACAGTGTAAAAACTGGGAGGATCTCTGTGAGGGACAGTGAAAACTGGGAGGATCTCTGTGAGGGACACTGTAAAAACTGGGAGGATCTCTGTGAGGGACAGTGTAAAAAGGGAGGATCTCTGTGAGGGACAGTGTAAAAACTGGGAGGATCTCTGTGAGGGACAGTGTAAAAACTGGGAGGATCTCTGTGAGGGACAGTGTAAAAACTGGGAGGATCTCTGTGAGGGACACTGTAAAAACTGGGAGGATCTCTGTGAGGGACAGTGTAAAAACTGGGAGGATCTCTGTGAGGGACACTGTAAAAACTGGGAGGATCTCTGTGAGGGACAGTGTAAAAACTGGGAGGATCTCTGTGAGGGACAGTGTAAAAACTGGGAGGATCTCTGTGAGGGACAGTGTAAAAACTGGGAGGATCTCTGTGAGGGACAGTGTAAAAACTGGGAGGATCTCTGTGAGGGACAGTGTAAAAACTGGGAGGATCTCTGTGAGGGACAGTGTAAAAACTGGGAGGATCTCTGTGAGGGACAGTGTAAAAACTGGGAGGATCTCTGTGAGGGACAGTGTAAAAACTGGGAGGATCTCTGTGAGGGACAGTGTAAAAACTGGAGGATCTCTGTGAGGGACACTGTAAACTGGAGGATCTCTGTGTGGGACACTGTAAAAACTGGGAGGATCCTGTGAGGGACACTGTAAAAACTGGGAGGATCTCTGAGGGACACTGTAAAACTGAGGATCTTGTGAGGACAGTGTTAATGGGGATCTCTGTGGGACAGTGTAAAACTGGGAGGATCTCTGTGAGGGACAGTGTAAAAACTGGGAGGATCTCTGTGAGGGACACTGTAAAAACTGGGAGGATCTCTGTGAGGGACAGTGTAAAACTGGGAGGATCTCTGTGAGGGACGTGTAAAAACTGGGAGGATCTCTGTGAGGGACAGTGTAAAAACTGGGAGGATCTCTGTGAGGGACAGTGTAAAAACTGGGAGGATCTCTGTGAGGGACACTGTAAAAACTGGGAGGATCTCTGTGAGGGACACTGTAAAAACTGGGAGGATCTCTGTGAGGGACACTGTAAAAACTGGGAGGATCTCTGTGAGGGACAGTGTAAAAACTGGGAGGATCTCTGTGAGGGACACTGTAAAAACTGGGAGGATCTCTGTGAGGGACAGTGTAAAAACTGGGAGGATCTCTGTGAGGGACACTGTAAAAACTGGGAGGATCTCTGTGAGGGACAGTGTAAAAACTGGGAGGATCTCTGTGAGGGACACTGTAAAAACTGGGAGGATCTCTGTGAGGGACAGTGTAAAAACTGGGAGGATCTCTGTGAGGGACAGTGTAAAAACTGGGAGGATCTCTGTGAGGGACAGTGTAAAAACTGGGAGGATCTCTGTGAGGGACACTGTAAAAACTGGGAGGATCTCTGTGAGGGACAGTGTAAAAAGGGAGGATCTCTGTGAGGGACAGTGTAAAAACTGGGAGGATCTCTGTGAGGGACACTGTAAAAACTGGGAGGATCTCTGTGAGGGACAGTGTAAAAACTGGGAGGATCTCTGTGAGGGACACTGTAAAAACTGGGAGGATTTCTGTGAGGGACAGTGTAAAAACTAGGAGGATCTCTGTGAGGGACACTGTAAAAACTGGGAGGATCTCTGTGAGGGACAGTGTTAGCACTGGGAGGATCTCTGTGTGGGACAGTGTAAAAACTGGGAGGATCTCTGTGAGGGACAGTGTTAGCACTGGGAGGATCTCTGTGAGGGACAGTGTTAGCACTGGGAGGATCTCTGTGTGGGACAGTGTTAGCACTGGGAGGATCTCTGTGTGGGAGAGTGTTAGCGTTGGGAGGAACTCTGTGTGGGACAGTGTATCCACTGGGAGGATCTCTGTGTGCGACAGTGTAAACACTGGGAGGATCTCTGTGTGGGACAGTGTATACACTGGGAGGATCTCTGTGTGGGACAGTGTATACACTGGCGGGATCTCTGTGTGGGACAGTGTTAGTACTGGGAGGATCTCTGTGTGCGACATTGTATACATTGGAAGGATCTCTGTGTGGGACAGTGTATACACTGGGCAGATCTCTGTGTGGGACAATGTAAACACTGGGAGGATCTCTGTGTGCGACAGTGTATACATTGGAAGGATCTCTGTGTGGGACAGTGTATACACTGGGCAGATCTCTGTGTGGGACAGTGTATACACTGGGCAGATCTCTGTGTGGGACAGTGTAAACACTGGGAGGATCTCTGTGTGGGACAGTGTATACACTGGGCAGATCTCTGTGGGACAGTGTATACACTGGGCAGATCTCTGTGTGTGACAGTGTAAACACTGGGAGGATCTCTGTGTGGGACAGTGTATACACTGGGAGGATCTCTGTGTGGGACAGTGTATACACTGGCAGGATCTCTGTGTGGGACAGTGTTAGTACTGGGAGGATCTCTGTGTGCGACAGTGTATACATTGGAAGGATCTCTGTGTGGGACAGTGTATACACTGGGCAGATCTCTGTGTGGGACAATGTAAACACTGGGAGGATCTCTGTGTGGGACAGTGTAAACACTGGGAGGATCTCTGTGTGGGACAGTGTATACACTGGGCAGATCTCTGTGTGGGACAGTGTATACACTGGGCAGATCTCTGTGTGGGACAGTGTAAACACTGGGAGGATCTCTGTGTGGGACTGTGTATACACTGGGCAGATCTCTGTGGGACAGTGTATACACTGGGCAGATCTCTGTGTGGGACAGTGTAAACACTGGGAGGATCTCTGTGTGGGACAGTGTAAACACTGGGAGTATCTCTGTGTGGGACAGTGTATACACTGGGAGGATCTCTGTGTGGGACAGTGTATACACTGGGAGTATCTCTGTGTGGGACAGTGTAGACACTGGGAGGATTTCTGTGTGGGACAGTGTAAACACTGGGAGGATCTCTGTGTGGGACAGTGTATACACTGGGAGTATCTCTGTGTGGGACAGTGTAGAAACTGGGAGTATCTCTGTGTGGGACAGTGTATACGCTGGGAGGATCTCTGTGTGGGACAGTGTAAACACTGGGAGGATCTCTGTGTGGGACAGTGTATACCCTGGGAGGATCTCTGTGTGGGACAGTGTATACACTGGGAGTATCTCTGTGTGGGACACTGTAGACACTGGGAGTATCTCTGTGTGGGACAGTGTAAACCCTGGGAGGATCTCTGTTTGGGACAGTGTATACCCTGGGAGGATCTCTGTGTGGGATAGTGTAGACACTGGGCGGATCTCTGTGGGACAGTGTATACACTGGGAGGATCTCTGTGTGGGACAGTGTATACATTGGGAGGATCTCTGTGTGGGACACTGTATACACTGGGAGGATCTCTATGTGGGACAGTGTGTATACTGGGAGGATCTCTTCTTCTGTTTGAGACTGTGTAGACATTCAGAGGTTCTGTCCTGTTGCCCTGACAGGGCTAATACTGTGAAAACTCTCCCTCTGGGTGGCGAAAGTGTACATGCAGGGATCTTGCTGACTTTTGTATGGATAATAAGTTGACTGTGTCGCAGCCTCAGGATATATGGATAGTCATTGTAGACTGAAATGTGAGGAAAATCTTACTGAAGGGGTTGTGCATATTTGGAACTCCCAGGAAGTTTTGCTCCCACATATAGACATAGAACATAGAACACTGCAGCACAAACAGGCCCTTCAGCACACAAGTTGTGCCGAACACATCAAAACCTACCCAGCCATAGACCTATCTATAACCCCCAATCCCATTGGATCCCATATACTCATCCAGAAGTCTTTTAAAAGACCCCAGCAAGTTCGCCTCGAACACCACCGATGGCAGCCGATTCCATTCACTCACCACCCTCTGAGTGAAAAACTTTCCCCTAGTATCCCCTCAGTACTTGCTTCCCTGCACCTTAAATCTGTGCCCTCTTGTCGCGACCATTTCAGCCCTGGCAAATAGTCTCTGAGAATCCACCCTATCTAATCCTCTCAACATCTTGTAAACCTCTATCAGGTCGCCTCTCAACCTTCGTCTCTCCAGGGAGAACAGTCCCAGCTCCCTCAACCTGTCTTCATAAGGCATGCCTCCCAATCCAGGCAACATCCTTGTAACTCTCCTCTGCACCCTTTCAATAGCTTCCACGTCCTTCCTATAGTGAGGCGACCAGAACTGCGCACAGTACTCCAAGTGTGGTCTGACAAGGGTCCTATAAAGCTGCAGCATTACCTCCTGACTCCTGAACTCAATCCCTCGATGAATGAAGGCCAGTACACCGTAAGATTTCTTAACCACATCCTCCACCTGGGAGGCCGATTTGAGAGTCTTATGGACCCGGACCCCAAGATCCCTCTGCTCTTCCACACAGCTAAGAATCCTACCTTTGATAGTGTACTCATTCATCCCGTTGGATCTGCCAAAATGGACCACAACACATTTATCCGCGTTGAAGTCCATCTGCCACTTCTCCGCCCAGTCTTGCACCCTGTCGATGTCATGCTGCAACTTCTGACATCCCTCCAGACCATCCACAACACCACCGACCTTCGTGTCATCGGCGAACTTACTCACCCATCCCTCCACTTCCTCATCCAGTTCATTTATGAAAATGACAAACAGCAAGGGTCCTAGAACAGATCCCTGGGGCACTCCACTGGTGACCAACCTCCATGCAGAAAAAGAGCCGTCCACAACCACCCTCTGCCTTCTGCAGGCAAGCCAGTTCTGGATCCACAAGGCCAAAGCCCCTTGGATCCGATGGCCTCTCACCTTCTCAAGAAGTCTTGCATGTGGGACCCTGTCAAATGCCTTGCTGAAGTCCATGTACACCACGTCCACTGCTCTTCCTTCGTCAATGTGTTCAGTCACATTTTCGAAGAACTCAATTAAGCTCGTAAGGCACGACCTGCCTTTTACAAAACCATACTGACTATTTCTAATCAACCTAAACTTCTCCAAATGCTCGTAAATCTTGTCCCTCAGAAGCCTCTCCATCAGCTTACCAACCCCTGAGGTCAGACTCACCGGTCGGTAATTTCCAGGACTATCCCTGTTCCCTTTCTTGAAAATAGGGACCACATCCGCAATCCTCCGGAACCCCTCCCATCTCCATCGACGACGCAAAGATCATCGCCAGGGGCTCTGCAATGACATCCCTCACCTCCCACAATAACCTGGGGGACATCCCATCTGGTCCCGGAGACTTGTCTATCTTGATAGCATTTAAAAGTTCTAACACATCCGCTTTCTTAATATCTACATACTCAACCTTTTCAGTCTGCTGCAAACTTGTAGTGCATCCTCCCAGATCACTTTCCACCGTGAATACTGAGGCAAAGTACTCATTAAGCACCTCTGCCATTTCTTCCGGTTCCATACAGACTTTTCCCCCTTCACCTTTTATAGGTACTATCCCTTCTCTTCTCATCCTTTTACTTTTCACATATTTGTAGAAGGCCTTGGGATTCTCCTTACTCCTACCAGCCAAGGCCTTCTCATGACCCCTTCTGGCTCTCCTAATTTCCTTTTTAAGCTCTCTTCTATAAGCCTTATACTTCTCTAGATCCCAACATCTCCTAGCTCTTTGAACCTTTTATACACCTTTCTTTTCTTCCTGACTATGTTCACCACAGCCTTCGTGCACCACGGTTCGCGCGTCCTACCAAAACCTCCTTGTCTCACCGGAACGTTGTCGTGCAGAGCTCCAGACAAGCATTCCTTGAATATCTGCCACCTTCCTTCTGTGCTTTTTCCCAAGAACACCTCCTTCCAGTTTATTCGCCCCAACATCTGCCTGATGTCTCCATATTTCCCCTTATTCCAGACAAACACCTTCCTAGCCTGCCTGATCCTATCCTTTTCCAATGCAAGGGTGAAGGAGATAGAATTATGATCTCCATTCCCAAGATGCTCTCCTACCGAGAGATCCATCACCTGTCCTGGTTCATTAGCTAGTACCAGGTCCAGTACAGCCTCTCCTCTCGTAGGTTTGTCCACGTGCTGTGTCAGGAAACCCTCCTGAACACACCTAACAAACTCCTCCCCATCCAATCCCCTTACCCTTGGGATATTCCAGTTGATGTTTGGGAAACTGAAGTCTCCCATCACAACAACTCTGTTATTTCTACATCTCTCCAGTATCTGCTTCCCTATCTGCACCTCAACTTCCCTGTCACTATTGGGCGGCCTATAGAATACACCCAGCAACGTCACCGACCCTTTGCTATTCCTAACTTCCACCCACAGAGACTCCGTAGACATTCCCTCCTCGGTATCCACCTTCTATGCAGCCATGACACTGTCCCTGATCAACAGTGCCACTCCACCACCTCTTTTGCCTCCCTCCCTGTCCTTCCTGAAGGATCTGAATCCCGGGACCTGTAGTACCCAGTCCTGTCCTTGAGACATCCAAGTCTCTGTAATGGCCACCACTTCACAATCCCAAGCAGCAATCCACGCCCTAAGTTCATCCACCTTATTTACTACACTCCTGGCATTAAAATAGACACAGCTCAGTCCCTCAGACTGGACATTTCCCTTCTCCCCCATTCGTCTAACCTGCCTCTCATCCTGCCTAGAGTCCTTTCCTACCTGGGAGCTAACTTCCTTGCTCCCAGTCTCCACATCACTATTCCCTCCCCCTAACCTTTCTAGTTTAAAGTCCCCCCAGTAGCCCTAGCCAGTCTTCCCGCCACGATATTAGTCCCCCTGGGATTCAGGTGCCACCCGTCTTTGCTGTACAGGTCACACCCGCCCCTAAAGAGGTCCCAATGATCCAGGAACTGGAATCCCTGCCCCCTGCTCCAGTCCCTCAGCCACGTATTCAACCTCCACCTCATAGTATTCCTGCTCTCACTCTCCCGAGGCGCAGGCAGCAATCCTGAGATTACTACCTTCGCTTTCCTCTTTCTCAGCTGCCTACCCAGTTCCCTATAATCCCTTTTCATGTCCACTTCCCTCTTCCTGCCTATGTCAGTAGTACCTATATGTACTACAACTTCCAGTTCCTCAGCCTCCCCTTTCAGGATGTCCGGGACGCATCCAGAGACATCCCGAATCCCACCTCCAGGGAGACATACCACCATCCGCGACTCCCGTCTGCGTCCACAAAAACGCCTGTCCGCCCCCCTCACTAGGGAGTCCCCTATAAGCACTGCCTTTTTGCTCTCTTTTTTAGGTTTTTGTTTTTGTTCAGCTCCAGGGAGCTGGCCACCGCTGCCTCCCTTGGATGAGCTGTCCCCCACAATAGTACTCAGGCAAGAGTACTTATTTTGAAGGGGGACATCCACCGGTGTACTTTCCATCACCTGAGGTTTCCCCTTCCTAATAGTTACCCATGTGCCTTCTCCCTTTTGCCCTGGTGTGACTACTTGTCTGTAGCTCCTATCAATAATCTCCTCATTCTCCCTAATGAGTTGAAGGTCCTCAAGCTGCATTTTCAGTTCTTTTACCTGGTCCCGTAGGGATTGCAGCTCCACACAGCGATCACAGGTATGGACATCTGGGAGACCTGAGACAATTCTTTGCCGGGCTGGCTGTATTTTTGCTCTTCCCCGATGTGCAGTGTAGATGTGAAATTGGACATAAGACAGCGAGTGCAACAGTAGATGGAGGTGAAATTCAACAGGGCCCAATGGCATCCACTCGTTCCTGTTTCTGATGGGTATCTCATATACATTATATATATATAGATATATAGTTATCGTCTGAAAAAGACTTGTTACCCTTAATCGGTGTAATCTTGTATGAAGATTTCCGATCCAGTATCTCGACGTGACATGTGAAAACGAAAACAGTTGATGTAAGTTGAAATTTCTCAGCTGAGCAGCAGTATCGAACAGACACGTTAGAGTCACAAAGTGAGTGATTAGACCCCGAATTCTGAGATGAAAAAGCAAAGGTGTTTTTGTTGCAGTTTAACATTAAAAAATTGCCAGAGGGTCAGTAGTGAGGGAGTGCCGCACTATCAGAGGGTCAGTAGTGAGGGAGCGCTGCACTGTCAGAGGGTCAGTGCTAAGGGTATGCCATGATCTCACATCTAATTCTGGATGTTCGCAGCTTGGATTTTTCAAACGATATGGGAAACCTGGAGAGGGACAGTGCCTCGAAATGACTGCCTCAAATGGAGGGGAAGGTTCCTCAACAGAGTGAAAATGAGCAAGGTTGTGTAAAATCCTGAGCTTCATGCAGTAGCAACGTGTACCAATTTCATGCCAAAGTGGAATAAAATGAACAATAAAAGACAGATAGTTAAATATGAATGTTAGTTTTCAGACATTGTAAACCTTACCTGTTTGTACTAGTTAAACATAGTTAAACAGCTGCAGATGGTAGAGTGCGATAACGACTGTTTGACAGG
Organism: Sphyrna mokarran; assembly: GCA_024679065.1. Classification (NCBI taxonomy): domain Eukaryota; kingdom Metazoa; phylum Chordata; class Chondrichthyes; order Carcharhiniformes; family Carcharhinidae; genus Sphyrna; species Sphyrna mokarran. The sequence continues at coordinate 13,032,953 of JAGIQG010000039.1, read as the reverse complement.
AGGATTCCTTCTGGGAAGTGGCAGCCACACAAGTTACTTCAATGGAGAAGCTGCTGAAACTGTGGAAAAGATGTGGATCATGACTGAAGCTGCCAGACAAACTCCAGTCCTGTCTGAAACCACAGCGGGGGCGGGGGGGGGGGGGGGGGGGGGGGGAGCAGGGTACTGCATCTTGGCTGGAATTGATACCAGAATTTGCATTGTGACTGATGCTGAGAATCATGATGTATAAATACCCACATTTATTTGTGTGCAGCATGAAGCCTGGTAACCCACTGTTAGGTACCAGGTCTCTCCCAAAAGCTTTTAAAATAAAACTACTATACTTTGACTCACTAAGAGTCTCAGAGGTGATTTTTACTGACAATACTGGGATTATGGGGATGGGATCTGGGTGAGGTTGCAGGGATGGTGTCTGGGTGGGGTCACGTGCACGCGGTCTGGGTGGGGTTGTTGCTGCAGACTCCTCTGCAATGTACGGTTTCTATGATTTCTATGTTCCACCGTAGACTTTGCCCCAAGGAGCTGTTCCCCGTCAACTCTGGCCAGATCCTGCCTTATTTTAATGAAAGCAGCTTTCCCCTAGTCCAATGCCATCTTCTGCCAGCCTTTTTTCCTTGTCCATTACAAATCTGAACCATAGCATGTTATGATTGTGATTGTTAAAATGCTCTCCCTGCTACTACAGTGGACACTTGTCCAGTTTCATTTTGCATATCCAGCATTGCACCATCCCTTGTTAGGCTTCTACATTAATACAAAGAACAATACAAAGAACAATATAGCACAGAGAACAGGCCCTTTGGCCCAACAAGCCCGCACCGCCATTTTGATATTCTGAGTGCCCTCCTCTACCTTTGACCTTTGTCATATTGTAATATGTAATTTGTAATATTGATCCAAAAAATCTCCCTTGGACACATTTAAAGCAATCCACGCCCTCTGAATGCTTTATACTTTGACTATTCCAATTAAGTTGAAATCCCCTGGTAAAATTAACCAATTGGTACACGACTCAGGGAATTTGTATAAACGTCTCCTATTTCCCACTGACTCACTAGGGCCCTGCCCTCTTTATGTTCCTTAATTCTACACACACAGTGCCAGGCTCTGTGGCTTAGTTGGTTAAAGTGCCTGCCTAGTAAGCAGAAGATCCTGGGTTCAAATGCCAGCAGAGTCTTAGTTCTTTCGCAATGACCTTTACAATTGTGCGAATAACAAAATCCATTTTCAGGATGGTAGTTTGCCTCCCTGGAGCAGGAGTGCAAGATGTGTCTGATAGGGTAGAGGGCATTTTGAAGGGTGAGGAGACCCAGGCGGATGTGATAATTCACTTGGGAGAGAAGGATGTAGAAAGGAAGAGAAGGGAGGATGTACAAAGACAGTTGAGGAAGTTGGGGCTAGGCTGAAGAGCAGGGCCTCCAGGATGGCGATCTCAGGGCTGCTTCCAGGGCCAGGAGAAATGAGATCCTACAGCTGAATGCGTGGCTGAAGGACTGGTGTAGGGCAGAGGGTTTCGTATTTGTGGATAACTGGGAAGTCTTTGTGAAAGAAGGGCAGCTGTATAGAAGGGACGGGGAACACTTGAATGGGAAGGGCATGAATATCTTAGCTGGGAGGTTAGCTGGAGAGTTTCGGCAGGATTTAAACTAATATGGAGAGGGGGAGGGGCTGAGACCGACAGCTCGGTAGAGAGCGAGATGGGAGATTGAGTAAGCTTGGATGAGAAGAGATACAGCGGGGAGAAGAAGGTTCCGAGTGGGCTTGGAGGTCTGGAGTGTGTCTGTTTCAATGCGAGGAGCGTAACGGGAAAAACGGATGAACTTAGGGCCTTAATGTTTGCGAGGAACTTGGATGTGGTTGCGGTGACGGAGACGTGGTTAAAGGAAGGGGAGCAGTGGCAGCTGAATATTCCTGGGTATAAGTGTTTCAGGCGTGATAGAGGAGGGTCCAGAAGAGGTGGGGGAGTGGCGTTGTTAGTTAGGGAGAGCATCACAGCGGTGCAGAGGGAGGACAATACAGAGGAGTTAGGAGTGGAGTGGCTGTGGGTGGAGTTGAGGAATAGAGAGGGGGCGATTACTATGCTAGGGGTGTATTACAGGCCACCCAACAGCCCGTGGGCAGTTGAAGAAGGCATATGTGAAGACATTTTGGATAGGTGCAGAAAGAACAGAGTCGTTCTGTAGTTCTGGTGTGTAAAAAAAAAGTTAACGAGTTGATTGAGCTACTTTCCACAGTGTTGCTTTCAATTCCTCAATTTAGACAGATTCGGAGGAAAGGGTTGCTCGGACCACATGCTGGAAAGCAACACTGCCCTTATTTTCTGATGATTTAGTTGGCATTGCATCTTGATGCTGCACGGCAAACATTTCAATCCCGAGGGGGTATTTTATATTTTAAAACAGCATGTGACAGATGCTGCAGTTCTGAAATATTACAGAAAACTCTAGAAAATCTCAGCAGATCTGGCAGCATCTGTGTGAGAGAGGGATCATTAAAGGGCAGAAATCTCTGATAAAGTATGCTGCTCGACCATTACCCAAAGAGAACAGAGAATTTAGTGTTCAGCCAAATCTCTCCATTCACAGCAATGGCCCTGGGGAATTTCAGCTACAGATGCAATTGGAGAACGCCAGCAGACATTTCGAGTTCTTGTGACATTTCTTCAGAGTTTCACAGCTGCAAATGAGAATGTGGCAGATGGAATTCAATCCTGATAAATGTGAGGTGATGCATTTCGGGAGAAAGAATGTAGGGGGGAGGTATATGATAAAGAGTAGACCTATTAAGAGTATTGAAACGCAGAGGAACCTGGGGGTGCAGGTGAACAAGTCTCTGAAGGTGGCAGAGCAAGTGGAGAAGGTTGTGAAGAAAGCATATAGTATGCTAGCCTTTATAGGAAGAGGTATAGAGTACAAGAGCTGGCCTTTAATGTTGCAGTTGTATAAAACGTTGGTTAGACCTCATTTAGAATACTGCGTCCAGTTCTGGTCGCCTTACTACTGGAAGGACGTGGAGACTCTGGAGAGAGTGCAGAGAAGGTTTACCAGGATGCTGCCTGATATGGAAGGTCTGAGTTACGAGGAGAGGTTAGGCAAATTGGGGCTGTTTTCCTTAGAAAGACATAAACTTAGAGGAGATCTAATAGAGGTGTACAAGATTATGAGGGGTATAGATGAAGTAAACAAGGTTAAGCTTTTTCCTAGGATGGACTCGAATAGCACGAGGGGTCATGAGCTCAGGGTGAGGGTGATGAGGTATAATTTGGATGCTAGAGGGAGGTTTTTCACACAGAAGGTGGTGGGGGTATGGAAATCGCTGCCAAGTAAGTGGTGGAGGCAGGTACTCTGGAGTTATTTAAGAAATACTTAGATGGGCACATGAACAGAATGGGAATGGAGGGGTATAGAAAACTGATTTAAAATAGGGATCATTAGCCTTGGGAGTCCCTGGGAAGTGTGTAAATAGACGATGATATTGATGTACTTGTTTTTATCCTACAGGTGCTTTGGTCCACCTTGTTGTCTAACAAGGGGCATACACGAGATGGGTCGTGAGAGGGCTGCTCTTGGATTTTTTTCGAGAGTATCCTAGTGCTTCACGTTGTTAGTGTACGCTTGACCTGGACCATTTGATGGGCAACATGACAGATCAGTGACTATCGCTGTGCTGTGCAGATACATGGATTTGGGCCTGTGTCTGTGGGAGTTTGCGCATTCTCCCCGTGCTTGCGTGGGTTTTCTCCGGGCACTCCGGTTTCCTTCCACATTCCAAAGATGTGCTCTTAGGCTAATTAGCAAAACAAATTCTCCCTAAATTGTCTCAAATTTGGCTCTCCTCATAGATGTTAGCTTATCTACAGAGTTGAATCAGTGTTTTTTTATATTCTGTATGTCCTCGAAATGATGCTGGGTAAGTAGCAAGAATGGTCGCTTTGCAGCTGAGAGCCATATATAAACAAACATACCATCTGATACTTAAACATGAATGTTGCTTCTGTTAAAGTTCAGTGTCGTGTGGAGAGAACTGGCAAAAACTTTAAAATATTTTTGACTTAAAAATCTGATGTGAATTTTCTTTGACGAATGCAAATCTGCAGTGGTAAACGTAAGTCTTTGAAGCAACTGGAAATTTTAAAAGCGTTTGGCTGTTTAAATACATTACAAATTAAAATATTTCAATCTGTATTTCTAGTTCAAATGAATGATCACAATACAGAATTATTTTAATGCAAGGAAAACAAAACAGTCTTCATGATGAGCTCCACGACTGAAATCGACAATTGATTCTGCCCTGCAGTTAGCTTCCATTAATTCCACGAGGTTTAATTGGAATTTGTAACTTGTATTGAGAGGAGAAGAACATGTGATGTGTTGGTGAGACTGAGTATTCTGTAGGCAAATACATTAAATATTAAGTAACATACTAAATAAAATACTATGGTTGCAAAACAAAATGTTATCAAAAGACTCGAGATTTTAACTGCTACAGAACAGAATGTTGAAATTGCCATTTGATGTTATACGATACAGTGGGAAAGCAAACAATAAAAAGAGACATTTAGGTTTTATTGTTTTCTGTTGTACAATTTTCAGATACAGGCAAACGTTCAGTTAGACTCTTTGTATTCTACAATATTGCACTTGCAACTTCTGTTTGGTGCAGAAGTAAGAACAAGGAACATATTAACCTGAAAAATTGACTGACACGGCTACTACAGAAATGAACACAAACACTGCTCCAGTGTCATTTGTATAAGATTCAATGCCACATATTCAATGTATCATTAAGTATTCAAAGAACAGATCTGCACTGTGAGTTTTTGGAACTTAAAACATGGAGTTTGGTGAAACAGGCAGCAGAGGCTACGGAGAGGAGGTCCCATGAGAGAGAGTGCTGATTGGAAAGTAGTGAGTTAGATCAGTAAATCTTTACAAATTTTTATCACATTTTATGGTTGGAAAATACATATTATTGTTCATAATCAGTAAGGGCTGGAATTGGTTGGATGAAGATAAGGAAAGAAAGATGTAATTCGTGTTAAATTTAATAATTTTTTTTGAAATGCTTGATTAACACTAGAAATGTCAGTCACTGGGGTGGAGTGCTCTAACTGTGAGATGTGGGAGGTCTGTGATGCTTCCTGCATTCTGGATAGCTATCTCTGCAGGAAGTACATCAAATGGCAGCTCCTCACAGACAGTTCGGTTTGAACAGTAGTTGGATGCATTTAGAAGCATATGGTGGTGAAAAGCATCATAGAGAGGAGTTACAGAGACGTGGTTACTCCCAAGGTGCAGGCAGATAGATGGGTGACCCTTAGAAAGGATAGGCTGTCAGTGCAGTAAAGTTACCTGGATGTCCCTGTCTCTAATAGATATAGTGCTTTGGATTCTGTTGGTGGGGGATGACCTATCAGGGGAAAACAATAGCAGCAGCCTGTGCAACATTAGGGATAGCTCTGTTGTTCAGTAGAAAGGGTCAAAGCACAGAAGAGCAATAGTCAGGGGCACAGATATACTCTTCTGTGGTTGCGAAAGAGATTCCAGGGTCGCCTCCCTGGTGCCAGAATCTGGGATGTCACTGAACAGCTGCAGAGCATCCTGAAGGGGGAAGATGATAAAACAAATGTCATGGCCAAGTTGGTACCAATGACATCAGTAGAAAGAGGGATGAGGTCTTGTATTGAGAATGAGGAAATTAGGCAGTAGATTAATGAGCAGGACCTCTCGGGTTGTAATCTCTGGATTACTCCCAGTGTCACTGTACATGTGGGATGTCCACGTCTGAACTGACATCCTTGTTGGTGGCTTTGCCAGTGCTGTTGGGAAGTGTTGGGAGGGGACCCAGACTGTTAGCAGAGTAGGAACACAATATAACATAGAAAAGCAATCACGTCAGTAGAATACAGCAGTAGTTTGTTCGAAAGAGGTAAGATAAGGCTGGAGAGACTCTAATACCAGGAGTATTAAAGAATGAGTTAATGGCGAGCATTGACCATGTGCGAGTGATAGGCAGATTTGCAGGTCAACATCTGGGGATATAGAATCTTCAGGCAAGACAGAGGAGGGGGTGAATGAGAAGGAGGCATTGGACTGATGGTTAAGGAGGGAGTCACTGTAATATGGAGAGATTATATTTTGGAGGGGGAATCAAATGAAGCTTTGTGGGTAGAGTTTAGAAATAAAAGAGACATTGCGAGCTGTTTATTATAGACCCCAAAATAGTCAATGGGGAATTGAAGAGCAAATATGGGTGCAATTTGTGGAGATATGTAAATACAGTAAGAGAGATTAGGTGATTTCAACTTTCCCAACATTAATTGGGTTAGCTATTATGTTGAGGGCTTAGATGGAATAAAGATCTTAAAATACATATACCAAAAAGTATTTTAGGCAGTCAGTACAGGAAGTATAGAGGATCCAACAAGGGATAGTGCAGTGTTAGACCGAATGAAACAGGTGGTTGATGCATTGGTGGGGGAGATATTGGTGATAGCCACCACAGCATGGTTCATTTCCAATTTGTTATGGACAAACAAAATGACAAGTTGCAGAAAAGATCTTTGCAACACAGTTTGGAGATAAATTAGATTTCTCTCCCCCTGTCCTATCAAACAGTCCATTGCATTGGATCTGAAGTTTCCCCCCTTTACCCAAATGACTACGTGAATTAGAGTGAACACAAACTGTTCATAGACCAGCCAATCCGGGCTTCATCCCTTAGCAGAGTAAAGTCCTGAATGCATAATTATTCATGCTTCCTGAGTCACTGTCTCCATGTTCTGTGGTCCCCAGGTGTTATATCACCCACATTCCTGCCTCAAATGTTTTGTAGGAAGATGAAAACATATTAATGAGAAATAACAAACGGATTGAATGCAATGATCAATGTCAATTTTCACATTGACTGCAGAATTGTTGAACAAAACAAACTTAATCTGTGTGACCCTAAGAAATCAGACCTTAATCCAGAGAATGGGAAATCTGGTCTTTGCGATCATCATCAGCCTTCACAATGTGTAGTTTACAGTACTGCAAACCATGGTAGCAATATAATGATAAACCCTCCTCATCTGGATTGCAATAGTTTTTGCGGCATACTGTCCCTGGCAAGTTGCAGAAGTCCACAAAATTTATCTATAAAGTAAAACAAATAAACAAACTATTAATTGAGAGAGTGAGCAATAGGAGATGAAAATGTAAATCTGAGTTAGTCATACGTTACTGCGACTAACTCTACATTGTATGTTAACCATGTCAACTTTTGGGGTTATTAAATCCAATATCATTCTTCACCAGTGTGGCAAAGTATTATTTAATTATGTTAATGAAGTTAGGGTTCTTATCAAAACAATGGACCAGTCAAACTAAAGGAGATATATTATGTCATCAGCTGCAGGAAGTGGGGCTCTGGGTGTTGAGACTTGAGCAGAGGCTGGAATCCCTGCCCCGAGTCCATCATGCTGAATACAACACGTATGATCGGTTAGGAAGGTGACCAGAGCAAGTTCTCAGAGCATGAGGAGGGAAAAAGGAAATTGAGAAGGATTGGACATATAAAGTTGGAGTCAGAGAAGTATACCACAAAGGAAGAAAAGGCACTTTGGCCCACTGTGCCACTACTAGTCAAAGACAAAAGACCCAATTAAGATGATCTTATCTTCCAGCACTATGTTTATAGCCTGTATGACTTGGCTTCACAGCTGCATACTTCTTATAGATTTTGTGGGTCTCTGTTTCCACCATCATTCAGGCAGCGATTTCCAGTATCCCAACAAGCTTTGTATGAAATCAACAAAGAATAAAACAGCACGGGAAACGGGCCCTTTGGCCCAACGAGCACGTGCCGCCACCCCGATGTTCCCACTTCTATCCATGATCCCTGACTATGTTTATAGATCTATGCACTGAAACCAAATCTGAGACAATTTAGGGAGAATTTGTTCTGCCAATCAGCCTAAGAGCACATCTTTGGAATGTGGGGGGAAACCAGAGTGCCCGGAGAAAACCCACGCAAGCACAGGGAGAATGCACAAACTCCCACAGATACAGGCCCAAATCCATGTATCTGCACAGCACAGCGATAGTCACTGAGCTGTCGTGTTGCCCATCAAATGGTCCAGGTCAAGTGTACACTAACGACGTGAAGCACTAGGATACTCTCGAAAAAATATCCAACAGCAGCCCTCTCACGACCCATCGCATTAGACAACAAGGCGGACCCAACCAAAGCACCTGTAGGATAAAAACAAGTACATCAGTATCATTGTCTATTTACACACTTCCCAGGGAATCCCAAGGTTCATGATCCCTATTTTAAATCAGTTTTCTGTACCTCACCTCAATTAGATCTTCTCTAAATCTACGTCTTTCTAAGGAAAACAGTCCCAATTTGCCTAATCTGTCCTCATTACTCAGACCTTCCATACCAGGCAACATCCTGGTAAACTGGTTTTTGGCAGGAACATCCTGGTTTTTGGCAGGAATAACAAATGTGTAGAGTATAGGGCTAATGGTAGGACTCTTAATAGTGTTGATGAACAGAGGGATCTTGGTGTATGTGTGCATACATCCCTGAAAGTTGGCAATCAAGTCGATAAGGTTGTTAAGAAGGCATACGGAGTCTTATTTATTGGTAGGGGGATTGAATTTCAGAGCCGCAACGTCATGTTGCAACTGTACAAAACTCTAGTGCAGCTGCACTTGGAGTATTGTGTACAGTTCTGGTCCCCGCATTATAAGAAAGATGTGGAGGCATTGGAGAGGGTACAGAGGAGGTTTACCAGATGTTGCCTGGTATGGAGGGCAGGTCTTATGAAGAGAGGCTGAGGGATTTGAGGTTGTTTTCGTTAGAAAGGAGGCGGCTAAGAGGGGATCTTATTGAAGCATATAAGATGATTAGAGGTTTAGATATGGTGGACAGTGATAGCCTTTTTCCTAGGATGGAGAAAGCTAGCACGAGGGGACATAGCTTTAAATTAAGGGGTGGTGGTTTTAGGACAGAGGTCAGAGGTAGGTTCTTTACCCAGAGGGTGGTAAGGGTATGGAATGCCTTGCCTGCGTCAGTTGTAGATGCGCCAAGTTTGGTGGCGTTTAAGAGGTTAGTAGATAAGTTTATGGATGAAAAGGGAATGGTTTAGGGTAGAGGGTCACTTCTTTTTCCTAATTGGTCGGCGCAACATCGAGGGCCGAAGGGCCTGTTCTGCGCTGTAATGTTCTATGTTCTATGTTCTATGTTCTAAACCTCCTCTGCACTCTCTACAGAATCTCCACGTCGTTCCGGTAGTAAGGTGAACCAGAACTGAATGCAGTTTTCCAAATGAGGTCTAACGTCATTGGTGGCACGAGGGGACATAGCTTTAAATTAAGGGGTGGTAGTTATAGGACGGATGTCAGAGGTAGGTTCTTTACCCAGAGGGTGGTAAGGTATGGAATGCCCTGCCTGCGTCAGTTGTAGATGCGCCAAGTTTGGTGGCGTTTAAGAGGTTAGTAGATAAGTTTATGGACGAAAAGGGGATGGTTTAGGTTAGAGGGTCATTGCTTTTTCCTAATTGGTCGGCGCAACATCGAAGGCCGAAGGGCCTGTTCTGCGCTGTAATGTTCTATGCTCTATGTTCTAACCAGCCTTTTATACAACTGCAACATTAAAGGCCAGCTCCTGTACTCTATACCCCATCCTATAAAGGCTAGCATACCATATGCTTTCTTCAGAACCTTCTCCACCTGCTCTGCCACCTTCAGAGACTTGTGCATCTGCACCCCCAGGTCCCTCTGCGTTTCTATACTCTTAATAGGTCTACCCTTTATCATATACCTCCCCCCTACATTCTTTCTCCCAAAATGCATCACCTCACATTTATCAGGATTGAATTCCATCCGCCATCTATCTGCCCAAGCTACCAGCCTATCTATGTCCTGCTGCAAGGCCTGACAATGCACTTCACTATCCGCAAGTCCAGCCATCTTTGTATCGTCTGCAAACTTGCTGATCACTCCACTTCCTCCCTCTTCCAAGTCATTTATATATCTTACAAATAGAAGAGGTCCCAGTACCGAGTCCTGCGGCACACCACTAGTGACCGACCTCCAGCTAGAAAAACACCCTTCCACTATTACTCGCTGTCTCCTATTAGTAAGCCAGTTAGTTATCCATCTAGCTACCTGTCCTTGTATCCCATTAGCCTTGACCATGAGGGACTTTGTCAAACGCCTTAGTGAAATCCATATAGACAACATCAACGGCTCACCCTTTCTTAACCATTTTCACCACCTCCTCAAAAAATTCTACCAGATTCGTACGGCACAACCTCCTCTTAACAAAGTCATAAATCATCTCTTCAAAACAGTCCCTCAAAATTTTATGCCCCTCACCTAAAATGTATTCCCGCCCATTATTGAATTTTCCATCAAGGGGAAACATTCTACAACACAAAATGTCCTTTGGCCCACAAGTTGTGCCATACCTACTAGGCCTACCTATAACCCTCAATCCCATTAAATCCCATGTACCCATCCAGAAGAATCTTAAAAGACCCCAAGCGAGTTCGCCTCCACTTACTCACCACTCTCTGAGTGAAAAACTTACCCCGACATCTCCCCTGCACCTTAAACTTGTGTCCTCTTGTAGCGACCATTTTAGCCCTGGGAAATGGCCTCTGAGAATCCACACAATCTGTACCTCTCAACATCTTATAAGCCTCTATCAGGTCACCTCTCATCCTTCAACTCATCCTCCCATCCTTCGGATGGATGTTACAGTTTGCAGAGGGACACAGATAAGCTGCAGAGCTGGGCCGAGAGGTGGCAAATAGAATTTAATGCAGAAAACTATGAGGTGATTCGCTTTGGTAAGAGTAATAGGATTACAGAATATAGGGCTAATGGAAGGAACCTCGGGTAGTGTCGACAAGCAGAGGGTGCTCGGTGTACATGTGCATAGATCCCTGAAAGTTGACACGCAGGTTGATAAGATTGTTAAGAAGGCGTACGGTGTGTCAGCTTTTATTGGTAGAGGGATTGAATTTCGGAACCATGAGATCATGTTGCAACTGCACAAAACTCTGGTGTGGCCGCAGTTGGAGTATTGTGTACAGTTCTGGTTGCCGCATTACGAGAAAAATGTGGAGGCATTGGAGAGGGTACAGAGGAGGTTTACCAGGATGTTGCCTGGTATGGTGGGAATGTTGTTGAGGAAAGGCTCAGGGACCTGAGGTTATTTTCAGTGGAGAGAAGATTAAGAGGTGACCTAATTGAGGCATACAAGATGATCAGAGGGTTAGATAGGGTGGACAGTGAGAGCCTTTTTCCTCAGATGGTGATGGCTAACATGAGGGGACATAGCTTTAAATTGAGGGACAGGGATTGCGGGTAGAGGTGGGAACATCGAGGTGGCGGCGCGGGCTCGTTGGGCCGAAGGGCCTGTTTCCCGTGCTGTTTTGTTCTTTGTTCTTTATGTTAGCTTCTTTACTCAGAGGGTAGTAAAGGCATGCAATGCCTTACGCGCATCAGTTGTGGACTCGCCAACTTTAAGGGCGTTCAAATGGTCAGTGGATGGGCAAATGGATAACATTGGAATAGTTTAGGTTAGAGGGTCATTAAATTGATTCCACTGGTTGGCGCAACATCAAGGGCCGAATGGCCTATACTGCGCTGTAATGTTCTATGGTCTATGTTCATCTCATTGGTCCTACCAAAATGGACCACTACACATTTATCCACGTTGAAGTCCATCTGCCACTTCTCCGCTCAGTCTTGCATCCTATCTATGTCACGCTGTAATTTCTGACATCCCTCCAGACTATCCACAATGCCACCAACTTTTGTGTCATCGACAAACTTGCTAACCCATCCCTCCACTTCCTCATCCAGGTCATTTATGAAAATTTACAAACAGCAAGGGTCCCAGAACAGATCCCTGGAGCACTCCACTGGTGACTGATCTCCATACAGAAAAAGACCCATCCACAACCACTCTCTGCTTTCTGCCAGCAAGCCAGTTCTGGATCCACAAGGTAACAGCCCCTTGGATCCCATGGTCTCTCTGTGAACTGAATTAATTAATAAGAGGCCCAAAACTCTTTATAGTACACATTGTAATGTCGTAAAGTGCATGACAGGCCTTTCAGCATATCAAGTCTGCAAAGATAATAATAATTACTATTAACATCACGCTAATGCTGTTTACCAACATTCATCCAATGTCTTTGAGTGTTAGGATTGTTCAAGTGCACATCAAAACACTTTGTAAGTTTGCAAGATCTTAGTCTTCTACTACTTTCCCAGACAATACGTTCCATCATTCCCTGAGTGATTACTTTTACTGAGTGATTTGTTTCCATATAACTTGTCCCTTAACTTTAATTTGTCCCCCCTCGTGTTTGACCCTGCAACCAACAGAAACCACTTAGAACATAGAACATAGAACATTACAGCACAGAACGGGCCCTTCGGCCTTCGATGTTGCGCCGACCAATATAAAAAGCAATGACCCTCTAACCTAAAACCATTCGGTTTTCACCATAAACTTATCTACTAACATCTTAAACGCCACCAAACTTGGCGCATCTACAACTGCAGCAGGCAAGGCATTCCATACCCTTACCACCCTTTGGGTAAGGAACCTACCTCTGACATCCGTCCTATAACCACCACCCCTTAATTTTAAGCTATGTCCCCTTGTGCTAGCTTTCTCCATCCTAGGAAAAAGGCTATCACTGTCCACCCTATCTAAACCTCTAATCATCTTATATGTTTCAATAAGGTCTCCTCTTAGCCGCCTTCTTTCTAACGAAAACAACCTCAAATCCCTCAGCCTCTCTTCATAAGACCTGCCCTCCATACCAGGCAACATCCTGGTAAACCTCCTCTGTACCCTCTCCAATGCCTCCACATCTTTCTTATAATGCGGGGACCAGAACTGCACACAATACTCCAAGTGCGGCCGCACTAGAGTTTTGTACAGTTGCAACATGACGTTGCGGCTCCGAAATTCAATCCCCCTACCAATAAAAGCTAAGACTCCATATGCCTTCTTAACAACCTTATCGACTTGACTGCCTACTTTCAGGGATCTATGCACATATACACCAAGATCCCTCTGTTCATCAAGACTATTAAGAATCCTACCATTAGCCCTATACTCTACACATTTATTATTCCTGCCAAAGTGCATTACCTCACACTTTTCCACATTAAACTCCATTTGCCACCTCTCGGCCCAGCTCTGCAACTTGTCCAAGTCTCTCTGCAAACTATAACACCCCTCTTCACTATCTACCACTCCACCGACTTTAGTGTCATCTGCAAATTTACTAATCCAAATTAGTAAATACCAAATACTTGGTATTACTCCATTCCATATCTTTCATCATCATATTTCAAGCAGGTGCCCTCAACCTTCTCTTCTCTAGAGAAAACAATCCAAGTCTGTCCAGCGTCTAGTCATAGCTAGCGGCAAAACCCTGGTGAATCTCCTCTGAATCACTGTGGTGCTGAATCACATTGTTTCAATAAGAACATAAGAAATAGGAGCAGGAGTGGGCCATCCAGCCCCTCAAGCCTGTCCTGCCATTCAATAAGATCATGGCTGATCTGTAGTGGTTCAGTACCACTTTCCCGCTTTCTCCCCATAACCCTTAATTCCCTTGTCAATTAAAAACCTATCCACTCTTGACTTGAACATATTCAGTGAGGAAGCCTCCACCACCTCATCAGGCAGAGAATTCCAAAGATTCACCACCATCTGCGTGAAGAAACTCCTTCGCAACTCCGATCTGAACCTGCCCCCCACCCCGCAATCTTGAGGCTGTGCCCTCTAGTCCTGCTATCTTTGCTCATCTTTCTCAACCTCTACCCTATCCATCCCCTTCATTATCTTATACATAAGATCCCCTCTCAGCCTTCTAAACTCCAAAGAGTACAAACTATTAGCCTATTCAGTCTCTCCTCATAATCCAATGCCCTCATCTCCAATATCAGCCTAGTAAACCTTCTCTGCACCCCCTCCAAGGCTAATATATCCTTCCTCGAATGCGGCGCCCAAAACTGCACACAGTATTCCAGCTGCGGCCTCACCAGCACCCTATACAGCTGCAACAGAACCTCCCTACTTTTATATTCTATCCCCCTCGCTATAAAGGCCAACATTGCATTTACCTTCTTAATCACCTGCTGCACCTGCAGACTGTGTTTTTGCGATTCGTGCACAAGGACCCCCAGGTCCCTCTGCACCATCGCATGCTGCAGCTTTTCTCCATTTAAATAGTAATCCTTCCTACCATTATTCTTACCAAAGTGGATAACCTCACACTTGCTAACATTATACTCCATCTGCCAGGTCCTCGCCCACTCACTCAACCTATCCAGATCCCTCTGCAGGCTCTCCACATTCTCCACGCAATTTGCTTTTCCACTCATCTTCGTGTCATCAGCAAATTTTGTAACCCTGCACTCAGCCCCTTCATCCAGATCATCTATGTAAATGGTAAATAGTTGAGGTCCCAGCACCGATCCCTGGGGCACTCCACTAGTCACCAGCTGCCAATCAGAATAGCAACCATTAATACCTACTCTCTGCTTCCTATTAGACAACCAATCCTCTATCCAGTCTAACACCCTACCCCCAACTCCCTGCACCTTAACCTTCTGCAGCAATCTTTTGTGAGGCACCTTATCAAATGCTTTTTGGAAATCCAAAAACACCACATCCACCGGTTCCCCTCTATCTACCGCACTAGTCACTTCCTCATAGAACTCCAATAAATTCATCAAGCACGACTTCCCCTTAACAAATCCGTGCTGCGTCTGTCTGATCAAACGGTTCATATCCAGGTGCCTCGCTATTTCTGCTTTGACGACAGATTCAAGCATTTTTCCGACTACAGACATTAAACTAACCGGCCTATAATTCCCTGCCTTCTGTCTGCTACCTTTTTTAAACAGCAGCATAACATTAGACGTTTTCCAATCTTCCAGCACTTTCCTGGAATCCAGCGAATTTTGAAAGATAATTACCTGGATATCCGCTATCATCTCTGCCATTTCCTTGAGGGATGCATTCCATCCGGTCCCGGGGGCTTATCTGCCCTCAGCCCAGTTAGCCTATCAAGCACCACCTCTCTAGTGACTGTAATCTCATCAAAGACCTCATCTCTTACCACCCTTCTATCCTTAATTTCAGGCAAGCTATTTACATCCTCCTCCGTAAAGACCGACACAAAAAACTTTTTCCAGGTCTTAGCTATATCCCTGTCATCCACCATTAAACCACCCCTCTCATCCTCCAAGGGTCCTACATTAACTCTGGCCATCCTCCTATTCTTTATATAAATATATACACCTTTACTGTCCTTTTTGATATTTTGAGCTAGTTTAGCCTCATATTTCATCTTTCCTTTTTTAATCACCTTTTTTAGTCACTCTTTGCTGTTGTTTGAAACTTTCCCAATGCTCCGATTGCCCACTATTTTTAGCCATTCTGAATGCCTCAGTTTTTGATTTAATATTCTCCTTAATTTCCTTGGTGAACCACGGCTGATTTTCCCTTCTCCTACAGTCCTCCTTCACCATCGGAATATATTTCTGCTGAGTACCGAAAAAGGTCTCTTTAAAAATCCCCCACTGTTCCTCGACCGTCCTACCAACCAACGCACTGCTCCAATCCACAGTCACCAATTCCTCTCTCATCCTATTATAGTCCCCTCTGTTCAAACATAGTACACAGGTCTGGGACTCTACTACCTCATCCTCCATCTGCATCATAAATTCTACCATACTACGATCACTCGTCCCTAGAGGATCCCTCACATGAATATCCCTAATTCTACATACCTCAATACATAGTACCAGATCCAAGATATCACGCTCTGTCGTCGGTTCCGTAACATACTGTGCAAGGAACCCATCCCGACAGCATTCCAAAAACTCTTCCTCCAGCTCACTGTGTCCGACTTGCATTGCCCAGTCAATATACAGATTGAAATCTCCCATTACTAACACTGTTCCGTTTCTGCACCCATCTCTTATTTGTTTGTTTATAACCAAACGTCAAAGTTGTTATTTGGGGGCCCATAGATACCCACCAGTGTCTTCCCCCCCTTACTATCCTTATCTCCACCCACATCGATTCCACATTTTGCTCTTTGGGGTCTACATCCTCTCTTACTACCGCCCTGACACTATCCTTAATCAACAGAGCCACCCCACCCCCTATTTCCTCCTGTCTATCCTTCCTAAACACCTGATAGCCCTAGACATTCAGTTCCCAGTCCCTGCCACCTCCCTCCCAACCACGTTTCTGTAACGGCCACTAGATCTTATCCATTTGCACCAATTTGCGCCATCAGCTCATTCACTTTGTTCTGAATAGTTTGTGCATTTGGGTAAAGTGCCTTTATACCAGCCTTTGCCTGGACCTTATTTGCTGAAACATTGCTAATTTCTCCCATGTCCCCTACTCCTCTAATAGGCAGAACACCCTCAACATTCACCTGCACATGGACCTTTTCCTTTACTCCAGATTTTGTCATTTCCTCTACCACCCCCCCCCAAATCAGTTTAAATGAAGTGACTATAAGAGACAGGAGCAGAATTAGACCATCCAATCTGCTCCAACATTCAATCAGGGCTGATATTTTTCTCATTCCCATTTCTCTTGGCTGATCCCCTTATTAATCAAGAACCTCTGTCTTAAAGACACTCAATAACCTGGCCATAGACTTCCATAGATTGATCACTCTCTGGCTGAAGAAATTCCTCCTCATCTTTATTTTAGTCTGAGGTTGTGCCTCTGTTCTAGTTTTTCCTACTAATGGAATCATCCTCTCCACATCCACTCTATCCAGGGCCTCGCAGTTTCAATAAGATCCCACCTCATCCTTCTAAACCCAAACTGCACTCAACTATGGCTCAACCAATAGATCCAGCATAACCTCCTTATGCTTAAACTCTGAGCCCCAACTGAGAAAAGCAAATGTCTGATATGGTTTCCCGCTCAGCCTCTATTGGAAACTCAGAGAAACAAACAGATTTTCAAGTATTAAATCTCTAAGTGTACGACCATTTATTAAATACTCCTTTGTCTTGTTGATTCTTCCAAAATGGTTCACCTCTCATTCTAATCTATTCTGACCATCTGACCAAACCACCTACATTCTCTTGTAACCTGGAGTCAGGGCCAGCGGTTTACAACATGGAAACAGGCCCTTAGGCTCAACTTGTGCACGATGCCCTTTTTAAAATTCAGTTAGCTAATCATGTTGTGCCTTTGTTTAAAAAGAGCTGCAGGGAAAAGCGTGGGATCTACAGACTAGGAGTCTCACATCTGTGGGGGGTAAATTGTTGGAAGGTATTTTGAGAGACAGGATTTACAACATTTAGACATGCAGGGACTGATTAGAACATAGAAATTACAGCACAGTACAGACCCTTTGGCCCTCGATGTTGCGCCGATCAATGGAACCAACTTTTATAACCCTCTATCCTAAACTATTCCAATGTTATCCATATGCCTATCCACTGCCCATTTGAATGCCCTTAAACTTGTCGAGTCCACAACTGCTGCAGGCAGGGCATTCCACACCCTTACTACCTTCTGAGTAAAGAACCCACCTCAACATCTGGCCTATAACTACCACCCCTTAATTTAAAGCTATGTCCCCTCATGTTATCCATCTCCATCCGAGGAAAAAGGCTCTCACTGTCCACCCTATCTAACCCTCTGATTATCTTATATGTCTCAATTAAGTCACCTCTTAGCCTTCTTCTCTTGAATGAAAATAACTTCAAGTTCCTTAACCTTTCCTCAAAAGACCTACCCATCATACCAAGCAACATCCTGGTAAACATCCTCTGTACCCTCTCCAATGCCTCCACATCTTTCTTATAATGTGGCGACCAAAACTGTACACAATAGTCCAAGTGCGGCTGCACTAGAGTTTTGTAAGTTGCAACATAACATCTCGACTCCGAAATTCAATCCCTCTACCAGTAAATGCTAACACACTATATGCCTTCTTAACAACCTTATCAACTTGAGTAACAACTTTCATCTACACTACTAAGAGTCCGACCATTAGCCCTATATTCTGCACACATATTACTCTTACCAAAGTGAATCACCTCACACTTCCCCACATTAAACTCCATTTTCCACCTCTTGGTCCAGCTCTGCAACTTATCTATGTCCCTCTGCAAACTGGAACATCCATTCTCACTGCCTACAACTCCTCCGACTTTGGTATCGTCAGCAAATTTACTAACCCATTCCCTTACACCCTCATCCAGGTCATTTATAAAAATAATAAGCAACAGTGGCACTGAAACAGATCCCTGAGGTCCATCACTAGTAACTAAACTCCAGGTTGAATATATCCCTGTTAACCACCACCCTCTGTTTTCCAGCGGCTAGCCAATTCCTAATCCAATTTACTAAATTATTCTCAATCTCATGTACCTGCATTTTCTGCAGTAGTCTTCAATAGAGAACCTTATCAAACGCTTTGCTAAAATCCATATATGTCACATCAACTGCCTTACCCTTATCCACCTCTTTGGTCATCTTTTTAAAAAATTCAGTAAGGTTTGTGAGGCACAACCTTCCCTTCACAAATCCATGTTGACTATCCCTAATCAATTCATTTCTTTCTAAATGACCTTTATAATTCTTTCCCAACTTTCCCCAAACCAGATGTAAGACTCACTGGCTTATAATTTGCAGGATGTTCTCTAGAACAAAGAACAAAGAACAAAACAGCATGGGAAACAGGCCCTTTGGCCCAATGAGCCCATGCTGCCACCCCAATATTCCCACCTCTACCCGTGATCCCTATCCATGTTTATAGATCTATGGATTAAAAACTAAATTTGAGACAATTTAGGGAGAATTTGTTTTGCCAATTAGCCTAAAAGCACATCTTTGGGATGTGGGAGGAAACCGGAGCTCCCGGAGAAAACCCACGCAAGCACGGGGAGAATGCGCAAACTCCCACAGACCCAGGCCCAAATCCATGTATCTGCACAGCACAGCGATAGTCACTGAGCTGTCGTGTTGCCCATCAAATGGTCCAGGTCAAGCGTACACTAACGATGTGAAGCACTAGGATACTCTTGAAAAAAATCCAAGAGCAGTCCTCTCACGACCCATCGCGTGTATGCCCCTTGTTAGACAACAAGGTGGACCAAAGCACCTGTAGGATAAAAACAAGTACATCAATATCATCGTCTATTAACACCCTTCCCAGGGACTCCCAGGGCTCATGATCTCTATTTTAAATCAGTTTTCTATACCCCTCCATTCCCATTCTGTTCATGTGCCCATCTAAGTATTTCTTAAATAACTACCCCTTCTTAAACAAGGGGACAGCATTTGCCATTCTCCAGTCTTCCGGTACTATACCTGTAGCCAACAATGACATGAAGATCAAAGCCAAAGGCTCTGCAATCTCCTCTCTAGCTTCCCAGAGTAACCTGGGATAAATCCCATCTGGCCCAGGGGACTTATCTATTTTCATTCCCTCAAGAGTAGCTAACACCTCCTCTATGTACCTCTATCCTGCCTAGTCTACAACCCTGTATCCCAGCATTCTCCTCAACTCCACTGACATTTTCCAGTGTGAAGACTGACGGAAAATACTCATTCAGTGCCTCACCAATCTCTACAGGCTGCACGCACAACTTCCCACTATTGTCTTTGACTGGCCGTAATCTTGCCCTAACCAATCTTTTATTTTTAACATATCTATAAAAAGCTTTAGGGTTCTCCTTTATCCTATCCGCCAAAGTCTTCTCATGATTCGGGACAGTCAGCATGGCTTTGTGAGTGAAAATCATGTCTCACAAATTTGATTGAGTTTTTTGAAGGGGTAAGCAAGAAGGCAGATGAGGGCAGTGCAGTTGATGTTGTCTATGTGGACTTTAACAAGGCCTTTGATAAGATTAGGTTGTTGCTTGAGGTTAAATTTCATGGGATCTGGGTGAAGTATCTAAATGGATACAAAATTGGCTTCTTGATAGAACCTTCGTCGTTGAGAGTTGTTTTTTGAACTGGAGGCCTGTGACCAGTGGTGTGCCTGAGAGATCAGTGCTGGGTCCATTGTTATTTGTCATCTATATTAATGATTTGGATGAGAATATAGGAGGCATGGTTCGTAAGTTTGCAGATGACACCAAGATTGGTGGCATAGTGGACAGTGAAGAAAGTTATGTCCAATTGCAACGGGATCAATTGGCCAGTAGGCTGACAAATAGCAGAGGAGCTTTAATTTAGACAAATGCGAGGTGATGTATTTTGGTCGATTGAACCATATAGAGTAAATGGTGGTAAGCTTTTTCCACCATTAGATTCGGATAGAACGAGGGGTCACGGCCATAGGGTGAGAGGGGCTATGTATAAGACTAATATTAGAGGGCATTTTTTCACACAAAGGGTAGTGGGGGTGTGGAATGTACTACCGAGTAAGGTGGTGGGAGCAGGCACGATAGGGTTGTTTGAGGGTCTCTTGGACAGCCACATGAGTGGTCTGCAGATAGAGGGATATATGAGGACTGTTTAAATACTTTAATTGTTTCCACAGGCTATTCGGTCCACCTTGTTGACCAACAAGGTGCATGCATTCAGCAGGTCGTGCGAGGGCTGTTCCTGGAGGTTACTTCAGGAGTGGCCTAGTGCTTCACGTCGTTAGTGTATGCTTAAACTGGACCATCAGATGGGCAACATGACAGCTCAGAGACTATCGCTGTTGCTGTGCAGACACATGGATTTGGGCCTGGGTCTGCGGGAGTTTGCGCGTTCTCCCCGTGGTTGCGTGGGTTTTCTCCGGGTGCTCCGGTTTCCTCCCACATCCCAAAAATGTGCTCTTAGGCTGATTGGGTAACAAATTGTCCCTATATTGGTCTCTATATGTCATTAAGACGTTATGACAGCGGCGTGGGCTCGTTGGGCTGAAGGGCCTGTTTCCCGTGCTGTGTTGTTCTTTGTTCTTTGTTCTTTATATTAATGGGATGTTCAAAATCTCGTCCATCATAAAAATTTCTGCAACACAGTTATGAACTGACATGATCTTCGTGCTTATGTAACTTTGGATTTGTCTTCCCAGTCTGCATTGTTGCTTATTTTTGAAGCTGAGACTAGTGGGTGCACCTGGAAGCAAATGATATTTGAATGGGTTATATTGGGCAGTGGAGCGAATATCAGGCCTGATTGCATTGAACATAGAACATAGAACACTACAACACAAACAGGCCCTTCGACCCACAAGTTGTGCCGATCATATCTATACTTACCAGGCCATAGAACTATCTGTAACTCTCAATCCCATTTAATCCCATGTACTCATCCAGAAATCTCTTAAGAGACTCCAGCGAGTTCGTCTCTACCACCACTGACGGCAGCCGATTCCATTCACTCACCACCCTCTGAGTGAAAAACTTACCCCTAACATCTCCTCTGTACTTGTCCCGCAACACCTTAAACCTGGGTCTTCAGCCCTGGGAAATAGCCTCCCTATTCCTCCCTATCTATTCCTCTCAACATCTTAAAAACCTCTATCAGGTCACCTCTCAACCTTCGTCTCTCCAGGGAGAAGGCACCCAGCTCCCTTCAATAAGGCGTGCCCCCCAATCTAGGCAACATCCTTGAAAATGTCCTCTGCACCCTCTCAATAGCTTCCACATCCTTCCTATAGTGAGGCGACCAGAACTGCACACAATACTCCAAGTGGGGTCTGACAAGGGTCTTATAAAGTTGCAGCATTACCTCCCGACTCCTAAACTCAACTCCTCTATTAATGAAGGCCAGTACACCGTACGCCTTCTTGACCACATCCTCCACTTGCCGGGCAGATTTAAGAGTCCTATGGACCTGGACCCCAAGATCCTTCTGCTCCTCAACACTGCCAAGGCCCCTACCCTTGGTATTATACTGCTTCATTGAACGTGAGAATAAACATGACACATAGAATGGTCAGCGTATGCTTCGTCTGAGGTCCGTACTTTACACGCCTGGTCCTGTGGAAACCTCCAACAAATTCTCCATTCTTATACTGTGAATCTGGACATGATAATGTGGGGAAAAAGAGGGTCTCAGGTGTTCACGATCTGCCCCCCCCCCCCCCCCCCCATTTACTTCAGACTTTAATATTCTGAGCACATGAGGAGTCAGTTCTATCAGTTATTATAAATGTATCTGTTTATAGAAAGTGAGTTTTAGCCCCACTTCGGAACCAGATTCACACTTTGCTGACAAAGCAAAAGATTACAATAATTTAACTCCTGCTTGCTAACGTACATAGTTAAACTCTTAACAGCCCACTTTTCCCTGCCCCCACTCAGGAACTGTCATGGTGAGTGTAGTGTACCTGATTGATTGAAGATAGGTTTATCAATATAATGTTAAAGTCTATAGACCTCGTAATGGAAACTGACAAAATATTAAACGAATGAAAGCCTAAACACGGATTGCTGAGAGATTGGATAATGTAAAGAGCTGTTACCCTGCGGAGGGTAAAAATAAGGAATGTTTCAACTCCAAAAATTAGAACGTTAAAAACAAGTATTAGGCATTTTCATTGTCTCAGGTGCTGCTGAGGCTCAAACTCTGTTAGCTGATCTTGAAATGCACATGAGGATATTTTTCTGCTTTTATAGTCACTCAGAAGTGAGTGATTATGTTCTCCAATGATATCCTGTCCTGTGGTGTGTCTAATGTGTGTGACATTAGATGAAATAGTGTTTTTTTCTGTCTGCAAATTGTAAAGCTGTGTTTTGGCCGGTTTCTACAATTTTGTACTTCTGTTCACTGTAATTCTGCGCCAAAAACACCATCAGTACATTTACTGCATGAATAGATATGAGAAGATCCAGATTAGGTTATTTCAGTGATCAAAGTCCTGTGTTAAATAACTTACGGGATGATTTAATATTCCACAATAGCAATTGTTAAATTTCAATCTGGTTAAGTAAATTTGGATTTTGCAATGGTGACAATAAAAAGACTGTTCTTGTTGTGCTGCCAAACCTGATGATGGTGTGATACATGTTCCCCATGAAGCCGATAGTTCCTTTGTATCCTTCCATAAAGTGTGTGCTCATCCAATGTTATATTCATTCAAGCTGAATCTAATAATGTGTTTCTTAGCTTCACAGTATGAATATTCTTTGTGGAAACATTAAATTTTTCCTCAATATTGAATTATATTTATTACGGGTGAGGTTCCATTTCAGATCAGTTGTTCAACACAATCCTTAGTGCAACAACAATAATCTCTCCCTCAATGTCCAGAACTGCAGAAGGCAGAGGGTGGTTGTGGATGGGTCTTTTTCTGTATGGAGATCAGTCACCAGTGGAGTGCCCCAGGGATCTGTTCTAGGACCCTTGCTGTTTGTCATTTTCATAAATGACCTGGATGAGGAAGTGGAGGGATGGGTTAGTAAGTTTGCTGACAACATGAAGGTCGGTGGTGTTGTGGATGGTCTGGAGGGATGCCAAAAGTTGCAGCGGGACATAGACAGGATGCAAGACTGGGCAGAGAAATGGCAGATGGACTTCAGCGCAGATAAATGTGTAGTGGTCCATTTGGCAGAACCAATATCAATGGTAGGAGCCATAGCAGTGTAGAGGATCAGAAGGACATTGAATCCAGTTCCATAGAACTCTTAAATCGGTCTCGCAGTTGGAGGATGTGGTCAAGAAGGCGTATAATGTACAGGCCTTCATTAATCGAGGGATTGAGTTTAGGAATCAGGAGGTAATGCTCAAAACTTTATAAGACCCTTGTCAGACCCCACTTGGAGTACTGTGTGCAGTTCTGGTCGCCTCATTATAAGAAGGATGTGGAAGCTATTGAAAGGGTGCAGAGGAGATTTACAAGGATGTTATCTGGATTGGGGGGCAGGCCTAATGAAGGTATGTTGAGGAAGCTAGGTCTCTTCTCCCTAGAGAGACTAAGGTTGAGGGCGACCTGGTAGAAGTTTATAAGGTGTTAAAGAACAAAGAACAAAGAGCAACACAGCACAGGAAACAGGCCCTTCGGCCCAACGAACCCACGCCTCCGTCCTAACAGTTACAAGTGGTGTATCTCAAGGATCTGTTTTAGGGCCACTGCTGTTTGTCATTTTTATAAATGACCTAGATGAGGGTGTAGAGGGTTGGATTAGTAAATTTGCTGACGATACCAAAGTGGGGGGAGTTGTAGATAGCGAGGATGGATGTTACAGTTTGCAGAGGGACATAGATAGGTTGCAGAGCTGGGCCGTGAGGTGGCAAATGGAATTCAATACGGATAAGTGTGAGGTGATTCACTTTGGTAGGAATAACAGGCATATGAAATATAGGGCTAATGGAAGGACCCTTAATAGTGTTGTCGAGCAGAGGATCTTGGGGTACAAGTACATAGCTCTTTGAAAGTTGGCACCCAGGTTGATAAAGTTGTTAAGAAGGCGTACGGTGTGTTAGCTTTTATTGGTAGAGGGATTGAATTTAGGGGCCGTGAGGTTATGTTACAACTGTACAAAACTCTGGTGCGGCCGCACTTGGAGTATTGCGTACAGTTCTGGTCGCCGCATTGTAAGAAAGATGTGGAAGCATTGGAAAGGGTGCAGAGGAGGTTTACCAGGATGTTGCCTGGTATGGTGGGAAGGCCTTATGAAGAAAGGCTGAGGGACCTGAGGTTATTTTCATTAGAGAGAAGAAGGTTACGCAATGACCTAATTGAGGCGTATAAGATGATCAATGGATTGAATAGGGTGGATAGTGAGAGCCTTTTTCCTCGGATGGTGATGACCAACACGAGGGGACATAACTTTAAATTAAGAGGTGGTAGTTATAGGACGGATGTCAGAGGCAGGTTCTTTACACAGAGGGTGGTGAGAGCGTGGAATGCCCTGCCTGCAGCAGTTGTGGACTCGCCTACTCTGGGGGCATTCAAATGTTTGGTGGATAGGCATATGGATGATATTGGAATAGTTTAGGTTAGAGGGTCCACTGGCCGGCGCAACATCGAGGGCCGAAGGGCCTGAACTGCGCTGTAATGTTCTATGTTCTATGTGTTGAGGAGCAGAAAGATCTCGGGGTCCGGGTCCATAGGACTCCTAAATCGGCCTCGCAGGTGGAGGAAGTGGTCAAGAAGGCGTACGGTGTACTGGCCTTCATTAATCGAGAATAGAGTTTAGGAGTCAGGAGGTAATGATGCAGCTCTATAAGACTCTTGTCAGACCCCACTTGGAGTATTGTGCGCAGTTCTGGTCGCCTCATTATAGGAAGGATGTAGAGGCTATTGAGAGAGTTCAGAGGAGATTTACAAGGATGCTGCCTGGATTGGGAGGCAGGCCTTATGAAGATAGGTTGAGGGAGCTGGGACTCTTCTCACTGGAGAGACGTAGGTTGAGAGGCGACCTGATAGAGGTTTATAAAATGTTGAGAGGAATAGATAGGATGGATTCTCAGAGACTATTTCCCCGAGCTGAAATGGTCACTACGAGAGGACACAGATTTAAGGTGCTGGGGGGCAAGTACACAGGAGATGTCAGGGGTTTTTCACTTTTTGCTCGAGGCGAACTCGCTGTGATCTTTTAAAAGACTTCTGGATGAGTACCTGGGATTAAATGGGATTGGAAGTTACAGATAGTTCTGTGGCCTGGTAGGTATGATCGGCGCAACTTGTGGGCCGAAAGGCCTGTTTTATAGAACATAGAACATAGAACATTACAGCACAGAACAGGCCCTTCGGCCTTCGATGTTGTGCCGACCAAAATAAAAAGCAATGCCCCTCCAAACTAAACCATTCCCTTCTCTTCCATATACTTATCAATTACCTCTTAAACGCCACCAAACTTGGCGCATCTACAACAGCTGCAGGCAGGGCATTCCACTCCCGAACCACCCTTTGGGTAAAGAACCTACCTCTGATATCCGTCCTATAACTATCACCCCTTAATTTAAAGCTGTGTCCCCTCGTGCTAGCTTTTTCCATCCTAGGAAAAAGGCTATCACTGTCCACCCTATCTAAACCTCTAATCATCTTATATGTTTCGATAAGGTCCCCTCTTAGCCGCCTCCTTTCTAACGAAAACAACCTCAAATCCCTCAGCCTCTCTTCATAAGACCTGCCCTCCATACCAGGCAACATCCTGGTAACCTCCTCTGTACCCTCTCCAATGCCTCCACATCTTTCTTATAATGTGGGGACCAGAACTGCACACAATACTCCAAGTGCGGCCGCACTAGAGTTTTGTACAGTTGCAACATGACGTTGCGGCTCCGAAATTCAATCCCTCTACCAATAAAAGCCAAGACTCCATATGCCTTCCTAACAACCTTCTCGACCTGACTGCCTACTTTCAGGGATCTATGCACATACACACCAAGATCCCTCTGTTCATCTAGACTACTAAGAATCCTACCATTTGCCCTATACTCTACACATTTATTATTTCTGCCATAGTGCATTACCTCACACTTTTCCACATTAAACTCCATTTGCCACCTCTCGGCCCAGCTCTGCAACTTGTCCAGGTCTCTGGGGGTGAGCCTGCTGAGAATGCTCAGGTGGGTAGGGAAAATAAGAGGTTGGGCCTAGTAATTGGAGACTCCATAGTTAGGGGGACAGATAGGAGAGTAAGTAGTAATAAAAGTGACTCAGGGCTGGTGTGT
Organism: Sphyrna mokarran; assembly: GCA_024679065.1. Classification (NCBI taxonomy): domain Eukaryota; kingdom Metazoa; phylum Chordata; class Chondrichthyes; order Carcharhiniformes; family Carcharhinidae; genus Sphyrna; species Sphyrna mokarran. The sequence goes on along the minus strand of JAGIQG010000039.1, from coordinate 13,006,307 downwards.
TGCCTCCCAGGTGCTGGAGTCCAGGATGTCACAGATAGGGTTTTTAAGATTCTTAAGGGAGAGGGGAGTCAACCCCAAGTCATAGTTCATGTAGGGACACATGATATAGGTAGGAAAAGGGAAGGGGATATTAAACAGAAATTTATGGAGTTGGGGTGGAAGCTTAGGGCCAAAACTGGCAGAGTGGTTATCTCTGGACACTTGCCTGTGCCAAGGGATAGTTTGGAGAAGAATAGAGAGAGGGAATGTTTGAACTCGTGGCTACGGGGATGGTGCAGGAGGGAGGGGTTCAGGTTCCTGAACAATTGGGACTCATTCTGGGATAGGTGGGACCTCTACAAGAGAGATGGTCTACACCTGAACCAGAGGGGAACTAATATCTTGGGGGGAAAATTTGCTAAGGCTATGCAGGGGGCTTTAAACTGATTCAGGGGGGGGTGGGATCCTAAGTAGTTGGGGTGCTAAGAGGGATGAGAGTAAGGGGGTCATAGAGGAAAGCTGTAAAACACAGCAGCATACGGGTGGGGTAGGGCATGGTTTGAAATGCGTATACTTTAATGCAAGGAGTATTCGCAATAAGGGGGAGGAACTTGCAGCTTGGACCAGTACCTGGAACTTCGATGTTGTGGCCATTTCAGAGACTTGGGTAGAGCAGGGACAAGAATGGATGTTGCAGGTTCCGGGGTTCAAATGCTTTAGTCGGAGTAGAGAAGGAGGTAGAAGGGGGGGAGGAGTGGCATTATTAGTCAAAGACTGTATCACAGTGACAGAGAAGAAGTTTGATGAGGACTTGTCTGTTCAGGTAGTATGGGCTGAGATTAGAAACAGGAAAGGAGAGGTCACCCTGTTGGGAGTCTTTTATAGACCTCCTAAAAGTTCTAGAGAGGTAGAGGAAAGGATTGCAAAGTCAATTCTGGTCAGGAGTGAAAGTAATAGGGTAATTGTTATGGGGGACTTTAACTTTACTAATATTGATTGGAATAGCTATAGCTCTAGCTCGTTAGAGGGGTCAGTTTTCGTACAAAGTGTGCAGGAGGGTTTTTTGACTCAGTATGTAGATAGGCCAACTAGAGGTGAGGCTACATTGGATTTGGTGCTGGGCAATGAGCCAGACCAGGTGTTAGGCTTGGAAGTTGGTGAACATTTTGGTGATAGTGACCACAATTCGGTTACGTTCACCTTAGTGATGGATAGGGATAGGCATGAAGCTGGGGGCAGTAGTTATAGCTGGGGGAAGGGTAATTATGAGGCCATCAGGAGAGAATTAGGGTGCATAGATTGGACTAGGAAACTACAGGGACTGGGAACATCTGGAATGTGGAGCTTATTCAAGGAGCAGCTGCTGCGAGTCCTTGATAAGTATGTCCCTGTCAGGCAAGGAGGAAATGGTCGAGTAAGAGAACCTTGGTGTACAAAAAAAGTTGATTTGCTGGTTAAAAGGAAAAAGGAGGCTTATGTCAGGATGAGGATTGAAGGCTCGGTTAGTGCAATGGATAGCTATAGATTAGCCAGGAGGGAGCTAAAGAGTGAATTGAGGAGAGCTAAGAGAGGACACGAGAAGACTTTGGCTGATAGGATTAAGGAGAATCCTAAAGCTTTCTTTAGATATGTTAAGAATAGAAGATTGGTTAGGACAAGATTAGGGCCAGTCATAGACAGCAGTGGGAAGTTGTGCGTGGAGCCTGAAGAGATTGGAGAGGCACTGAATAAATATTTCTCTTCGGTATTCACGCAGGGTGATGTAAATGTAGTTATGGAGAATACTGAGGTACAGGGTTGCAAACTGGAAAATATTGAAGTAGATAGGGAGGATGTGCTAGATATTCTTGAGGGTTTGAAGTTGGATAAGTCCCCTGGGCCGGACGGGATTTACCCTAGGATTCTCTGGGAGGCAAGAGAGGAGATTGCAGAGCCTCTGGCTCTGATCTTCAGGTCGTCGTTGGTTACGGGTGTGGTTCCGGAGGACTGGAGGATAGCGAATGTGGTCCCATTGTTCAAGAAGGGGAAGAGAGACCTTCCAGGGAATTATAGGCCAGTGAGTCTTACTTCTGTTGTGGGCAAAGTATTGGAGAGAATTATTAGGGATAGGATTTATAGTTATTTAGAGAGAAATGAATTGATTGGGGATAGTCAGCATGGTTTTGTGAAGGGTAGGTCGTGTCTTACTAACCTTATTGAGTTTTTTGAAAAAGTGACCAAAGAGGTGGATGGAGGTAAGGCGGTTGATGTGGTATATATGGACTTTAAAACCAAAGTAAGGCGTTTGATAAGGTGGCCCATGGAAGACTTCTGCAGAAAATGCAAATGTATGGGATAGAGGGTGATTTAGCTAATTGGATTAGGAATTGGCTAGCAGATAGAAGACAGAGTGTGGTGGTTGATGGGAGATATTCATTGTGGAGTTCAGTGACAAGTGGTGTACCTCAGGGGTCTGTTTTGGGGTCCCTGCTGTTTGTAATTTTTATAAATGATCTGGATGAGGGTATTGAAGGATGGATTAGTAAATTTGCGGATGACACCAAAGTCGGAGGAGTGGTAGATAGTGAAGAGAGGTGTTATAGTTTGCAGAGAGACTTGGACAAGTTGCAGAGTTGGGCCGAGAGGTGGCAAATGGAGTTTAATGTGGAAAAGTGTGAGGTAATTCACTTTGGCAGGAATAACAAATGTGTAGAGTATAGCGCTAATGGTAGAACTCTTAACAGTGTTGATGAACAGAGGGATCTTGGTGTATATGTGCATAGATCCCTGAAAGTTGGCAATCAAGTCAATAAGGTTGTTAAGAAGGCATACGGAGTCTTAGCTTTTATTGGTAGGGGGATTGAATTTCGGAGCCGCAACGTCATGTTGCAACTGTACAAAACTCTAGTGCGGCCGCACTTGGAGTATTGTGTACAGTTCTGGTCCCCACATTATAAGAAAGATGTGGAGGCATTGGAGAGGGTACAGAGGAGGTTTACCAGGATGTTGCCTGGTATGGAGGGCAGGTCTTATGAGGAGAGGCTGAGGGATTTGAGGTTGTTTTCGTTAGAAAGAAGGTGGCTAAGAGGAGACCTTATTGAAACATATAAGATGATTAGAGGTTTAGATAGGGTGGACAGTGATAGCCTTTTTCCTAGGATGGAGAAAGCTAGCACGAGGGGACATAGCTTTAAATTAAGGGGTGGTAGTTATAGGACGGATGTCAGAGGTAGGTTCTTTACCCAGAGGGTGGTAAGGGTATGGAATGCCCTGCCTGCTGCAGTTGTAGATGCACCAAGTTTGGTGGCGTTTAAGAGGTTAGTGGATAAGTATATGAATGAAAAGGGAATGGTTTAGGTTAGAGGGTCATTGCTTTTTCTTAATTGGTCGGCGCAATATCGAAGGCTGAAAGGCCTGTTCTGCACTGTAATGTTCTATGTTCTCTATGTTAAACCAGATCCCTGAGGTACACCACTAGTAACTGAACTCCAGGTTGAATATCTCCCATCAACCACCACCCTCTGTCTTCTATCAGCTAGCCAATTCCTGATCCAAACCGCCAAATCACCCTCAATCCCATACATCTGCATTTTCTGCAATAGTCTACCATGGGGAACCTTATCAAATGCTTTGCTAAAATCCATATATACCATTTCAACTGCTTTACCCTTATCCACCTGTTTGGTTACCATCTCAAATAACTCACTAAGGTTTGTGAGGCATGACGTACCCTTCACAAAATTGTGTTGTCTGTCGCTAATCAAATTATTTCGCTCCAGATGATTTTCAATCCTATCTCTTACAGTCCTTCCCAAACCTTTGTTCACAACAGAAGTAAGGCTCACCGGTTTCCCAGGATGGTCTCTACTTCCATCTACTACTCTGCAGAAGGCAGAAAGTGGTTGTGGATGGTTCTTTATCTGCATGGAGATCAGTCCCCAGGGAGCTGTTGTAGGACCCTTGCTGTTTGTCATTTTCATGAATGACCTGGATGAGGAAGTGGAGGGATGGGTGAGTAAGTTCGCTGGCGATACAAAGGTTGGTGGTGTTGTGGATGGTCTGGAGAGATGTCTGAAGTTGCAGCGAGACATAGATAGGATGCAAGACTGGGTGGAGAAGTGGCAGATGGAGTTCACTGCAGATAAATGTGTGGTGGTCCATTTTGGCAGGACCAATGGGATGAAGGAGTATAATATCAAGTCTTAACTGTGTTGAGGAGCAGAAGGATCTTGAGGTCTGGAACTATAGGACTCTTAAATCGGCCTCGCATTAAAGGATGTGGTCAAGAAGGTGTACGGTGTACTGGCTTTCATTAATCGAGGGATTGAGTTTAGGAGTCGGGAGGTAATGATGCAGCTTTATAAGACTCTTGTCAGACCCCACTTGGAGTATTGTGCGCAGTTCTGGTCACCTCACTATAGGAAGGATGTGGAAGCTATTGAGAGGTGCAGAGGAGATTTACAAGGATGCTGCCTGGATTGGGAGGCATGCCTTATGAAGATAGGTTGAGGGAGCTGGGACTCTTCCTGGAGAGACGAGGTTGAGAGGTGACCTGATAGAGGTTTATAAAATGTTGAGAGGAATAGATAGGGTGGACTCTCAGAGACTATTTCCCAGGGCTGAAATGGTCGCTACGAGAGGACACAGGTTTAAGGTGCTGGGGGGCAAGTACAGAGAGAATGTTAGGGGTAAGTTTTTCACTCAGAGGGTGGTGAGTGAATGGAATCGGCTGTTGTCGGTGGTAGTAGAGGCGAACTCGCTGGGGTCTTTTAAAAGACTCTGGATGAGTACATGGGATTAAATGAAATCGGGAGTTACAGATAGTTCTGTGGCCTAGTAGGTACGGATATGATCGGCACAACTTGTGGGCCGAAGGGCCTGTTTGTGCTGTAGTGTTCTATGCTCTAACATTATCTCAAAGATAGATGAAAGATTTAATCGGGAAATATTAGGAAAAGTTCTTAATTCTAATGAATGTTTGAGTTAGAAGCTTAGAAAATAGAAGCTGGAGTCAGACATTCAGCCCTTTGAGCCTACTCCACAATTCACTTTGGTCAGAACTTATCAATATTCTGATCATATCTACTACCCCTATCTCTTCATCCCTTTAACACCAAGAGCGATATCTAACATAGAAACGTATTTGTAACAATATGTTTGATGACTTAATAAAGGCAAATGAGTCTAACTTGTTCAATTGGCAATTCTCTCCCAACGATACCATCTGTGCCCACTCTCTACAGCCTGATCTCCTCGTGTCAGCAACAGAACTCCTACGTTTCCTTTACTTACAGATGTTTGGCGATGGATTACTCTCCAGATGTCTCCAAACTGACCTAGAAGGAAAATGGGCAATTGATCACCACTGGGTTTAAGTCGTATCTGTCAGTGAGAAACACAAAGGGAATGTACACCCTGAGCAGCCCATTAACCATCACCGACTCAGCGGGAGAGTGTCCCAAAACTGACTGTGAGGTTCGACAAACCAGCTCAGTCAAGAGCATTGAAATGTATGTAAATGTAGTGCAGTTTGTATAAAGGAGAAACATTGATTAACATGGGCCTTGGTTATAACTCATTTAAATAGATATGCATCATCCGGACTTCTGGATTGGTCCGGTTAGTGTCTATTGACTGCAAATCAGTTACTGATGTAGACAAAAGTTTAATTGAGCCACCTCTTCTGCAGGAAATGACTTTTTTTTCTGAAGACCCTAACATTAGTAAGTGGAGTGATCAGCAATGTGAGGTGATGCATTTCGGGAGAAAGGATGTAGGGGGGAGGTATATGATAAAGGATAGGCCTATTAAGGGTATAGAAATGCAGAGGGACCTGGGGGTGCAGGTGAACAAGTCTCTGAAGGTGGCAGAGCAAGTGGAGAAGGTTGTGAAGAAAGCATACTGTATGCTAGCCTTTAGAGGAAGGGGTATAGAGTATAAGAGCTGGGCTTTAATGTTGCAGTTGTATAAAACACTGGTTAGACCTCATTTGGAATACTGCGTCCAGTTCTGGTCGCCCGACTACCAAAAGGACGTGAAGACTCTGGAGAGAGTGCAGAGGAGGTTTACCAGGATGCTGCCTGGTATGGAAGGTCTGAGTTACGAGGAGAGGTTAGGCAAATTGGACTGTTTTCCTTAGAAAGACGTAGACTTAGAGGAGATCTAATAGAGGTGTACAAGATTATGAGGGGTATAGATAGAGTAAACAGGGTTAAGCTTTTTCCTAGGATGGACTCAAATAGCACGAGGAGTCACGGGCTTAGAGTGAGGGGGGTAAGATATAATTTGGATGCCAGAGGGAGTTTTTTCACACAGAGGGTGTTGGGGGTATGGAATGCGCTGCCAGTTGCAGAGCTGGGCCGAGAGGTGGCAAATGGAGTTTAATGCGGAAAAGTGTGAGGTAATTCACCTTGGCAGGAATAACAAATGTGTAGAGTATAGGGCTAATGGTAGGACTCTTAATAGTGTTGAAGAACAGAGGGATCTTGGTGTATATGTGCATAGATCCCTGAAAGTTGGCAATCAAGTCGATAAGATTGTTAAGAAAGCATACAGAGTCTTAGCTTTTATTGGTAGGGGGATTGAATTTCGGAGCCGCAACGTCATGTTGCAACTGTACAAAACTCTAGTGCGGCCGCACTTGGAGTATTGTGTGCAGTTCTGGTCCCCGCCTTATAAGAAAGATGTGGAGGCATTGGAGAGGGTACAGAGGAGGTTTACCAGGATGTTGCCTGGTACGGAGGGCAGGTCTTATGAGGAGAGGCTGAGGGATTTGAAGTTGTTTTCGTTGGAAAGAAGGCGACTAAGAGGAGACCTTATTGAAACATATAAGATGATTAGAGGTTTAGATAGGGTGGACAGTGATAGCCTTTTTCCTAGGATGGAGAAAGCTAGCACGAGGGGACATAGCTTTAAAGTAAGGGGTGGTGGTTTTAGGACAGATGTCAGAGGTAGGTTCTTTACCCAGAGGGTGGTAAGTGTATGGAATGCCCTGCCTGCGTCAGTTGTAGATGCGCCAAGTTTGGTGGCGTTTAAGAGGTTAGTAGATAAGTTTATGGATGAAAAGGGAATGGTTAAGGTTAGAGGGTCATTGCTTTTTCCTAATTGGTCGGCGCAACATCGAAGGCCGAAGGGCCTGTTCTGCGCTGTAATGTTCTATGTTCTATGTAAAGTGGTGGATGCAGGTACTCTGGAGTTATTTAAGATATACTTAGATAGGCACATGAACAGAATGGGAATGGAGGGGTATAGAAAACTGATTTAAAATTGGGATCATGAGCCTTGGGAGTCCCTGGGAAGTGTGTAAATAGGTGATGATATTGATGTACTTGTTTTTATCCTACAGGTGCTTTGGTCCACCTTGTTGTCTAACAAGGGGCATACACACGATGGGTCGTGAGAGGGCTGCTCTTGGATCTTTTTTGAGAGTATCCTAGTGCTTCACGTCGTTAGTGTATGCTTGACCTGGACCATTTGATGGGCAACACGACAGCTCAGTGACTATTGCTGTGCTGTGCAGGTACATGGATTTGGGCCTGTGGCTGTGGGAGTTTGCACATTCTCCCCGTGCTTGCATGGGTTTTCTCTGGGTGCTCCGGTTTCCTCCCACATCCCAAGGATGTGCTCTTAGGCTAATTGGCAAAACAAATTCTCCCTAAATTGTCTCAAATTTGGTTTTTAATCCACAGATCTACAAACATGGACAGGGATTGCGGGTAGAGGTGGGAATATCAGGGTGGGGGCGTGGGCTTGTTGGGCCAAAGGGCCTGTTTCCCGTGCTGTTTTGTTCTTTGTTCTTTGTAACACTCTGATATAACCCACACCCCTCACTGTAACACTGATATATCCCACACCCCTCACTGTAACACTCTGATATATCCCACACCCCTCACTGTAACACTCTGATATATCCCACTCCCCTCACTGTAACGCTCCGATATATCCCACACCCTTCACTGTAACACTGATATACCCCACACCCCTCAGTGTAACACTGATATATCCCACACCCCTCACTGTAACACTCTGATATATCCCACACCCCTCACTGTAACACTCTGATATAACCCACACCCCTCACTGTAACATAGAACATAGAACAATACAGCGTAGTACAGGCCCTTCGGCCCTCGATGTTGCGCCGGCCAGTGGACCCTCTAAGCTAAACTATTCCAATATCATCCATTTGCCTATCCACCGAACATTTGAATGCCCCCAAAGAGGGTGATTTAGCTAATTGGATTAGGAATTGGCTAGTAGATAGAAGACAAAGGGTGGTGGTTGATGGGAGATATTCATCGTGGAGTTCGGTGACAAGTGGTGTACCTCAGTGGTCTGTTTTGGGGCCCCTGCTGTTTGTAATTTTTATAAATGATCTGGATGAGAGTATTGAAGGATGGATTAGTAAATTTGCGGATGACACTAAAGTCGGTGGAGTGGTAGATAGTGAAGAGGGGTGTTATAGTTTGCAGAGAGACTTGGACAAGTTGCAGACCTGGGCCGAGAGGTGGCAAATGGAGTTTAGAACATAGAACATAGAACATAGAACATTACAGCACAGAACAGGCCCTTCGGCGTTCGATGTTGCGCCGACCAATATAAAAAGCAATGACCCTCCAAACTAAACCATTCCCTTCTCTTCCATATACTTATCAACTAACCTCTTAAACGCCACCAAACTTGGCGCATCTACAACTGCTGCAGGCAGGGCATTCCACTCCCGAACCACCCTTTGGGTAAAGAACCTACCTCTGATATCCGTCCTATAACTACCACCCCTTAATTAAAACTGTGTCCCCTCATGCTAGCTTTCTCCATCCTAGGAAAAAGGCTATCCCTGTCCACCCTATCTAAACCTCTAATCATCTTATATGTTTCGATAAGGGTCCCTCTTAGGCGCCTCCTTTCTAACGAAAACAACCTCAATCCCTCAGCCTCTCTGCATAGACTGCCCTCCATACAGGCAACATCCTGGTAAACCTCCTCTGTCCCTCTCCAATGCCTCCACATCTTTCTTATAATGCGGGACCAGAACTGCAAACAATACTCCAAGTGCGGCTGCACTAGAGTTTTGTACAGTCAACATGACGTTGCGGCTTCCAAATTCAATCCCCCTACCATAAAAGCTAGACTCCATATGCCTCCTAACAACCTTATCACTTGACTGCCTACTTTCAGGGATCTATGACATACACACCAAGATCCCTCTTTTCATCAACACTATTAAGAATCCTACCATTAGCCCTATAACTCTACACATTATTATTCCTGCCATAGTGCATTACCTCACACTTTTCACATTAAACTCCATTTGCCATCTCTCGGCCCGCTCTGCAACTTGTCCAAGTTCTCTGCAAACTATAACACCCCTCTTCACTATCTACCACTCCACCGACTTTAGTGTCATCTGCAAATTTACTAATCCATCCTTCAATACCCTCATCCAGATCATTATAAAAATTACAAACAGCAGGGGCCCCAAAACAGTCCCCTGAGGTACACCACTTTACCGAACTCCACGATGAATATCTCCCATCAACCACCACCCTCTGTCTTCTATCTGCTAGCCAATTCCTAACCAATTGCTAAATCACCCTCTATCCATACATCTGCATTTTCTGCAGAAGTCTTCCATGGGCCACCTTATCAAACGCCTTACTAAAGTCCATATATACCACATCAACCGCCTTACCCCCATCCACCTCTTTGGTCACTTTTTCAAAAAACTCAATAAGGTTAGTAAGGCACGACCTACCCTTCACAAAACCATGCTGACTATCCCCAATCAATTCATTTCTCTCTAAATAACTATAAATCCTATCCCTAATAATTCTCTCCAATACTTTGCCCACAACAGAAGTAAGACTCACCGGCCTATAATTCCCTGGAAGGTCTCTCTTCCCCTTCTTGAACAATGGGACCACATTCGCTATCCTCCAGTCTTCCGGAACCACACCCGTAACCAACGACGACCTGAAGATCAGAGCCAGAGGCTCTGCAATCTCCTCTCTTGCCTCCCAGAGAATCCTAGGGTAAATCCCGTCCGGCCCAGGGGACTTATCCAACTTCAAACCCTCGAGAATATCTAGCACATCCTCCCTATCTACTTCGATACTTTCCAGTTTGCTACCCTGTACCCCAGTGTTCTCCATAACTACATTTACATCACCCTGCGTGAATACCGAAGAGAAATATTTATTCAGTGCCTCTCCAATCTCTTCAGGCTCCACGCACAACTTCCCACTGCTGTCTATGACTGGCCCTAATCTTGCCCTAACCAATCTTCTATTCTTAACATATCTAAAGAAAGCTTTAGGATTCTCCTTAATCCTATCACCAAAGTCTTCTCGTGTCCTCTCTTAGCTCTCCTCAATTCACTCTTTAGCTCCCTGGCTAATCTATAGCTATCCATTGCACTAACTGAGCCTTCAAGCCTCATCCTGACATAAGCCTCCTTTTTCCTTTTAACCAGCAAATCAACTTTTTTCGTACACCAAGGTTCTCTTACTCGACCATTTCCTCCTTGCCTGACAGGGACATACTTATCAAGGACTCGCAGCAGCTGCTCCTTGAATAAGCTCCACATTCCAGATGTTCCCAGTCCCTGTAGTTTCCTAGTCCAATCTATGCACCCTAATTCTCTCCTGATGGCCTCATAATTACCCTTCCCCCAGCTATAACTACTGCCCCCAGCTTCATGCCATTCCCTATCCATCACTAAGGTGAACGTAACCGAATTGTGGTCACTATAACCAAAATGTTCACTAACTTCCAAGCCCATCACCTGGTCTGGCTCATTGCCCAGCACCAAATCCAAAATAGCCTCACCTCTAGTTGGCCTATCTACATACTGAGTCAAAAAACCCTCCTGCACACTTTGTACGAAAACTGACCCCTCTAACGAGCTAGAGCTATAGCTATTCCAATCAATATTAGTAAAGTTAAAGTCCCCCATAACAATTACCCTATTACTTTCACTCCTGACCAGAATTGACTTTGCAATCCTTTCCTCACCTCTAGAACTTTTAGGAGGTCTATAAAAGACTCCCAACAGGGTGACCTCTCCTTTCCCTTTTTAATGTGGAAAAGTGTGAGGTAATGCCTTTGGCAGGAATAATAAATGTGTAGAGTATAGGGCTAATGGTAGGATTCTTAATAGTGTTGATGAACAGAGGGATCTTGGTGTATTTGTGCATAGATCCCTGAAAGTAGGCAGTCAAGTCGATAAGGTTGTTAAGAAGGCATACGGAGTCTTAGCTTTTAGTAGGGGGATGAATTTCGGAGCCGCACGTCATGTTGCAACTGTACAAAACTCTAGTGCGGCCGCAGTTTGGAGTATTGTGTGCAGTTCTGGTCCCCCATTATAAGAAAGATGTGGAGGCATTGGAGAGGGTACAGAGGAGGTTTACCAGGATGTTGCCTGGTATGGAGGGCAGTCTTATGAAAGAGGCTGAGGGATTTGAGGTTGTTTTCGTTAGAAAGGAGGCGGCTAAGAGGGGACCTTATCGAAACATATAAGATGATTAGAGGTTTAGATAGGGTGGACAGTGATAGCCTTTTTCCTAGGATGGAGAAAGCTAGCACGAGGGGACACAGCTTTAAATTAAGGGGTGATAGTTATAGGACGGATATCAGAGGTAGGTTCTTTACCCAAAGGTGGTTCGGGAGTGGAATGCCCTGCCTGCAGCAGTTGTAGATGCGCCAAGTTTGGTGGCGTTTAAGAGGTTAGTTGATAAGTTTATGGAAGAGAAGGGAATGGTTTAGTTTGGAGGGTCATTGCTTTTTATATTGGTCGCGCAACATCGAAGGCCGAAGGGCTTGTTCTGTCTGTAATGTTCTATGTTCTATGTTCTAAAGTAGGCGAGTCCACAACTGCTGCAGGCAGGGCATTCCACGCCCTCACCACCCTCTGTGTAAAGAACCTGCCTCTGACATCCGTCCTATAACTACCCCTTTAATTTAAATTTATGTCCCCTCGTGTTGGTCATCACCATCCGAGGAAAAAGGCTCTCACTATCCACCCTATCCAATCCCTTGATCATCTTATACGCCTCAATTAGGTCACCGCGTAACCTTCTTCTCTCTAATGAAAATAACCTCAGGTCCCTCAGCCTTTCCTCATAAGGCCTTCCCACCATACCAGGCAACATCCTGGTAAACCTCCTCTGCACCCTTTCCAATGCTTCCACATCTTTCTTATAATGCGGCGACCAGAACTGTACGCAATACTCCAAGTGCGGCCGCACCAGAGTTTTGTACAGTTGTAACATAACCTCACGGCTCCTAAATTCAATCCCTCTACCAATAAAAGCTAACACACCGTACGCCTTCTTAACAACTTTATCAACCTGGGTGCCAACTTTCAAAGAGCTATGTACTTGTACCCCAAGATCCCTCTGCTCGACAACACTATTAAGGGTCCTTCCATTAGCCCTATATTTCATATGCCTGTTATTCCTACCAAAGTGAATCACCTCACACTTATCCGTATTGAATTCCATTTGCCACCTCACGGCCCAGCTCTGCAACCTATCTATGTCCCTCTGCAAAGTGTAACATCCATCCTCACTGTCTACAACTCCCCCCACTTTGGTATCGTCAGCAAATTTACTAATCCAACCCTCTATACCCTCATCTAGGTCATTTATAAAAATGACGAACAGCAGTGGCCCCAAAACAGATCCTTGAGGTACACCACTTGTAACTGCACTCCAGATTGAATATTTCCCATCAACCACCACCCTCTGTCTTCTATCAGCTAGCCAATTCCTAATCCAAACTGCTAAATCACCTTTACACTCTGGGATACATCCCAGATATATCAGATCTGGGATCTGGGATATATCAGAGTAACACTCTGATATATCCCACACCCCTCACTGTAACACTCTGATATATCCCACACCGCTCACTGTAACACTCTGATAAATCCCACACCCCTCACTGTAACACTCTGATATATCGCACACCCCTCACTGTAACACTCTGATATACCTCACACCCCTCACTGTAACACTCTGATATACCCCACACCCCTCACTGTAACACTCTGATATACTCCACACCCCTCACTGTAACACTCTGATATATCCCACACCCCTCACTGTAACACTCTGATATACCCCACACCCCTCACTGTAACACTCTGATATACCCCACACCCCTCACTGTAACACTCTGATATACCCCACACCCCTCACTGTAACACTCTGATATACCCCACACCCCTCACTGTAACACTCTGATACCCACACCCCTCACTGTAACACTCTGATATACCCCACACCCCTCACTGTACCCCCACACCCCTCCTGTACACTCCCCACATGTAACACTGATATACCCCACACCCCTCACTGTAACACTCTGATATACCCCACACCCCTCACTGTAACACTCTGATATACCCACACCCCTCACTGTAACACTCTGATATACCCCACACCCCTCACTGTAACACTCTGATATATCCCACACCCCTCACTGTAACACTCTGATATACCCCACACCCCTCACTGTAACACTGATATACCCCACACCCCTCACTGTAACACTCTGACCCCACACCCCTCACTGTAACACTCCTGATGATATACCCACACAACCCCTCACTGTAACACTCTGATATACCCCACACCCCTCACTGTAACACTCTGATATACCCCACACCCCTCACTGTAACACTCTGATATACCCCACACCCCTCACTGTAACACTCTGATATATCCCACACCCTCACTGTAACACTCTGATATATCCCACACACCCTCACTGTAACACTCTGATATACCCCACACCCTCACTGTAACACTCTGATATATCCCACACCCCTCACTGTAACACTCTGATATATCCCACACCCCTCACTGTAACACTCTGATATATCCCACACCCCTCACTGTAACACTCTGATATACCCCACACCCCTCACTGTAACACTCTGATATACCCCACACCCCTCACTGTAACACTCTGATATACCCCACACCCCTCACTGTAACACTCTGATATATCCCACACCCCTCACTGTAACACTCTGATATATCCCACACCCCTCACTGTAACACTCTGATATATCCCACACCCCTCACTGTAACACTCTGATATATCCCACACCCCTCACTGTAACACTCTGATATATCCCACACCCCTCACTGTAACACTCTGATATATCCCACACCCCTCACTGTAACACTCTGATATACCCCACACCCCTCACTGTAACACTCTGATATATCCCACACCCCTCACTGTAACACTCTGATATATCCCACACCCCTCACTGTAACACTCTGATATACCCCACACCCCTCACTGTAACACTCTGATATACCCCACACCCCTCACTGTAACACTCTGATATATCCCACACCCCTCACTGTAACACTCTGATATACCCCACACCCCTCACTGTAACACTCTGATATATCCCACACCCCTCACTGTAACACTCTGATATATCCCACACCCCTCACTGTAACACTCTGATATACCCCACACCCCTCACTGTAACACTCTGATATACCCCACACCCCTCACTGTAACACTCTGATATACCTCACACCCCTCACTGTAACACTCTGATATATCCCACACCCCTCACTGTAACACTCTGATATACCCCACACCCCTCACTGTAACACTCTGATATATCCCACACCCCTCACTGTAACACTCTGATATATCTCACACCCCTCACTGTAACACTCTGATATACCCCACACCCCTCACTGTAACACTCTGATATATCCCACACCCCTCACTGTAACACTCTGATATATCCCACACCCCTCACTGTAACACTCTGATATATCCCACACCCCTCACTGTAACACTCTGATATATCCCACACCCCTCACTGTAACACTCTGATATACCCCACACCCCTCACTGTAACACTCTGATATACCCCACACCCCTCACTGTAACACTCTGATATACCCCACACCCCTCACTGTAACACTCTGATATACCCCACACCCCTCACTGTAACACTCTGATATATCCCACACCCCTCACTGTAACACTCTGATATACCCCACACCCCTCACTGTAACACTCTGATATATCCCACACCCCTCACTGTAACACTCTGATATACCCCACACCCCTCACTGTAACACTCTGATATACCCCACACCCCTCACTGTAACACTCTGATATATCCCACACCCCTCACTGTAACACTCTGATATACCCCACACCCCTCACTGTAACACTCTGATATATCCCACACCCCTCACTGTAACACTCTGATATATCCCACACCCCTCACTGTAACACTCTGATATATCCCACACCCCTCACTGTAACACTCTGATATACCCCACACCCCTCACTGTAACACTCTGATATACCCCACACCCCTCACTGTAACACTCTGATATACCCCACACCCCTCANCATTCAAATCAAAACACTTCTCAATTCGGATATTCTGAAAGTTGGGATACAAACCAGTGTTAGTTGAAAACTTCGCATTATGAAAGTAAACATATCAGAGATTAGAGGTTTACATTGGGGGGTGGTGGGGGGGGGGGTGGGGTAGGACAATGATAGCCGCTTTTTCCTAGGATGGAAAAAGCTGCACGAGGGACCAGCTTGTATTAAGGGGTGGTAGTTTATAGGACGGATTCAGGGGAGGTTGTTTACCCAGAGGTGGGTTAGGTTGAATCCTGCCTGCAGCGTTATAATACCCAGTTGGTGTGTTTAAGAGGTTAGTTGATAAGTTTATGGAAGAGAAGGGAATGGTTTAGTTTGGAGGGTCATTGCTTTTTTCATAATTGGTCGGCGCAACATCGAAGGCCGAAGGGCCTGTTCTGCGCTGTAATGTTCTATGTTCTATGTAAAAGTTACAATATCAATTTGATGGCTACGAACTGAGCTATAAACTGGGAGGATGGACTATCTGGATGGACTATCTCCCAGATGGACATCTGGGAGGATGCACTACAAGTTTGCGGCAGACTGAAAAGATTGAGTATGTAGATATTAAGGAAGCGGATGTGTTAGAACTTTTAAATGCTCTCAAGATAGACAAGTCTCCGGGACCAGATGGGATGTACCCCAGGTTATTGTGGGAGGTGAGGGATGTCGTTGCAGAGCCCCTGGCGACGATCTTTGCGTCGTCGATGGAGACGGGAGAGGTTCCAGAGGATTGGAGGATTGCGGGTGTGGTCCCTATTTTCAAGAAAGGGAACAGGGATAGTCCTGGAAATTACCGACCGGTGAGTCTGACCTCAGTGGTTGGTAAGCTGATGGAGAGGCTTCTGAGGGACAAGATTTACGAGCATTTGGAGAAGTTTAGGTTGATTAGAAATAGTCAGCATGGTTTTGTAAAAGGCAGGTCATGCCTTACAAGCTTAATTGAGTTCTTCGAAAATGTGACTGAACACATTGACGAAGGAAGAGCAGTGGACGTGGTGTACATGGACTTCAGCAAGGCATTTGACAAGGTCCCACATGCAAGACTTCTTGAGAAGGTGAGAGGCCATGGGATCTAAGGGGCTTTGGCCTTGTGGATCAAGAACTGGCTTGCCTGCAGAAGGCAGAGGGTGGTTGTGGATGGCTCTTTTTCTGCATGGAGGTCGGTCACCAATGGAGTGCCCCAGGGATCTGTTCTAGGAGCCTTGCTGTTTGTCATTTTCATAAATGACCTGGATGAGGAAGTGGAGGGATGGGTGAGTAAGTTCGCCGATGACACGAAGGTCGGTGGTGTTGTGGATGGTCTGGAGGGATGTCAGAAGTTGCAGCATGACATCGACAGGATGCAAGACTGGGCGGAGAAGTGGCAGATGGACTTCAACACGGATAAATATGTTGTGGTCCATTTTGGCAGATCCAACGGGATGAATGAGTACACTATCAAAGGTAGGAGTCTTAGCTGTGTGGAAGAGCAGAGGGATCTTGGGGTCCGGGTCCATAAGACTCTCAAATCGGCCTCCCAGGTGGAGGATGTGGTTAAGAAAGCTTACGGTGTACTGGCCTTCATTCATCGAGGGATTGAGTTCAGGAGTCAGGAGGTAATGCTGCAGCTTTATAGGACCCTTGTCAGACCACACTTGGAGTACTGTGCGCAGTTCTGGTCGCCTCACTATAGGAAGGACGTGGAAGCTATTGAAAGGGTGCAGAGGAGATTTACAAGGATGTTGCCTGGATTGGGAGGCATGCCTTATGAAGACAGGTTGAGGGAGCTGGGACTGTTCTCCCTGGAGAGACGAAGGTTGAGAGGCGACCTGATAGAGGTTTACAAGATGCTGAGAGGAATAGATAGGGTGGACTCTCAGAGACTATTTCCCAGGGCTGAAGTGGTCGCGACGAGAGGGCACAGATTTAAGGTGCAGGGAAGCAAGTACAGAGGGGATGCTAGGGGAAAGTTTTTCACTCAGAGGGTGGTGAGTGAATGGAATCGGCTGCCGTCGGTGGTGGTCGAGGCGAACTCGCTGGGGTCTTTTAAAAGACTTCTGGATGAGTATATGGGATCCAATGGGATTGGGGGTTATAGATAGGTCTATGGCTGGGTAGGTTTTGATGTGTTCGGCACAACTTGTGGGCCGAAGGGCCTGTTTGTGCTGTAGTGTTCTATGTTCTATAAACTAATCTTTAATACCCGCTTACACTATACCAGAATGATCCCTCACTCACACACTTCATAAGAGTCCAACACAATCACATAAACAACACCACAGTTTGTCAAACTGGTACTGAAAACATAAATAGCAGAGAATGGTTTTGATCCATCGACCTCTGGGTTATGGGCCCAGCATGCTTCCGCTGCGCCACTCTGCTATGTAAGGGCAGTATCCTACTTATTGTTGTGGTGCACAGGACAAACATTTCACTGTGGTTTACCCGGTGGAGTCCTGGGATGAGAATTCTTTCGGACGAGGAAAGATGAAGTCAGGTCAGATTACATTCATTGGAACCAACAGAGAAAACGCTGGAAAATCTCAGCAGGTCCTGTAAGGAGAAAAAAGAACTGACGTTTTGAGTCTAGATGCTCCTTTATTAGGTCTAAAAAGCATAGAATGTGGGAGATATTTAAACTGTAGTGGGAGGTAATGAAAAAATGAGTCATAGTCATGGAAACCAAAGAAAAAGGCTAATCACTGTCCCGAGAAAGAATAAACGGTGTGAATGGCCAAACAGCAGAGAAGCTTTTATCTTTATGTCCATTGGAGTTTAGAAGATTGAGAGGGGTCTCATAGTAGCGCATGAGAAACGGTAGATTCAGAAAGAATGTTACTGATATTCTTAAAGTAAAGGTTAAGGGGAAACTTCTTGGACTGAAGTGAGGAGAAAATTCTTCACTCAGAGAGTGGTGAATCTGTGAAAATAACGAATGCAGACAGTACCAGAGGCTAAAATGTCTGATGTCAGGAAGGAATTAGATATCGCTCTTGGGACTAAAGGGACCGAGGGATATGGTTGGAAGGTGGGATCAGGAAATAGAATTTGATCAGTCAGGATCAGAATGCCCAGTAGATCGGGCTCGATAGACCGAAAGGTTTTTTGTTTCAATTCGCTGTTTAAAGAGAACAAAGAAAAGTGCAGCAAAATAATAGGCTCTTTGGTCCTCCAAGCCTGTGCTGAACATGATGCCCTAACTAAACCTCTGCCCTTACTCAGTCCGTATTACTCTATTCTCTCCGCAATAATGTACTCACTCTTAAATCTTGCTAATGTGCCTGTTTCGGTCACCTCCTGTGACAACCTGTTCCAGGTATTACCACCCGCTGTGTGAAAAATCTGCCCCGCACAGCTCTCTTAAACTTTCCCCCTCTCACCTTGAACATGTCTTCCTTCCACCCCTGGGAGAAATCCTGTGACTATCCACCTTGTCTATGTCTCTCACAGTTTTGATGATCTGTAACCCCTCAGCCTCCGTCTTTTCAGTGAAAATAATCCTAATTCTTAAATATAAGATAATGCCAATCAAAATCCTGATGGCAGCAGGGAAAAAGCTGTTCTTTAGTTGGGTAGTGCCTGACCTCATACTTTTGTAGCTTTTTCTCGGCGGAAGCCGGTGGAAGAGAGTGTGTCCAGGGACGTCGTTGCCTGATTGAACTGGCTGCTTTTCCAAGGCAGCAGGAAATGTCAGTAGATGAGAGGCTGGTTTGCGTGATGGACTGGCTTCTTTCACGATACCTTGCAGATTTTTGTGGTCTTGGACAGAACGGGAGTCATACCAAGCGGTGGTGCAACCAGAAGGAATTCTCTCTCTGGTGTATCTTTCTGTATTTAGATGTGTTTTGCATTATCTGCGGCGCCTTGAGGATTGGAATCTTTGTCATTCTATCAGCTGAACTGTGCCTGTACAAGTGACTTGTTCTGACTGTCAGATTCTGGAACTGTAAAATAATGTATACATGATTTCTGTATCTGTCAATTTTTGGTACTGCAGCTCACTTTCTGTATCCCCTGATTTTAAATCACTGTTTTTTTTTTCCTTATTCCTGGGATGTGGGTGTCGCTGGCTGGGGCCGCAATTATTGCCCATCCTAAATTACCCTTGAACTGAGCAGCTTGATAGGTCACAGAGGGCAACCTGAGTCAATCCCATCTCTGTTGGTCGGTGAGAGATTTCTTGGGACTGATGCTGCCGCGCAAGAGAAAAAACATCCTTGTTAGGAGTGGGATTCGAACCTACACCTCCAAAGAAGACTAAACGCAGCGCCTTAGACCGCTCGGTCACCCTGACTACGTTAGCAGTTTGCTATATCTCCGCAACAAATCTATTTGAATTACATCTTTGTCGTTATTAGATACAAAATTCCATGTGTTTGCCTATCTTTGAACCCCAGCCAGAAGCCTGTATCTGAGTCGTATCCTTCCCCAAGCCACCGCGGGGTGAGGAGCTTCTCATTGCTGCATTGCTCTGTTTGTTCAAATCAACAAAGACCCAATTCCCGCCCTACCTGTTTCTTACACGAAGGTGTTGAGAGTGTCACATCTGAGCAACTTGAAGTATCCAGTTGGAGAGTTACATCCTGGTGACAGGAATATCTCCCCACAGCTGCTTTCGGAGCTGCTGAATATTTCCAGCATTTCCTCTTTCTGACTTTGTGCCTTCATTACAGGAACTCATTTACTAACAACTCAAAACTAGTCTCTTGGAGGCAACTCCAGACGCAGCTTTTCTGTGATCTTCACACAGAGAAGTTCACTCTTCACTTTCCTGCTTTAAAATCGGCTGTTTGTCCCGGTACCCAAACCGGGGGTTTCCTCCGGGTGCTCCGGTTTCTTCCACAGTTCAAAGATGTGCGGGTTAGGTTGATTGGCCATGCTAAAAATTGCACTTAGTGCCCTGAGATGCGTAGGTTAGAGGGATTATTGAGTAAATATGTAGGAAAATGGGAGTAGGGCCTGCGATGGATTGTGGTCGGTGCAAGTCGATGTACCGAATGGTCGCTTTCTGTTCTGTAGAATTTCTATGAACTAGAACAGAATGCTTTGTATCAATTGGGTAATTGAAATTGTGTGGAGGGAATTCTAATCTCCTCAGGAAGAGGTTCAATCGTGAGTTGAATGAAGTGATTTTGAATACAGGAATGAAAGGTAATGTCACTGGGTTAGAAGCCCAGAGACCCTCACTATTCTTTAGGGACACGGAGTAATTCCAACCACGGCAGCTGTTGAAGTTCAAAATCACTGATTTAATACATAGAAACATGGATAAAAATCAGAAACCGGGTAGAACAGGAATTGAAAAGCAGGAATTGAAACAAGCCTCAAAAACGGCTGCGTTAAAGTTCTGGTTTCTCAAAGAAAACATCTTCACAGAACAAGGGGGGAAATTTCACACAGCAGGAAACAACTTTACAGAACAGAAAAAGAAAACTCCGACTAAAGACAGATCATATTTACACAACCAGGATTACATTTACACAACAGGAAGAATTCGACAGAACCACAGTGAAAATCTGTCAGCGGCAGAGTCACAGTCCCAGAACAGAGAAAAATTACACAGCAGAGAACAAAGATATACAACAGGAAATACATTTCAAAACAGGGCCTATCTTTGTATAACAGAAAACACCTTTTCAAAAATAATCAGTAATTTCATCTCAGTTTCTTGCTGCTTTTCTAGGCACCTTTACTGTCCGTTATTGTGTGTTTGTCCTGAATATCACTTATTGCTTTTCTGTGTGTATTTCTCTGTATTTTGTATTGGAGGTGATGTTATTTGTTATTCTCCAGCCAAGATGAGCTTCGCATCACGTGGCCCTTGCTTGTAATCAATAGTTGTCTGGTTGGAGCGCAGCAGTAACCGGCAGGCAGCAGAGCAGCGCAGCAGAAGCGAGCTGAGTTCATCGGCTTCAGCTCCATGGATCGAAACTATCCTTTCCTGTTTATATTCTCACTCGTATCAAAAACACATATCGGGATGCTGCACAATTGCATATTTCGTTTTTTTTCGGCAGTTAATTGGCATCACCATCTGGATTTGTATTACAGTGGAGAACACAACCCGCTTGTCCCAGGTTTAGCTCAGTTGGCTGGGCAGCAGATTCAGCCAAAGGTTCGTGCGATCAACTCCCGTTTCGGTGTTGTGAACCTTGTCACTACACCCACCCCAGTCCAACTCCGATAACTCCCCATCACAATTCCTGTATCGTTTGAGATTATTGATAATAGCCACGCATTTTCAGACTTGTTCCCCCTAGAAATATGAATCCTCCTGTTAAATCAGCTGGAGACATCTCGGACCTTGTTTTAAATTTACAAACTACAAAAAAAAAATGTTTTGCGGATGTTAACCGGAAGCATCCCACAATTACACTGCAATCCCGATCTGAAATATATCATTTAACAAACATTTGCAAGCAATGACCTTATCCAGGTTCAAACTCTAAAAATCATTTGCAGGAAAGTGCTGTGAGCCTGACGTGATTTGAACACGCAACTTTCTGATCTGGAGTCAGACGCGCTACCTTTGCTCCACAAGCTCACGAGGTTGAATATGGGTTTTACGTCTGTGCTATTTTCTGTGAATTGAAACGCAAACAGGGACCACAGAGGGGAATTGTCTTCCCCTGTATTTTGTGCGGATTTACATCGAATGGAAAGGTAATAGCTAACCGAGATTAAGGTGAAAGCAGAAAGACATAATCCTGTGGGAGAAATGTATGTTTATTTTAGGTGTTAAAACACAAGAGATAGTTTGGAGACTCGGTGGCCGAGTGATTTAGGCCGCTAACACATTATGCGATGTACGCGTGGATTTCAATCCCCCCTTTTGTCGGGAATAAATTTATTCTGTCTCCGTACTGACCACTCATTGACCGCGAACTGATGATCAACACCTTCTCAGCCTTTCGCGTGCTCATTTACCCCTTTGACCAATTCCACCACTCCTCCCTAACCTCATTTACCAATTCCACTACTCCTCCCTAACCTCATTTACCAATTCCACCACTCCTCCCTAACCTCAGGGTATAAATTTCTGCCGACTCATATCTTGTCAGCTCTGATGAAGGGCCATCTAGAGTGGAAACGGTGGTTTTACTCTCTCTCCACAGATGCTGTCAGACCTGCTCAGATGTCCCAGCGTTTTTATTTCTGCGTTTTCAATTCATTACAGTAAATTGGTTATTTAAGCGGTATTAGTATAATGCTTTCAGTGAGATGGTTTCTTAGAAGATCAGTTGCGCTTGTGTTTTTTTTTGTTTGTTCAGTAATTTTGTGAATCTATTTGGAGCGGGTGTAGTTGGTCAGTATCTGTGCCTCTTGCTTGGCCAGCTCCGCGGGCAGCAGCAGCTCCAGTCCTGTCCGGATGTGTGGACACACACAGTAAATCCAAATTATTGTTCACTGCTGCCATCTCCTGGTTGAGCGTGAGTTGTACAACAAGGTAACCATTCATTCAGAACTTTTATGGATTGGAACGAAATAACATCAACATGGTTCTCAATGAGTAAATTGATATGAAAACATGATATTAATCAAATTCCAAGCTCTAAACATTGTTTGCTGAACGGACGATCCTGCTCACCCCGATCTATAGGAAAATGTAAAAATAGAATGTCTCTGACGCAAATCTTTGTCTCCTCTTTGGACACAGGTGAGGTCCCAGAGGACTGGAGAATATCTAATGTTGTACCGTTGTTTAAAAAGGGTAGTAGGGATAACCCTAGAAATTATAGGCCGGTGAGTTTGACGTCAGTGGTAAGGAAACTGTTGCAGGGGATCCTTAGAGATAGGATATACAGGCACTTAAAGCGTTGGGATCTGATTCGCGATACGCAGCATGCTTTTGTTAAGGGGAGATCGTGCCTTACGAATCTGGTAGAATTTTTTGAGGAGGTGACGAAAACGGTGGACGAAGGGCGAGCCGTTGATGTCGTCTATAAGGATTTCAGTAAGGCGTGTGACAAAGTCCCTCGTGGGAGGTTGGTTGAGAAGGTCAAGGCTCATGGGATACAAGGACAGGTAGCTGGATGGATAAGTAACTGGCTTAGTAATAGGAGACAGCGAGTAGTAGGGGAAGGGTGTTTTTCTAGCTGGAGGTCGGTCGCTAGTGGTGTGCCGCAGGGCTCGGTACTGTGACCTCTTCTAATTGTTATATATATAAATGACTTGGAAGAGGGAGTAAGTGGAGTGATCAGCAAGTTTGCAGACTTTACAAAGGTGGCTGGACTTGCGGATAGTGAGGAGCATTGTCAGGCGATGCAGCAGGGCAAAGATAGGCTGGTAGCTTGGGCAGATAGATGGCAGATGGAATTCAATCCTAATAAATGCGAGGTAAGCATTTCTGGAGAAAGAATGTCGGGGGGAGGTATATGATATATTAAGAGTATAGAAACGCAGAGGGACCTGGGGGTGCAGGAGAACAAGTCTCTGAAGATGGCAGAGCAAGTGGAGAAGGTTGTGAACATAGAACATAGAACGATACAGCACAAACAAGCCCTTCGGCCCACGAGTTGCGCCGAAACATCTACCAATCCACAGACCTATCTATAACCCCCTATCCCATTTGTTTCCATATGCTCATCAGAAGTCTTTTAAAAGACCCAAGCGAGTTTGCCTCAACAAACTCCGACGGAAGCCGATTCCATCCACTCACCACCCTCTGAGTGAAAAACAAACCCCTAACATCCCTTCTGTATTTGCTTCCCTGCACCTTTAAATCTGCGTCCTCTCGTAATGACAATTTCAGCTCGGGGAAATAGAGTCTGAGAGTCCACCCTATCTATTTATATGAAGAAAGCATATGGTATACTAGCCTTTATAGGAAGGGGTATAGAGTACAAGAGGTGGCCTTTAATGTTGCAGTTGTATAAAACTTTGGTTAGACCTCATCTGGAATACTGCGTCCTGTTCTGGTCGCTTTACTACCGGAAGGACTTGGAGACACTGGAGACAGGGCAGAGGAGGTTGACCAGGATGCTGCCTGGTATGGAAGGTCTGAGTTACGAGGAGAGGTTAGGTAAATTTTCCTGAGGAAGACGTAGACTTAGAAGAGATCTAATAGAGTGTACAAGATTATGGGGGATATAGATAGAGGAAACAGGGTTAAGCTTTTTCCTAGGATGGACTCGAATAGCACGAGGGGTCACGGGCTTAGGGTGAGGGGGGTAATGTATAATTTGGATCCTAGAGGGAGTTTTTTGACACAGAGGGTGGTGGGGGTACGGAATGCACTGCCAAGTAAAGTAGTGGAGAAAGGCACTCTGGAGTTATTTAAGAAAGACTTAGACGGGCACCTGAACAGAACGGGAATGGAGTGGTATAGAAAACTGATTTAAAATAGGCATCATGAGCCTTGGGAGTCCCTGGGAAGTGTGTAAATAGATGATGATATTGATAGAATTGTTTTTATCCTACAGGTGCTTTGATCCACCTTGTTGTCTAACGAGGGGCATACACGCGATAGGTCGTGGGAGGGCTGCTCTTGGATTTTTTTTCGAGAGTACCCTCGGGCTTCACGTCGTTAGTGTATGCTTGACCTGGACCATTTGATGGGCAACACGACAGCTCACTGACTATCGCTGTGCTGTACAGATGCATGGATTTGTGCCTGTGTCTGTGGTAGTTTGCACATTCTCCCCGTGCTTGCGTGGGTTTTCTCCGGGTGCTTCGGTTTCCTTCCACATTCCAAAGATGTGCTCTTAGGCTAATTGGCAAAATAAATTCTCCCTAAACTGTCTCAAATTTAGTTTTTAATCCATACATCTATAAACATAGACAGGGATCACGGGAGAGTTGGGAACATCGGTTTGGTGGCGCGGGCTCGTTGAACCGAAGGGCCTGTTTCCCGTGCTGTTTTGTTATTTGTTCTTTGTCAATTATAGGATTATCTAATCTCTGATCTCTATGCCGTGTCGTTTCTTGTGTATTCGTTCCGTGAATACAGAGGGAGTGACAGAGTCTGGTGAGTGTAGGCGGTGTAATGGTGACAGTGCGAGCATCTGAACAAGGACCGGTTCCTGACCATCACGTGGTGACTTATTTAATTTGCTATCGCAGGTCAAAACAGAACGGGAGTCACTCCGAAAATGGAACTCACTGAACATTCATATTATGAATGAGTTACGAACGGAAAATAGATGTACATTTTGTTTTCAGCGTAAACTTTGTTTCAATGGAAGAACAGGCTTGACACTGATCAATAAGTTATCTGTCAGAAAAGTTAAACTGTCCAGAATAACGAGAAAAAACAAACTCAATTTCCCAACTGTGCCATGCACACACCGGGTGTCTGATGAAATCAGCAACTAAGGTTGTTCCGTCTTTATATCCAATGAAAATAACGGAAGCCTAAACGGATCCAACGATGGTGGTTTAGGGATGGGCAGAGCTGCCTTCCAAGCAGTTGACCCGGGGTCGATTCCTGGCCATCGCATCTGTTGTTTATTTAAAACCTTATTCTCAGCCTCTTGCGTTTCAAAGCACGTAGGAACCAACGCAATATTTGCAGGTTACGAAATAAAATGGGTCTAACTCTTTTTTGGTGGACGTTAAATTCGGCTTCAATTTCTTTGAACTGAAAAAAATGAAATAGATGAAAATGCTCTGAACTAATAAATGAATTCTCAATCAAAGATTAAGATACCAAAAAGAGGGAGATTACAGTTCACATATTGTGCTAGAATATAGGTGCCTGATGAAGTTGCTATGAACATTCTTGAGGGGGTGACATCATTTGTTCAGATAACCGCTGCGGTGGCCGAGCAGTTAAAGTGTTAGACTCGAAACACAAGGCGGATTCCATGCGGAGATTGGAAACCTGTTGCATTTCTCATTTGAAATATTTAATTGGATTCTCCAGGGCAGCCCAGGAAGGTAAATCGTAATTCTCATTTTTTATTCTATGAAGACCTGGATCTGTGGTAAGGGCTGGGTGCAGGAATTTGGTGTTGTAATGGGCACCAGGGGTCTCAGTTGGCATCTGCAAAATATGCCGAATGGCTTCTGCGCTGTAACTTCCATGAGAGAAATCATGACGTGAAAGGGAAGAAATAGGCAGCATAAGAACAAAACAAGATCTAAACAACATCTATAGTTTAATAATTTCCTTTCTCTAATAGGATGATTAGAACTACAGTGTTCTAAATGTATCCTTACCAATGTTTTATACAACTTCAATACAACGTCCCGACATCAGTATTCAATGATCTGACCAATGAATCCGAGCAGGCTGAATGTCTTTTCCACTACTCTGTCTACCTGTGACACCCACTTATAATTATCCTATAATACGTCCTCCCTGGTCGAATCTACCAAAATGCATCACCTCGCATTTCTGTAAATTAAACTCCATCTGCCATTCGTCAGCCCATTGGCCGATTGATCAAGAAGCCGTTGTTACCCGAGATACCTTTCCCCACCATCCACTGTAGCACCAACTTTGAGTAAACTGGATACTATGCAATGCGCTGCCAAGTAAAGTGGTGGAGCAGGCACTCTGGAGTTATTTAAGAGATACTTAGATGGGCACATGAACAGAATGGGAGTGGAGGGATATAGAAAACTGATTTAAAATAGGGGTCGTGAATCTTGGGAGTCATGAAAACCCACGCAAGCACGGGGAGAATGTGCAAACTCCCACAGACACAGGCACAAATCCATGTATCTGCACAGCATAGCGATAGTTATTGAGCTGTCGTGTTGCCCATCCAGTGGTTCAGGTCAAGCGTATGCTAACGGCATGAAGCACTAGGATACTCTCAAAATCCAAGAGCAGCCCTCCCACGACCCAAGGTTAGACAACAAGGTGGACCAAAACAGCTGTAGGATAAAAACAAATACATCAATGTCATCGACTATTTACACACTTTCCAGGGACTCCCAAAACTCATGATCCCTATTTTAAATCAGTTTTCTACATCCCTCCACTCCCATTCTGTTCATGTGCCCATCTAGGTATCTCTTAAATAACTCCAGAGTGCCTGCTCCACCACTTTACTTGGCAGCGCGTTCCATACTCCCACCACCCTCTGTGTGAAAAAACTCCCTCAAGCATCCAAATTATACCTTACCCCCTCCTCACCCTAAGCCCGTGACCCCTCGTGTTATTCGAGTCCATCCTAGGAAAAGGCTTAACCCTGTTTCCTCTATCTATACCCCTCATAATCTTGTACACCTCTATTAGATCTCCTCTAAGTCTACGTCTTTCTAAGGAAAACAGTCCCAATTTTCCTAACCTCCCCTCGTAACTCAGACCTTCCATACCAAGCAGCATCCTGGTAAACCTCCTCTGCACTCTCTCCAGAGTCTCCACGTCCTTCCGGTTGTAAGGCTACCAAAATTGGACACAGTATTCCAAATGAGGTTAATTACGTTTTATACAACTGCAACATTAAACGCCAGCTCTTGTACTCTATACCCCTTCATATAAAGGCTAGCATACTACATGCTTTCTTCACAATCTTTCGCACCTGCTCTGCCACCTTCAGAGACTTGTACACCTGCACCCCCAGCTCGCTCTGCGTTCCTATACTCTTAATAGGTCTACCCTTTTCCATATACCTCCCCCCTACTATCTTTCTCCCGAAATGCATCACCAGAACTGGACGCAGTATTCCAAATGAGGTCTAACCAGCGTTTTATACAACTGCAACATTATAGGCCAGCTCTTGTACTCTATACCCCTTCCTATAAAGGCTAGCATACTATATGTTTTCTTCACAACCTTCTCCACTTGCTCTGCCAACTTCAGAGACTTGTTCACCTGCACGCCCAGATCACTCTGCGTTTCTATACTCTTAATAGGTCTACCCCTTTTCATATACCTCACTCCTACTATCTTTCTCCCGAAATGCATCACCTCACATTTATCAGGATTGAAATCCTTCTGCCATCTGTCTGCCCAAGCTACCAGCCTATCTATGTCCTGCTGCATCGCCTGACAATGCTCCTCACTATCCGCAAGTCCAGCCATCTTTGTATCATCTTCAAACTTGCTGATCACTCAACTTACTCCCTCTTCCAAGTCATTTATATATATTACAAATAGAAGAGGTCCCAGTACCGAGCCCTGCGGCACACCACTGGTGACCGACCTCCAGCTAGAGAAGTACCCTTCCACTATCTATGTCCTGCTGCTATTAAAAACAATCAACTTCAGAGCTGAAAACAGTGTATGTGAATCACATCCTGAACACGGCTACTTTCATTGCAGATGTGTGTAAATGGAACCAGCTCACGATAAACTGCTCAATGTTTAGCGGAAGAGTTTCACTGAGCGATGTGTGTGATTCCCTCTGATGTGCTTGTTGAATTTTGTGGAAAGGAGGATTTGAAAGGTTCACAGAACACACCCGTATCCAGTGAAAATATATTTTCAGTTTCTCCCAAAGCTAATCAACCATCTTTCCTCCATGCAATTGTAAAACCAGAAATGTTAATAAACATGAGAGAAAATGCTGGAAAACCTCAGAGGTCCTGTAGCATTTGTAAGGAAAGAAAAAAGTTGACGTTTCAAGTCCAAATGACCCTTTATCAGAGCTAAAAGGCAAAGCAACTCATAGAACTGCAGAATAAGGGAATGAGTCACAGAAGATGACCTGTTAGGGTGAAAATGTCCTTTTTTGTTCCAAATATGTCAAAATATTCCATCTGGCTGGCCATCCAGGAGCGATGGTGAGGGTGGCCTTCTTCCACAAAAAATGATGGAGAGAAAATCAAATAGAAAGAGGCATTTTACAAGCTCCTGGGTGACTGAGGAGACAGGCGAGCGGCTTTAACGATCGTCTGCCCGGGTGAGTTTATAACTCACTCTCAACATTTATCTACGGAAGTTTAATGCATTGCTTCTCCGTATTTGAACACACGCAGCTGTGGTCTTCTACGCTTTGCTCAATCGGTTCTTCACAACAATCTTTGAACTGATGTGATGAGAATTTCTTTCGCTGAGAGAAGCTACAATCCCAACATTGAACATCTTGTTGAATATTCAGGGTTTAAGACAAATAGGATCACATTCCCCTTGACTCTGCGGTGTTTTTCTTCAATTTTCCATTCTAATGACATTCTGAAAGCACAGCTCGTGAGCAGAAGTTTATTGGCTGAACAAATAGCGAACCAGCGGCTCGTTGGTCTAGTGGTATGATTCTCGCTTCGGGGATTTCATTGCATGATGATGCGAGAGGTCCCGGGTTCAAATCCCGGACGAGCCCTCACTTGTTGCCAGTTTTGGTCCCAAAAGTTGATTATTTATTTGGGAAAAAAAAGTTGCATTTTAGATGGCGAGATTTTCATCCCTCGAGATCAGGTTTGAAATCCTGCAACACATCGCGATAATTTTCTCAATGCTGCAAATGAAAAGTTTTCAAGAATGTTCACCCACGGAAACTGATCCCAATCAATCAATCAGGGCTGTCCATTGCTTGTCGCGTCAGGGATTCTTGAATCGTGCGGTCCATCGTATTTTGGTCGGAAGGAAATTGCAACATACAATGCTGGGGTGGGAGGTGGTCACAGTTTGGTTTTGAACTGATTATATTTTAATTATGTCCCAGGCGTTTCACTGAGCAAGAAGCGAATCTTTGTGAAGCTGTCCGGCATTCCACTCCAGAGGTAATTACTTCAACGAAGTGGCGGTTTGGAGAGGCTGTCCGTATTTGATTAGACACTAGGGCCGGGTTATACGTATCTTAGGATCTTGAAGTGTAATTGCGAAGAGACTGGAAATATCTTGCCAATTTCTGACTATTAATATGGCAATGTTTTTTGAACTAACTGTTTTGAGTATTTTGAAGTGGGAACCGAGAGTGTTGATGAGGGTAATACTGTTCATGCTGTTTACATAAACTTCCAAAAACACGGAAATGTTTAATAAGGCAGATTAAAGTAAATGCATTAAAATGTGAATTGATTTGTTTTGAAGGAAGAACCCAGATTCAAAACATAAATTTCGTGGTACAATTCTAAAGAGGCAAATGTGTACATACATCTTCCAAGTTGACAGGGATGATCACAGAGGTTTACAGCATGGAAAGAGGCCTTTCAGTCGAACTTGTACTTTTTTAACGGCTAAGCCAGTCCCAGTTGCCCGCGTTTGGCCCATATCCCTCGATCGTCATCTTACGCATTGAACTTTCCAAACGCTTTTAAAAAATAAAGCTCAGTTATAGGGCTACCTCTTGCACCTTGTTCCAGACAATCACCGTCCGTAAAAAATAAAAAAAAATGCCCCTCTGCACCCTTTTGTATCTCTCCCCTCTGAGTTTAAACATATGCCCTCCAGTTTTAGACTCCCCTACAATTTCGAAAAGATATGGACTATCTCGCTGATCAATGACCTTATTATTTTGTAGACATCAAGAAGATCACCCCTAACTCCAGAGAAAAAAAAAAGTCCTTGCCTATCCAGACTCTTTTTGTAAGTCAAACCATCAAGTCTTGGTAGCATTCTAGTAAATCTATTCTGCAATCTTTCTAGTTTAATAATATCCTTTCTCTAATAGGATGACCAGAACTGTTCACAGGATGGTGAGGAGAGTGGTCATAATAAATCAGACGGTGCCCTGCTTTTTCTTTATCAATGGGGTCCTGTGTATAAAAGAACAGAAGCGATGTTAAACCTGTACTTAAATTGGGTTCAGTTTCAAATGGATATTGTTTCCATTTTCTGCAGAGCAAATTATAAGAATATTCGAAAAGATTTCAGAAGGTGGTGGAAATATTTCACCAGATTAGTTCAATTGATGAAGAATTTTATTTACTGACAATGGTTTGACACACTGCGACTGATCTACTTGGGGAAGAGAAGGTTCTGATGAGATTTGGGAAAAAAATATTCAAATCCTCATGTTCTGGTCAGATGACTGATAGAAATTCGTTCTTATTGTTGGCAAGATCGAGAAGCAGAGGGCAGATATTGGAGGTAATTGTCAAAAGAAGCAACAGCAGCTTTTTAAGAGAGGGGTCAGGGCAGGTCCACTTGAATTCGATTATTATTCCAGAAACATCATATGCAGGTTAATACACAGTTATAGATTTTTTACATTCATTCATGGGCGTCACTGACTGGCCAGCATTTATTGACAAATCATAGTTGCCCAATTTCTGCTATTGCTCTGTCGTCACACGTAGGCCAAACCGGAAAGGACACCAAATGTCGTTCCACAAAGGGTTTTGGTGAACCAGATGGTTATGCCGGTAATTGGCAATGAACGAAAGCATAAACAGTTTCTTAATTCCAGATATGTTGTATTGAATTCAAATTCCACCAGCTGCCGTGTTGGTATTCGAGAACGGGTGCCCCGAGATGCGTGCTTTAAAGGCAGCTTAGAGTCAACCACATTGCTGTTGATCGTGAATAACACATAGGCCAGACCGGGTAAGAATTCCGTCAACAAAAAAAAAAAGAATCAGTTAATCAGCAGTTTTTTTTTCTTTACGACAATCGATTCAAAATCATTAATTCCAGGCATTTTTATCGATTCCGAATTCCAGCGTCTGCCGTGGCGGTGGATGTGTGAGTGCGTGTGTGTGTGAGAGAAAGATTAAGTCATTTTCTGTCTCCTTGTGATTGTGGATTAATCCCTCATATTCCCCCACAAACTCTATGATCCCCTTGCATCTGTGAACTCTAATTGAAAAACACTTGTACCCCAGATATCCTGGGGGTGCGGGGACGGGCCAGTAGTGGATGGGTGATGTTTGAAGCCCAATGCCTCAGGATGCTGAGTATGAAACAGTCGATTTTAAAGCACGCGTTTAGGAAACTGAAGAGTGAACTTAAGAAAATCAGAAGAAAAGCTCCATCTGGAGCTGCGCACTGGAGACAACTTTTGTGTTGTCAGTAAATGAACTTCTGTAACGAAGGTACAAAATCAGAAAGAGGAAATGCTGGAGCTAATCAGCAGCTCCGAAGAGATTATTCCTGTCGCCAGGATGTAACTCTCCTATTGAGTTACTTCATGTTGCTCAGATCTGACACTCTCAACACCTCCGTCAAAGAAACAGTAGAGCAGGAATTGGGTCTTTGTTGATTTGAGCGAACAGAGCAATGTAACAAGCAACATAGAACCCTTACAGTGCAGAAAGAGGCCCTTCAGCCCATTGAGTCTGCACCGAACACAATCCCACCCAAGCTCTACCCTCATATCACGACATATTACACGCACCAATCCCTCTAACCTACACATTCCTAGATACTAAGGGACAATTTCTTAGCATGGCCAATCAACCTAACCTAGACGTCTTTGGACTGTAGAAGGAAACCAGGACATCTCGAAGGAGACAAGGTGAGAACGTGCAAACTCCACACGGACAGTGAACTGAGCCAGGAATCGAACCCAGGACCTTGGAGCTGCGAAGCAGCAGTGTTAACCATTGTGCTAACGTGCCACCAAGTACTTCACTTCCCGGCAGCTTGGGGAAGGATGGGACTCAGATACAGGACTCTAGTTGGGGTTCAAAATTGGAAAACAAATGTCTTTATTCCAATGAAAATGAAAATGGAATTCAAATGACTTGTGAAAATTTAGGCAGTTGCTCCAGCTGTCAGGATGGCCGAGTGTTCTAAGGCGCTGCGTTCAGCTCGCAGTCTCCCCTGGAAACGTGGGTTCAAATCCCACTCCAGACATTGATTCCTTTCTCCCTGCTCCAGACACCATCCACACCCTTGAAATATCTCCCTCGGAATTACAATGGTTGTAGCGGCACAGGAACAACAATGGCAAGTTCCATTCTGAGACACATACCATCCTGCCTCTCAAATATATCGCCGTTTCTGTGGCTGGCTGCCAATCCTGGAACTCCTTCCTGAAAAGCAATGTATCAGCACAGACACCACTGTGGACTGCAGTGGCTCAAGAATAGATTCACTGTCAAATTCTTGAAGATAATTAATTTTGGACAACACATGCTTTCCGGGGCCAACGACACAGAGATCCCATACAAATGAATATCTAAAGAAATCGCCTCACGTCACAGAAGGGGCTCATCTGACTTCAGAGCAGAAAACTCTGTAAATCACATCCTGACACACCTACTTTTAGACCAGATGTGTGTCTGAATACAGTAAGTGGAACCAACTCCACTTTGGTAACTTTAACTTTACTAATATTGATTGGGGGGACTTTAACTTTACTAATATTGATTGGAATAGCTCTTGCTCTAGCTCGTTAGAAGGGTCAGTTTTCATACAAAGTGTGCAGGAAGGTTTTTTGACTCAGTATGTGGATAGGCCAACTAGAGGTGAGGCTACATTGGATTTGGTGCTGGGCAATGAGCAAGACCAGGTGTTAGGCTTGGAAGTTAGTGAACATTTTGGTGATAGTGACCATAATTCGGTTACATTCACCTTAGTGATGGATAGGGATAGGCATGAAGCTGGGGGCAGTAGTTATAGCTGAGGGAAGGGTAATTATGAGGCCATCAGGAGAGAATTAGGGTGCATAGATTGGACCAGGAAACTACAGGGAATGGGAACATCTGGAATGTGGAGCTCATTCAAGGAGCAGATGCTGCGAGTCCTTGATAAGTATGTCCCTGTCAGGCGAGGAGGAAATGGTCGAGTAAGAGAACCTTGGTGTACAAAATAAGTTGATTTGCTGGTTAAAAGGATAAAGGAGGCTTATGTCAGGATGATGCTTGAAGGCTCGGTTAGTGCAATGGATAGCTATAGGTTAGCCAGGAGGGAGCTAAAGAGTGAATTGAGGAGAGGTAAGAGAGGACACGAGAAGACTTTGGCTGATAGGATTAAGGAGAATCCTAAAGCTTTCTTTAGATATGTTAAGAATAGAAGATTGGTTAGGACAAGTTTAGGGCCAGTCACAGACAGCAGTGGGAAGTTGTGCGTGGAGCCTGAAGAGATTGGAGAGGTACTGAATAAATATTTCTCTTCGGTATTCACGCAGGGTGATGTAAATGTAGTTATGGAGAACACTGAGGTACAGGGTAGCAAACTGGAAGGTATCGAAGTAGATAGGGAGGATGTGCTAGATATTCTCGAGGGTTTGAAGTTGGATAAGTCCCCTGGGCCGGACGGGATTTACCCTAGGATTCTCTGGGAGGCAAGAGAGGAGATTGCAGAGCCTCTGGCTCTGATCTTCAGGTTGTCGTTGGTTACGGGTGTGGTTCCGGAGGACTGGAGGATAGCGAATGTGGTCCCGTTGTTCAAGAAGGGGAAGAGAGACCTTCCAGGGAATTATAGGCCAGTGAGTCTTACTTCTGTTGTGGGCAAAGTATTGGAGAGAATAATTAGGGATAGGATTTATAGTTATTTAGAGAGAAATGAATTGATTGGGGATAGTCAGCATGGTTTTGTGAAGGGTAGGTCGTGCCTTACTAACCTCATTGAGTTTTTTGAAAAAGTGACTAAAGAGGTGGATGGGGGTAAGGCGGTTGATGTGGTATATATGGACTTTAGTAAGGCGTTTGATAAGGTGGCCCATGGAAGACTTCTGCAGAAAATGCAGATGTATGGGATAGAGGGTGATTTAGCTAATTGGGTTAGGAATTGGCTAGCAGATAGAAGACAGAGGGTGGTGGTTGATGGGAGATATTCATCGTGGAGTTCGGTGACAAGTGGTGTACCTCAGGGGTCTGTTTTGGGGCCCCTGCTGTTTGTAATTTTTATAAATGATCTGGATGAGGGTATTGAAGGATGGATTAGTAAATTTGCAGATGACACTAAAGTCGGTGGAGTGGTAGATAGTGAAGAGGGGTGTTATAGTTTGCAGAGGGACTTAGACAAGTTGCAGAGCTGGGCCGAGAGGTGGCAAATGGAGTTTAATGTGGAAAAGTGTGAGGTAATGCACTATGACAGAAATAATAAATGTGTAGAGTATAGGGCTAATGGTAGGATCCTTAGTAGTGTTGATGAACAGAGGGATCTTGGTGTGTATGTGCATAGATCGCTGAAAGTAGGCAGTCAAGTCGAGAAGGTTGTTAAGAAGGCATATGGAGTCTTGGCTTTTATTGGTAGGGGAATTGAATTTCGGAACCGCAACGTCATGTTGCAACTGTACAAAACTCTAGTGCGGCCGCACTTGGAGTATAGTGTGCAGTTCTGGTCCCCGCATTATAAGAAAGAGGTGGAGACTTTGGGGAGGTTACAGAGGAGGTTTACCAGGATGTTGCCTGGTATGGAGGGCAGGTCTTATGAAGAGAGGCTGAGGGATTTGAGGTTGTTTTCGTTAGAAAGGAGGCGGCTAAGAGGGGACCTAATCGAAACATATAAGATGATTAGAGGTTTAGATAGGGTGGACAGTGACAGCCTTTTTCCTAGGATGGAGAAAGCTAGCACGAGGGGACACAGCTTTAAATTAAGGGGTGATAGTTATAGGACGGATATCAGAGGTAGGTTCTTTACCCAAAGGGTGGTTCGGGAGTGGAATGCCCTGCCTGCAGCAGTTGTAGATGCGCCAAGTTTGGTGGCGTTTAAGAGGTTAGTTGATAAGTATATGGAAGAGAAGGGAATGGTTTAGTTTGGAGGAGCATTGCTTTTTATATTGGTCGGCACAACATCGAAGGCCGAAGGGCCTGTTCTGTGCTGTAGTGTTCTATGTTCTATGTTCTAACTCATGGTAAATCATTTAATGTTTAGCCGAGAAGTTTTGCTGAGTGATGTGTGTGATTCCCTCTGATATACAATGTCGAGGAAAGGCAGATTTGAAAGGTTTACAGGGAAATCAGTGAAATTGGCCACTGGAGGGGCTCTGCATTTTTTGACTTATGATTTTATGCCCAAGCCGTTACATCTGTGGAGAGAGAAAAACAGGTCTGTCCAGTGAAAGATCAGGATTTGTAATGTGAGCTATCTCTATTTTCACAGATACTACCACATCTGAAACTTATTTCTGACATTCCATTGCACTGCAATGAAGGCGATCGGACTTTATGCCTCAGTTGGCCAAATCCTTTTCAAGTGATGTATTATGTGAAACCTGGAATGTGTGGTTAGGACTCTGAACAGTGAGGACGGATGCTGGAGCACATTACACCAACAATTCTGATCAATTTTCCTATTTCCTCAATGGATGATTTACTCACACTCGTGTTGATATGGAGGTGCCGGCGTTGGACTGAGGTGGGCAAATGAGAAGTCTCACAACACAGGTTAACATTGGAATCACGAGCTTTCAGAGCGCTGCTCCTTCATCAGATGAGCCGAGGAAGTTGAAAAGAAACACGGCATCGATAGACACAAACACAATAGTAAATCATTACAGATTGGAGTAAGAACAATGGTTAGAATATGATACTTTTTAGGTAATCAAGTCGTTAACAGCAAGGGTAGAGAGAGGGATAATCACAGGTTAAAGAAGTGTGAATTCTCCCCTTTCGTTCCCAAAGAAAATTTGGCATGCCAGCTGTAATTCTCACCAACGTTTACTGATGCATCATAGAAGCATACTCCTTGGTTCTATCAAGGCTTGGTATGGATCTTGCTCTGCTCAGTACCGTGAGGAACTACAAAACATTGAGAATGTAATCCATCACGCAGTCCAGCCTCCAATCAATTGATTCTGTCTACACTTCCCGTTATCTCCGCAAATAGCCAATACAATTAAGGAACCCTCATAGCCTGGAGATAACATCTTCCCGTTTCTTCCGTGGGGGAAAAGAAACTATAGCCAGAGGTCACGTACCAACCGAATCAACAATAGTTTATCCCCCACGACAGTCAGACATTTGATTGGACTTTCCTTGCATTAAGTTGATCTTTTTCTCCACCCTATCTATGACTGTAACATTATATTCTGCCCTCTCTGGTTTCTTTCTCTTTGAATGATCGATTTTGTCTCTGGAGCGCGCAAGAAACGAGAATTTTCACTGTATGCTAATAAATCAAATCAAATCAAATCAAACAACTGATCAGATCACATCAGACTCTGGCGAGTTTTTGTGCTGCAGGGATACATGGTTCCATGTTGCAGACACTGGTTGGAAATCGATTTGGTTTTTGAATCCGCGGCCGAACCATGGAGAGTAAAGCTTTCATTGAGCTTCTTAAAATGATCATCGGAGACACAGAATAATTAATCTTCAACTTCATGAGTTCAGAAACGGTTTGGGAACTTGATTCATTTTCCAGTGGCTCACAGAGTTTTGCGCAATAAGATATTAACTGAGGCAGCTTTCATCAAATACACCAATATCAAACAACCGGCGAGATGGAAATAATCAGTGATTTTTTCCATCATTATGTGAGATTGCGAATGGTATTTTATGTTTTTGCTCAATCTGCAACTGTACCTCGGGCAATAAAAAGACAAAATAATTAAGGAAAAGCATCTCCGCTCTAAAGCAATTTGGAACTTCCAGCGGTTTGGAGAGAAAAAAATTTTAAAAAAGTATTTCTTCACAAGATAAAAGCAAAATATTGCCGATACTGGAATCTGAAACAACGAATGAAAATGCTGAAAAATCTCAGCAGGATTGACATTATCTGTGGAGAGAGAGACCAGCTGAGATTGTCCAGCATGTTCAGACTTCAAGACACCCCTTTCCTCCAAAACTAAAAAGGACATGCGGTTTGATATGAACGGCAAACACATCTTTCTGTCTCCACTGGATTTGTGTTTTTTTCATGCATCCATCTCATTCTCTTTCCTGCTAACCCAAAAGTCTTAATTAGTTAGTTAAAGCTGCTGTTTGCTGTATTAAATGCTAAATTGTATTGAGGAAAATAACTGATCTCGTCAGAACTGAGTTGTCGCTCCGGAAGTGTAAGGGACAAGTGTACAATGCGTATGGTCATTTTGCATATCAGTTCCTCGTTAGTATAGTGGTTAGTATCCCCGCCTGTCACGCGAGAGACCGGGGTTCAATTCCCCGACGGGGAGGTAAATGCATTTTTATTACGTCAAATTGTGCTTGTGTTGTTCTCTAACTTTGAAAACAGAAAAAAAATAAAAGATTGTCAAGAAATGAAGCTTTCAAAAATGCAAATCTTTGCATTTGCACGGGCAGTTTTCGTGACCTGAGATCAACGTTCGTTCAATTCATCAGCATTTTGGCTCACCTTTGATTGGCGATACCACGTAATCAATACGATATTAGCACAATGTCAATAAATGTTGCGATTTCATATTTTTCAATTCTATTTTTGGATGATTCACGGATCCCCAGTTTCCTGAAAATCCAAAGGAAATCTCTAATATTTTTCAATCTTGGAAATACCTTTGAGTCTGTGAGTTGTGAAGATTCATGCAGCATGGGGAATGGAATATTAATGCATGATTGTAAGAGCAGGAAATTTCAGATCGAGCTGGACAAAATGTTGGTTAGGCCACCGCTGGAGGACAGTGTGCAGTTCCGGTCAAATCACTAGAGTAAGGATTTGATTGCATTGGAGAGGGTGCAGTGTTCATTTACCAGGGACCAGATCGGAGACTGGGATGGAGAATTTGAGCTATGAAGAGAGATTGGATTGGATCAGATTATTTTGTTTAGAGCAGTGAAGGCTGAGACGAGACCTGATTGAGGTGTATAAGAAATGGACAGGTTGGATAGGAAGCTGCTGCTGCCTCACAGCACCAGGGACCCGGGTTTGATTCCCGGCTTGGGTCACTGTCTGTGTGGAGTCTCCATGTTTCCCCGTGTTTGCGTGGACTTTCTCTGGTTGAACAAAAGAAAATTACAGCACAGAAACAGGCCCTTTGGCCCTCCAAGCCTGCATCGATCATGCTGCCCGACTTAAATAATCCTCCCCACCCTTTCGGAGGCCAGTTCCCTCTATTTCCATCTTATTCATTAATTTGTCAAGATGCCTCGAAGAAATCACTTCCGTTTCCACTTCCGCTATATACCCACCAAAGAGTTCCAGGCACCCAACACTCTCTGCGTCATACATCTCCTTTAAACCTTGTCCCTCGCACCTTGAACCTTTGCCTCCCAGAAACTGACTCTTTCACTCAGGGGAAAAAGAAAGCCTCTGACTCTCCATTCTGTCTATGCCTCTCGTAATCTTGTGGAGTTTTACCAAGTCGCCCCTGAACCTCCGTCGTTCCACTGAGAACAAACCAAGTTTCTCCAACATCTCCTCAGAGCTAATGCCCTCCTTACCAGGCCCCTGCACCGCCGACAAAAGTGCAAACCCCGAAAGCTTGCGAGTTTACTATCAAATAAACGGGTTGGACTATAACCTGGTGTTATGAGACTTCTTACTGTGTTTACCCCAATTCAACGCCGGCATCTCCACATCATGACTTCATCAAAACAGGCAGTGAAATGGAACATTGTTCATTAAATCTCTGATGAGTTGTCAAAAAAGTTGCCTAACTTTGGGATACTTTGAAAACATTTCTTGGAGCGGTATTATAGTGGGAGGCTCGTTGGTCTGTGGGTATGATTCTCGCTTTGGGCGTAGTGTTAAAATGAGAGAGGTCCCGGACGAATCCTGCATTTTTTTTTTCAAAGATAATTCTTTGCAATGAAGGTGGCGACAATGAGTGAAAGCCGAAGCAGTGTTTACCTCCAGAGAACTCATTTCAGAGAAAATGTCTCTGCAGAACTCGAAAAGCAACCACACAGTCTGTCAGAACTGGGAATCCCAGTCAGATTTTAATTTTTCCATGTTTTAGTTTAATTCCGGTGTTCCGAATGAACCGTGAGTATTAGTGAGTTTCAGCAGTCCTGCTGAGGGAAAATTTACGATCAGGCGACGGGCACACGAATAGAGGAAATATGGGCAGAAGAAGACCATTCGGCCCCACAAGACTGCCCCGCCATTCACTATGATCATGGCTGATCTGTTTGTGTTTCGATTTCCCCATTTCCCCAACAGTACAAAACTCGAGTGCGGCCGCACTTGGAGTATTGTGTACAGTTCTGGTCCCCGCATTATAAGAAAGATGTGGAGGCATTGGAGAGGGTACAGAGGAGGTTTACCAGGATGTTGCCTGGTATGGAGGGCAGGTCTTATGAAGAGAGGCTGAGGGATTTTGAGGTTGTTTTCGTTAGAAAGAAGGCGGCTAAGAGGAGACCTTATTGAAACATATAAGATGATTAGAGGTTAGATAGGGTGGACAGTGATAGCCTTTTTCCTAGGATGGAGAAAGCTAGCACGAGGGGACATAGCTTTAAATTAAGGGGTGGTAGTTATAGGCCGGATGTCAGAGGTAGGTTCTTTACCCAGAGG
The DNA here is from genome assembly GCA_024679065.1 of Sphyrna mokarran. Classification (NCBI taxonomy): domain Eukaryota; kingdom Metazoa; phylum Chordata; class Chondrichthyes; order Carcharhiniformes; family Carcharhinidae; genus Sphyrna; species Sphyrna mokarran. The sequence continues at coordinate 12,965,809 of JAGIQG010000039.1, read as the reverse complement.
GTGGTAAGGGTATGGAATGCCCTGCCTGCAGCAGTTGTAGATGCGCCAAGTTTGGTGGAGTTTAAGAAGTTAGTAGATAAGTTTACGGATGAAAAGGGAATGGTTTAGGTTAGAGGGTCATTGTTTTTTCTTAATTGGTCGGCGCAACATCGAAGGCCGAAGGGCCTGTTCTGCGCTGTAATGTTCTATGTTCTATGTATTTCTATCTGTCCCCGATAACCTTTGATTCTGTTGCTAAATAAGAATCAATCTTCTTCCGCTTCAATGTCCCTACCTCCACCGCCTTCTGAGGCAGAGTTCCAAAGTGGCGCAATGTTCCGAGAGAACAGAATTTGCCGTCCGAAAAGAGTGTTTTCTTTAAGTGCACGTACTTCTGCATTCGTTCACAAGAAGAGACATCATTTCCACGAGCAACTTGTGAAGACCATTCAAGATCTGATCTGCTTTGAACAAAATGGCTCCCGCTCCTTGCAGAGATGCCCAGCCAGTCTGTGAAACCTTTCCTCTTCTCAATCTGGTAAATCTCCTCTGCACTGTCGAACTATTCAAGTTATCAAACTGGCAATTTTTCGTCCGTTCACAACGCATTTACATCCTTCATTTAATATGGATAACGAAACTTCAGACAATATTCGAAAAAAAACTTCACTAATGATCTAAACAACTGAAGTATAACATTATTTTCTGACATGATCAAATGCGTGTAGCAAAGGAAACATTCCATTAACTTTTTTTGATTACTTGCTGTATCTGCATACTAAATATTTGTGATTCGTACACAATGAGATCCCTTTGCAACTGGGGAAGTTTGCAGCTCTTCTAGAATTGATTTTGTTCTCTTACCAGGTTTCTACCCATGCACAAACGCTTTCTATAACTATCACCAAGCTCCTTACGACCTCTCCACAAGTTTTGTTCCGCATATATTGTGTCTTCTGCAAATTTTGTTGCCGTGTTTTCAGCTGTGGACTGCGATAGCTGAGCTTCTGTAGAGATGGCAACTCCCAGACACAAAGTGTCCGATTATCTTTTCCTGTGCTGTAACTATTCTGTGTGTATGGATGTGAAAATCATTCTGTATCACTTGGTGCGTGATGCAGGAATTGAGTGTGAAATTCATTGCCTATTTGTCAGTCTCTATGGGTGTATATGAGTGAATGATTCGTTCTGTATCACTCTGCCTTTTATTTACACTATGATTGCAAATTGTTTGTCTCCTAGTTTCTGAGTCACTTTCTAGATCTGGGACAATTCAGTAAATAAAATACCTAAATGAAATTGGGATTATATTTCTCATTGATAAACTGCTCGACACGATCCTCCACCCAAACTATTTCATGTAACATTATCTTTTTGTCTCTGAAATCCATTCTCTCTCCAACACTTACCCAACTTTCCATGAAATGCAGCTGGGCTAATCGTCTCCAATCATAGAACCCCTACCGTGCAGAAGAAGGCCATTTGGCCCATCAAGTCTGTACCGACCACATTCTCACCCAGGCCAATAGCGCTGTAACTCTGATTTACCTTGATGATCACCCTGACACTAGGGTCAACATAACATGGCCAATCAACCTAGCCCACATATCTTTGAGTTACAGGAGGAAACCTGGGCAGACATGGAACATAGAACATAGAACATTAGAGCGCAGAACAGGCCCTTCGGCCCTCGATGTTGCGCCGACCAGGTAAGAAAAAGCAATGATCCTCGAACCTAAACCATTCCCTTTTCATCCATAAACCTATCCAAACGCCCCAAAACTTGACATGGGGAGAATTTGCAAACTATACACCTTGAACCGAGGCCGGACTGGAATCTGAACTACGAGGCCTATCATTAATTCTTCACATTGATCTTTTCCTGGAACACCGTCACTTGATGTAAATGTCTTCCCTCTGTTGAAGTTCTGAGTTGCGGCCCGTAGATGTCAGCACACTCAGGTAGAGCGAAGCTCACAGAGGGGGACAAACAAACAAGAATTGTTCAGATTATATTGAGGACGAGAAACTTTAACAATACTAATATTGGACACTTTTTAATGATATTTATTTTGTGACAAGGGTTGTTATCGTTATCTGTCCTTTGATTCGAGGATGGCATCCATTCAGGTCCGTGAGTTTCTGCTATGGACCTTCATGTGAGTGAATCGTCCCATTCTCGGCACATAGAGCTTTCTTTGCTGTTACTGTCTTCTCTGACGCCATTTTGCCTGATAAAACTATGCTGCAGATTGGGGAACATGTTTTGTCCATTTTCAACTCCTCCCTGTCAGCAGCATGAATGCTGCCTCGCTTCAATCTGGAAAATGCCGGTGGAGGGGTGTGGGAGGGGAGTGTTCCTTTCGGAAAATGAACTGGCCAGTACCGGGATCGAACCCGCGACCTTGGTGTTATTAGCAACACGCTCTAACCAGCTGAGCTAACCGGCCACACTGGAAGACGTTGGGGAAGCATTACTGATGGAATTTCCCTCGCACCCTTCGGATGCGCTGATATACTGGTCCCACGTACATCATTGCGCTAAAACCACCAACCATCAATGGCATGTATGAGTGAGATATATTCTTATCTGCCAATCTCTTGTCTTACTTTATCGAAAGGATTTTTTTTTCAAAATCTTTCACTAATTTAAAGCCCAGCAGCAGCCCATCCCTCGGCCTTGTTATTACAGGAGAAGAAGGATCCAGTTTCTCAGTCCGTTCTCAGGCCATTCTCTTTCCACTCAATGATTCTTCTTTTTATGGCCTGTTGGTGTCACCTGCATGACCAGCATTTGTTGTCCTTCCCTAATTGCCTTTCAACTAAGAGTGGCTTGTTTGACCATTTCAGAGGTCAGGTAATAGTCACCCTCTTACTCTGAGTCTGGACTCACATTTAGGCCAGACCAGTTAAGGAGGTCAGACTTATTTATCTAAAGTGCATCGGTGAACCGAATTATAGTGAACAACAATCGCCGGTAGTTTCAAGGCCGCCATTACTGAGAGGAGCTTTCAATTTCAGATTGATTAAATAGTGAATTTAAATTTCGTCAGCTGCCGTGGTGGGATTTAATCCGTGTCCCCAAAATTAGTGCGAGCCTCTGGATTATCAACCCAGTGACACCTTTCATCCCTGTAAACAGAAACTTTTCACTCAGCTCCTTATTAAACCTCTTTCTGAGGAGATTAGATTTTCCTTTACAGAAATTTAGTCAACCATTTGCTACAAAGCCTGTTGCTCCATTCGGGCGCATCAAAATTTATTAAGACCACACAAAAGCGATTGATTTATGGGGACGAGAATACAATAATGAGGTGAGAAAATTTAGTGAACAAACCAACAAGGAAATGTATTCTGAGAAAGTGTCCTGCAATGTTTGGAAGAAAATGCAGAGATTTCAGCTGAAGAAAGAAATCTCGGTTTGCCGCAAGTTATGCCAGATTACTGCATAAAACGACAGCGACAGGACTCGAACCTGCAATCTTCTGATATCATCATCGCTATGATTACCGAAGTCAGACGCCTTATCCATTAGGCCACGCGGTCAACTAATGCAAAATGCCAAATGTTAGCGCCATGTGAATAACTGCTGTGATTATATTTATTTTCAGTTCTATTTTTAGTTACTTCTCTGATTCCCAGATGCCAAAAAATTGAAGGGGAATCTCCAGAGTTTGAAAACCTAAAGTCCACTTCTTACATTCTTGGGTGCCTGTCTGCGTGGAGTTTGCAGGCTCTTCCCGTGTCTGCATGGGTTTCCTACGGATGCTCCTGTTTCCTCCCATCTCCAACGATGTGTAAATTAAGTGGATCGCCAGGATAAATTTACCCTTATTGTTAGTGGGATTAAGAGAGTAATTACATGCGGTGACAGGGAGGGATTCACTGTCGGAAAGTCGATGCACAGAATCCGGGCCGAATGGCCTCCTTCCGCACTGTCGGGAAGCTATGCCTCCTTCACATCCTGTCTTAAATCTTCAATGCCTGTCACCGAATCCTTCTGTTAGCAGCTAATGCAGCAACTTCCCCCTGTGTACCTTAGTTCAATATGTTATACTCTTTTACACCTCCCTTACAGCGCCACACAATCCCTTTTGCTGCAGAGAGATAACTCCGATTTATCCAGCCATACCTTGGAGCTAAAATCCCTCCCCTCTGGATCCAAAACAGTAAAGCTCCTTTTCCCCTTCATAAGGAATCTCACACACTTTGTAAAGTGTGGTTACCAGGTCTGGGGGCAATCCTAAAATGGTTGCAGTTAATCAGAGCTTCATAAAGATTGAGCAGAACTTCCTAGTTTTTATACTCAGTATCTCCAGTTATGAAGCCAAACATCCAATCCGCCTTCCTGACGACTCTCTCAAAATTGCCTCTCTCCTTCAAAGATCTCTCTGAACCTCAAGTCCCCCTGAGCCTGCACACTGCTCAGAACTGGACCATTCAGTTTCGATTGCCTCTCCCTATCTCTCCTGTCAAAATACAGCTCTATTCCTGAGTGTGGGATTAATAATTTGTCTCTGCTACAAAATCAGTGAGACTTGAGACTGCAGCTTCTGTTTCTCCACTGTTAGGCTGACAGCACCGTGGCTGTTCCCTCACCTAAGGGACTGCAGCAGTTTAAGAAAGCGGCAAACCACCACCTCCTTAAGGCCAGTTAGGGATCGGTAATGAATGCTGGCCTAGTCAATGATGCCCACGTCTCTAAATGAATAAAATAAATAAAAATTCGCCACTATAACAGGAGACAGAGAAACACAGAACAAATCTCACTCACATGCATGTGTTGGATACAATCTGAATCACTCAATAATATTCCACAACAGAGGGTAAAAGGCAGTCGAATATGGGAGATCGTTATCCACTTGCAGTTTAACCAGAGTTTTGTGAAACAACACAGAATATCTCAACCCAACATACAACATTTTAACCCGACATGGAACATCATGAGACGAGATAGGTAATATTTTGCTGAACAGGAAACACCTTCACGAAGGATATTTTGACGCAACAGGGAACATGTTTACAAAGCAGGACATATATTAACAGAATATTTTAAAAATATTGGCACAAGATGGATCATATCAACAGAGCCGGAAACATCAGGGAGTCATCTTACACAACAGCAGAAAACATTTCTCAACAACAGAGAGCATAGTTACACAGCAGGAAATATATTTACAAACACACATTTACAGTAGAAAATTCCTTTTAAATTAGTAATCGATTTTCCAATTCCGTGTCTTGCCGGTTTCCCAACACTTTGCCTGTCGTTACATGTGTCCAAGCAGTCTCTCGTGCTGCTATTGTGAGGTTTTTTTCTGTCTATTGTATTCTTGGTGTGATGCAGTGATGCATCCTGACACCGGTGTTCCCATTAAACGATGCAGGAGTGAACAACTGTCTGACTACATTGATAGACAGCAGAGGAAGACTTTGCTGTCGCAGAGTGGCGCAGCGGAAGCGTGCTGGGCCTGTAACCCAGAATCCGATGGATTGAAACCATCCTCTGCTACTCCTACTCACACTGATGATACAACAACTTAATGGTAACTGGGAAGCAGTTGCGGTTTTTCCCTGGAGTACACAAATTGTTATTTGGCTTCCCTTTTCCCCAAAAACCTCGATCGATACTAAATGGTTTTTATATGCAACCAGAAAATTACATAAGAGAGAACATCTTAACACAACATGCAACAATTTGCAGGCAAAAAATAATCCTCACGATAATCTTTTTAGACAACAAGGGATACGTTTGCAAGAGAAGGGGACATAAAAACAGAAGAAAAAAAAATCACAGAGCCGGAAATGCAACAACAGGGAAGCATTTTGCACAACAGCAGGAAAAGAACATACATACTCAACAACATTTGAGACAGTCACCTGGATAAGATTGGTCTGGGGAGATCTTGACAAAACACGGATAATTGGGAATAACTTCGAGGTAAAAATGCTGGGCGGCATGGACAGTTTGGGCCGAAGGGCCTGTTTCCATGCTGTAATCCTCTATAACACAGAGCACAGCAGGAAATATATTTACAAATAATGACACATTTTGCACAACAACAATGAACATCTTTGAGCAATAGTTCAAAGGAAGACAGCTGTACAGCAGTAAATATGACTACAAAAATATATTTGCAACAGAAAACTAATTTAACATATGTGTGATCAATTCCGTGTCCTGCCGGTTTCTCGGCAACTATGTCTGTCGTTACATTGTACAAACAGTCTTTTTGCTGATTTTGTGCGTGACTTTCTCTGTCCGTTATATTCTTGATGTTCTGCAGTGGAATTGTGTGCCCAGACTGAAGCTCCCTCACACTCGTGCTGGAGTTAAACAACAATGTGGAAGTGACTACCCGAATGGCTACATTGATAGGCACAGTAAGAAGTCTGACAACACCAGGTTAAAGTGTTAGCCTTTTTCCTAGGATGGAGAAAGCTAGCACGAGGGGACACAGCTTTAAATTAAGGGGTATGAGTTATAGGACGGATATCAGAGGTAGGTTCTTTACTCAAAGAGTGATTAGGGAGTGGAATGCCGTGCCTGCAGCTGTTGTAGATGCGCCAAGTTTGGTGGCGTTTAAGAGGTTAGTTGATAAGTATATGGAAGAGAAGGGAATGGTTTAGTTTGGAGGGGCATAGCTTTTTATTTCGGTCGGCACAACATCGAAGGCCGAAGGGCCTGTTCTGTGCTGTATTGTTCTATGTTCTAAAGTCCAACCAGTTTATTTGATAGTAAACTCACAAGCTTTCGAGGTTTGTCCCTTCGTCAGGAGAATGGAGTGTTCTGGTCTCAGACAGACAAACCCCTATGGACAAGCCATCCGTATTCACAGGATCTGCTCAGATGAGGAGGACCGTGATAGACACCTCCGGAGCTGAAAGATGCCCTCATAAGAACAGAACATGGCGCTCGACTCATCGATTGAAAGTTCAGACGCACCACAGCGAAAAACTGCACCGACCTCCTCAGAAAACAAACTCGCCAGGGCCATCCCCACACTCTCACTTCTTGCCTTCAAACAACGGCATAATCACAAACAGACCATTATTCACAGCAAACTACCCAGCCTTCAGGAGAACAGTGACCACAACACCACACAACCCTGCCACAGCAACCTCTGCAAGACCACGCCGGATCATCGACACGGATGACATAATAAAACTGTGAGAACACCATCCACCAGGTACACGGTACGTACTCTTGCAATTCGACCAATGTTGTCTGCCTGATGCACTGTAGGAAAGGATGTCCCAAAGCCTGGTACATTGGGGAGACCATACAGACACTACGACAGCGGATGGATGGGCATCGCTCGACAATCACCAGGCAAGACTGTTCCCTTACTGTTGGCGAGCACTTCAGCAGTGACGGGCATTCGGCCTCTAACCTTCGGATAAGTGTTTTCCAAGGTGGCCTTCAAGATACAAGACAGCGCAGAGTCGCTGAGCAGAGACTGGTAGCCAAGTTCCGCACACATGAGGACGGCCTCAAACGGAATCTTGAGTTCATATCGCACAATCTGTAACCCCCATGATTTGCCTGGGTTTGCAAAATCTCACTTACTGTACTGCTGGAAACAACACACATCCCTTTAACCTATGCCTAATGCTCTTTGCACTCACATTGCCTGCATCTTGAAGATTTGAATAGCAGGTTAGTTGTAAAGACTCACAGTCTAATCAGTAATCTGTAAACTGTGTCTGGTGTTATATGCTCTGCCTGAGACCAGAACACTCTATTCACCTGACGGCGGGACAAACGCCGAAAGCTTGTGAGTTTACTATCAAATAAATTGGTTGGACTTTAACCTGGTGTTTTCAGACTTTTTAATGTGTTTATCCCAGTCTAACGCTGGCATTTCCACATCATGACTACAAGATTGATAGGCAGCAGCGGGGAGGATTTACCATAGCAAAGTGCAGCGGAAGTGTGCTGGACTGATAATTCACAGGTTGATGTGTCAAAACTGCTATTTTCTGTTAACGATGATAACAAAACCGTTTGACAACAATTCTGCAACATTCCGTGGAATATGCAAACATTTGAATTGGCTTCGCTTTTCTGTTTTCACCCTCAAACTGCAGTAAATTACTTTGATCTGTAGCCCCAAAGAAAAAAACATTTTTTTTTTTCTAATCAGCCGTCCTAACTTCACTCCCAGCTCCTAACTTCAGTCTAGTGAACTTTACATCATGCCAATCACACCAATGACAATTTGTATATGGCTCAGGTAATAATCCAGAGATTGTAACCCCTGAGGATCTGTTCTTTAATTTATTTTCTCGTTCCTGATAATCTCTAAACATGTCCTTTCTCCTGGTCTTGCCAACGTTAGTAAAATCATAATCATGAGAAATCAGTGAAAATTTCATGAAAATCGATTTTTCGGAGATAAGGTTGTTTATTACAATACCCTTTCAAGCCAATCGGAGATATTCCTCACCATGACACCGAGCAGGCAACATACTGTATGGGATCTCGATACAAAGGATGTTATCAATCCCCCTAATTATGGAATCCCCTACACGGCTTATCTTGTCTATTACAGCCCGAGGGCACCCTGGTCTTCTCTTCAAGCTCACCTTCCTGCACTGGACCCGGAGCTGAGAGCATGATGGCGATTCATATACTCGGCACCAAAAACACCGGTTGAAGTTCCGCTTTTGTGGTTGCTGGAAGCAAACGCATTCAATGATAATCGCTGCGAGCAGGACTCGAACCTGCGCGGGAAAACCCCATTGGATTTCTAATCCAACGCCTTAACCACTCGGCCATCACAGCTGTGCGGTCGCTGATTTATTTTCTTTATTCATTCCTGGAATGTGGGTGTCTCTGGCTGGGCCCACAATTATTGCCCGTTCCAAATTACCCTTGAACAGAGTAGCGTGATAGGTCACCTCAGAGGGCAGCTTAGAGTCAACTACATTGCTGTGGGTCGGGGCCACATGTAGGTCCAGACCAGGTTAAAAAAAAATCCTTCAAGGGCCTTAGTGAACCAGTTGTGTTATTTTAAGACACTCGATTTATGGTCATTTGATTTTCAATTCCAGATGTTTTATTATTGATGAAACATTTCACAGTTTGCCGTGGTGGTCGTGCGTGTATATGTGTGTGTGTGTGTGTGTGTGTGTGTGTGTGTGTTTGTTTTGTGTGTGTGTGTGTATGTGTGTTTGTATGTGTGTGTGTGTGTGTGTGTGCGTGTGAGAGAGAGACAGACAGACAGACAGAGAGATTCTCTAATAATCAGTCTCTTTGTGAGTATGGAATAACCTTTTATATGCCCTCACAAACACTGTAATCCCCTTGTTTTTCTAAGAAGTACTTGTAACTCTGAGACGCTGGTGGGCGGTTGAAGGGTAGGATTTGGTTTGAAGGCAATGCCACAGGCTGCTGAGTGTGAAACCAGCCGATTTTAAAGCATGTGTGTAGGAAAACGAAGAGTGAACTTGCCTGTTTGAAGATCACATAAAAGCCGTGACTGGAGCTGGGTCCGAGAGACAAGTTTTAGTTGTCAGTAAATGAATTCCTGTAATGAAGACCCAAAATCAGAAAGAGGAAATGTTGGAAATATTCAGCAGCTTCGAAAGCAGCTGTGGAGAGATATTCCTGTCGCCAGGATGTAACTCTCTAATTGGATACTTCACATTGCTCAGATCTGACACTCTCAACACCTTCGTGTCAGGAACAGGTAGGGCGGGAATTGGGTCTTTGTTGATTTGAGTAAATAGAGCAATGCAACAATGAGGAGCTCCTCACCTCCTCCCCCACGCACCTGTCCTCCATCCCTCCCCCACAATTCCCCTGCCCCCTCCCCCGCTCCTTCCCCAGCTCCCTCCCCCAGCTCCCTCTCGAGGAGTGGGTTCAACTTCCACTTCTGACGCTGATTTGTTTTCTTTCATGAGGAACCAACAAACCCAAGAAACCTCTCAGCACAAGGGCAGCAGATGCAGAGAAACAACGGCCACCTATAAGTTCCATTCCGAGACACATCATCCTGAATTGGAAACATATCACCGTTCCCACGGCTGGCTCACAATCCTGGAACTCCCTCCTTAACAGCAGTCTACGTGTCCGTACACCACATGGACTGCAGTGTCTCCAGAATGAATTCATCGCCAATTACTCCAAGAAAATTAATTTGGGTAATAAATGTTTCCCGTGCCAGTGACACACATACCCTGGATGTATAAATTATTTTCTTTTTAAAATCACTTCGTGCGACAGAAGGAGCACAGCTGCCTTCAGAGCAGAAAACTGTGTGTGTGAGTCACGGCTCTACTTTTATATCAAATGTGTGTCTGAAAACAGTAAGTGGAACCAGCTCATACCATTAAACCGTTGAATATTTTTTGGACAGTTCACTGGTTCGCTGCAGTTCTGGCAGTATCTCCTTTTCACAAATCTGGAACGTATTTCCAGTATTCTGCTGAGCCCATACACAGCAGCGGCCAGGCTCTTTGGCTTAGTTGTTTAAAGCGCCTGCATGGTAAGCAGGAGATCATGTGTTCAAATCCCAGCGCAGCCTTGATTTATTTCCCAATGATCTTTACAATTATGCCACTAACAAAATCCATTTTTCTTCTCAGTTTTGTCTTTCCCTTCACAGTGGATAATCTCCAACAATGGAAACATTTCGAGACTCTCCACAAATATCTCGACTAATTATTGATATGATCCAGGTATTTTCATCACCTTGCAGTTAAAAAAAAACAGCTGCAATAAACCCAATGCTGTAAGATCGACCAACACAGATTTTCATTATTTTTTCAGGGAATTCCGAACACGGTCAAATGGTCTGAGAAACACACAATCCCGACAGTGCTGAAGGAGACCATTCTGCCCATCGAGTCTGTACTGACCATCCGACAGAGAATTGCACATGGGATCTATCCTCGCAGTGCCACACATCCACTCCGCTAATCTACTGATACAAATACCTTGGGGACGAAGGGATAATCTAACACGGCCGAATCCATTCAACCTGCTCATCTTTGGAAAGTGGGAGGAAATCGAATCACCTTGTTTCCTGGGATAATTTGTCCGGGTGAATTCAACTTGAACAGAACTACAGAAGTTTGGCACCATCCAGGACAAATCATCCCGCTTCATTCGCTTCCCATGCATAAAAACCCCATCCCTCCACTACTGACCCACAATGACAGCAGTGAGCACCATCTACACCATGCACTGCAGCAATTCAGTAAAGCTCCTTTACCACCAGCTACCAAACCCCCAACCACAAGGACCAGCGCAGCAGAATAACATTGGAAAAGAACCAAAGCCCCGCTGGGATTTGAACCCAGGATTATTCCTGCTTATTAGGCAGGCACTTTAATCAACTAAGCCACAGAGCCGAACATTACTGAGCTCAGCAGAATGCTGGAAATACGTTCCAGAACTGGTGATATTCGTAAAAAAGAAGATACTGTCAGGTTTTAGGACACTGATATTTATTTATTGATTGTAGTTATTTTTAAGTTGTTGTTGAGTGAGTGCGTTCCTTAATCTTATTTATCTTCCAAAAGAAATAAAATATCTAATTTAAAAAGATGTTATTATTTCTAACCAGCGAAGGCTGTATCAAACTTTAAGAAAAGTTTGCGATTTATTCTCAAGTCAGTGGTTTCCCTGGGAGCTGGGTTAAAAGAAACAGCATGGAGAGATGGCAGAGCAGGAAATGTCGGTGCCGAAGGTGAGTCCGAGCAATGAAGCAGCAACTGATTTGCTACTAACCTGATCCATAATCCGATTGTGTGGGATTCAAACTCACAACTTTTAAGTGACTGAATTACCATCATGTAGAAGTCCAAGGCGCCACAGAGACAAATGCTGAAATTTTATTTTACTTATCCTTGTATGGATTTTTAACAATGTTCAAACTATTGAAATGTTTAATAATCTCGTAGCTAAAACGGTTAAGAGGAACAAAATTGATTGCAAGTCATGTTGGGACATCTGATGTCTGTTAAAACAGTTGTGGAAATACAGACCTTTTCGTTCTCTATATGGGGAATCTGTCCATCACGGAATGATTCTCCCTTATCTCTCTTCCTCACTCCCCTGCACAGCTTGAATTCTCATCTCGCAGGCCTGATGTTTTGCAGATACATTCTACTCTATCTGTCACGGGGCTGATCAGAAGCTGTTCCCTGTTCCAGTTAAACACCTGCACAGAACGCAACGCAAAGCTAGGAGCTTTAACTCTGAAACAAAAACAAATAATGTTGGAAATGTTCACCAAGTGAGGGAACATCTAAGTAACGGAGATTTCTGTAAAACCAGCTCCTGAAGCACAGCTGCAGAGTTTAAAGTTTCCTTGCATCCACAGGGACGCTCCATTCTATGATTTTGAATAATCCAAATTAAGATGAATAACTGCCGTGATTATGTTTATTCTCAGTTCTGCTTTTAGAATGGATTTTGTGACTGGCACAATTTCAAATAACATTGGGAAAGAATCAAGGCTTCGCTGGGATTCGAGCCCAGGATTTCCTGCAGGTGTTTTAACCAACTAAGCCACAGAGCCTGTTATCGCTATGGGAGTGTTCAGTTGAATGTTGGAAATATGTTCCAGGTATTTGTGAAAAAGGAGACACTGCCAGAATTGGAACGTGCCTGTCAACTATAGAACATAGAACATTACAGCGCAGAACAGGCCCTTCGGCCTTCGATGTTGCGCTGACCAATTAGGGAAAAGCAATGACTCTCTAACCTAAACCATTCCCTTTTCGTCCATAAACTTATCTACTAACCTCTTAAACGCCACCAAACTTGGCGCATCTACAACTGCAGCAGGCAGGCATTCCATACCCTTACCACCCTCTGGGTAAAGAACCTACCTCTGACATCCGTCCTATAACTACCACCCCTTAATTTAAAGCTGTGTCCCCTCGTGCTAGCTTGCTCCATCCTAGGAAAAAGGCTATCACTGTCCACCCTATCTAAACCTCTAATCATCTTATATGTTTCGATTAGGTCCCCTCTTAGCCGCCTCCTTTCTAACGAAAACAACCTCAAATCCCTCAGCCTCTCTTCATAAGACCTGCCCTCCATACCAGGCAACATCCTGGTAACCTCCTCTGTACCCTCTCCAATGCCTCCACATCTTTCTTATAATGCGGGGACCAGAACTGCACACAATACTCCAAGTGCGGCTGCACTAGAGTTTTGTACAGTTGCAACATGACGTTGCGGCTCCGAAATTCAATCCCCCTACCAATAAAAGCTAAAACTAAATTCCTCTCCTACTAAATATTGAACGGTTTAACGTGACTTGGTTCCACTTATTGCTTTCTGACATACATTTGGTATAAAAGTAGAGATGTGATTCACACAGTTTTCTGCTCTGAAAGCAAATGTGCTCCTTCTGTCGCACATTTAAATTTAAATGATTTTTAAAAAGAAAATACTTTACTCATACGGGTGTGTGTCGTTGACCCCGGAAGTATTTATCGTCCAAATTATTATTTTTTGAGTATTTGGTCATGAATTCATTCTGGAGACACTGCAGTCCATGTGGTGTACGTACATGTAGACTGCTGTTAGGGAGGGAGTTCCAGGATTGTGAGCCAGCCCGTGGGAACAATGATATGTTTCCAAGTCAGGATGATGTGTCTCTCGGAGTGGAACTTACAGGTGGTCGTTGTTTTTCTGCATCTGCTGCTCTTGTGCTGAGAGAATTCTTGGGTTTGGATAGTTCATCGCGAAAGAAGAAATCAGCGTCAGATGTAGGATTTGAACTCTAGCCTCCTAGAGAAGATTGCAGCTTAAACATAATGGCTGAGACGGATCCGCCATCCTGACCATATTAGCCAAATCGAGTGTCTTAAAATTATATAACTGGTTCATTAAAGTCCTTTAAGGAATGAATATTTACCTCGTCTGTACCTACATGGGGACCTAAATCAAGGTTGCAATTTTCAATGATGTTCCGCTTTAAAGATTCCTTACCCGCCTCCAGCTTTCTGATTTCTCACCGGCTGCAGCCAAGAATGGAATTGTATGACGCAATGTCGCTGGACTGGGAGTGACGCTGCTGGAGTCGAACAACAGCGCCGCATTCCGATTGGCTCAGATAGATGTCAATCATATTGTGGGCAGGCGTTGAGAGCAACAGGTTGCTTTGCTCCTGGCCACTATTAAGCATCATTTCCACTGTTCGTGTACATTTCACAGATTGAACTCACTGATTGGATGATGGGGGTTATAGATAGGTCTACGGATTGGCAGATACAGATGTGATCGGCGCAACTCGTGGGCCGAAGAGCCTGTTTGTACTATAGTGTTCTATGCTCTATGTTCTATGACACAGATTTATGGTACAGAGGAGATGTCCCTAAATTGCCTCTCCAATTTGGTTGCAATGGAGATTTCCATAAACATAGACAAGGGGCATGGGTGGAAGTGGGAACGTTAAAATGGCGGCCCGGACTCGTTGGCCGAAGGGCCTGTTTCCCGTGCTATTTCGTTCTTTGTTCTTTGTACTCAGAGAGTGGTGCGTGTGTGGAATGGGCTGCTGGCAACGGTGGTGGAGACGCATTCAACAAAAACAAAGAACAAAACAGCACGGGAAACAGGCTCTTAGGCCCAACGAGCCCGCGCCGCCACCTCGATGTCCCCACCTTTACCCGTGATCGCTGTCTATGTTTATAGATCTATGGATTAAAAACCAAATTTGAGACAATTCTGGGAGAACTTGTTTTGCCAATTAGCCTAAGAGCACATCTTTGGGATGTGGGAGGAAACCGGAGCGCCCGGAGAAAACCCACGCAAGCACGGGGAGAATGTGCAAACTCCCAAAGACACCGGCCCAAATCCATGTATCTGCACAGCACAGCGATAGTCACTGAGCTGTCGTGTTGCCCATCAAATGGTCCACGTCAAGCGTACACTAACGACATGAAGCACTAGGATACTCTCGAAAAAAATCCAAGAGCAGCTCTCTCACCACCCATCAAGGTGACCAAATTCGAAATGGTCTTTTAAGATACTTTTGGGTCAGTACATGGAACTTAATAAAGAAAGAGGATTATAGGTCAGCCTAGTAATCTCTAAGGTAGGGATATGTTCGGCATAACTTTGGGGAACGAAGGGCCTGTATTGTGCTATAGTTTTTTTTTATGTTTTTTTTTTATGAGAAGCAAAACTGAGAAGGCGGAGCCTTCATGAACAAAGTGAACCGATATGGAAATGAATGCAGAGGTGTTGGCTGAGTTATTCGTCAGGCCAAATGAGTTGAACTTCTATAACATAGGTCATGTTTAACTAATCTATTAGAATTCTTCAAGAAGTTTACCAGGAAAGTGGATGAAGGGAAGGCAGTGGATGTTATCTACATGTACTTCAGTGAACACTTTGACAAGCTGCCACATGGGAAGTTAGTCAAGAAGGTTCAGTCGCTAGGTATACGTGGAGTGGTAGTAAATTGGATTAGACTTTGGCTCAATGGAAGAAGCCAGATAGTGGTAGTGGAGAATTGTTTTTTTTTTTGAGTGGAGACCTGTGACTAGTGGTGTGCCACAGGAATCAGTGCCGGGTCCCTTGTTGTTTGTCATCTATATCAATGATCCGGATAATAATGTGGTAAATTGGATCAGTAAACTTGCTTATGATACAAAGATTGAAGGGGTAGTGGACAGTATGGAAGGTTTTCAAAGTTTGCAGAGGGATGTGGACGAGCTAGAAAAATGGGCTGAAAATGGCAGATAGGTTTAATGCAGGCAAGTATGAGGTATTGCACTTTGGAAGGACAAACCGAGGTAGAATGTACAAAGTTAATGGTAGGACACTGAAGATGCAGTAGAACAGAGGGATCTGGGAATACAGATACATAATTCCCTAAAAGTGGCGTCACAGGTAGATAGGGTCGTAAAGCGTGCTTTTGAACATTGACCTTTATAAATCAAAGTATTGAGTACAAGAGTTGGAATGTTATGGTGAGGTTGCATAAGACATTGCTGAGGCCGAATTTAGAGTATTGTGTGCAGTTTTGGTCACCGAATTACAAAGAAGATATTAATAAGATTGAAAGAGAGCAGGGACGGTTTACAACGATGTTGTCGAGATTTGAGAAACCAATTTACAGAGGAAGGTTGAATAGATTTGGACTGCGTTCCCTGGAGTGTAGATGAATGAGGGCGATTTGATAGAGATTATATAATTATGATGGGTATAGATAAAGTGAATGCAAGCTGGCTTTTTCAACTGAGGCTGGAGGACAAAAACAATAAAGGGATGGGTTAAGGATGAAGGGGGGAAATTTAAAGGAAATATGGGGGGGGCGGGCTTTGTCACAGAGAGAGTGGTGGGAGTGTGGAATGAGCTGCCAGATGAAGTTGTCAATGCGAGTTCTCTTTTAATATTTAAGATAAACTTGGACAGGTACATGGATGAGAGGGCTGTGGAAGGATATGGTTCCAGTGCAGGTAAATGGGACGAGGCAGAAAAATGGTTCAGCATAGCCAAGAAACACCGAAAGGCCTGTTTCTGTGCTGTAATGTTCTATGGGATTGGGGGATAAATGCTGCAGCTGTGGCGCAAAGAATGACAAAGAACAAAGAACAACACAGCAAGGAAACTGGCCCTTCGGCCCAACGAGCCCACGTCGCCATTTTAACATTCCCAAATCCACCCATGACTCTTGTCTATGTTTACGGAAATCTGCATTGCAATCAAATTGGGGAGATAATTTAGGGACAATTTGTTTCGCTAATCAGCCTAAGAGCACATCTTTGGGATGTAGGAGGAAACCGGAGCACCCGGAGGAATCAGCCTGTAGTTAGCCGTCCCCAATTTAGCACCCTCCCCTTAGGGCAACAAGCATCTTTTTCCATTTGTATCCTAAAGGAGACAGAATTGTGGTCACTGTTAGTCACATGTTCCTCTACTGCAATCCTCAACCACCTGACCTGGCTCATTACTCAGATCTAAATCCAGTCTAGTCCCCTCTCTGGTCGGGTTAGCTACATACTGCTCCAATGATCCCTCCAGTACACATTTCACAAATTCCTTCCCGTCCGAACCTTCAGCCCTTCATACCTTCCAGTCCACCCCAGGGAGATTGAAATCCCCCTCTATAACAACCCTATTCTATCCAGAATGCACCTATTCTGGATAGGTGCACCTATCCAGAATGTCTTTACGTATGCCTTCTTCCACTGCCCGCGGGCTGTTGGGTGGCCAACAATACACCCCTAGCATAGTAATTGTCCCCTTCCTATTCCACAACTCCTCCCACAGTGATATGTTGGACTGGTGAGATATTCAAAGACAGTGGTCAGGGACTCGTCAGAGTCGGCTTTTTAGACAAGGATCTGTTGTATCAATGATTTTAAAGAAGTGAAACTACCGCCACGAAATACAGAAGAAGGGCGTTCGGCCCATCGAGCCTGCACCCACAATAAACCGACCATTCCTAGAATCTCATATATTGAGTTCACCCTCAATAAAGAAGGCGCATTACCGACGAAGGTGGGATTCGAACCCACGCGTGCAGAGCACAATGGATTAGCAGTCCATCGCCTTAACCACTCGGCCACCTCGTCACGCAATGACTGCTTTCCTAATCATCTCTTGAACAAAGAACAGATTTCTCCGATAGGATATAGTGTGTTCCTACTTTCTCTTTAATTTTGTTTCGCTGTTACTCTTCCATTCGATGGAAATCCCGAGAAAATAAAGAGGGAGACAATTCCCTGTTTGAGTTTTGAATTCACCGAACATAACACAGATGTAAAAGGCCTATTAATGCCGTGAGCTTGTGGTGCAACGGTAGCGCGTCTGACTCCAGATCGGAAGGTTGCGTGTTCAAATCACGTCAGGCTCAAGGAGCTCTTTCTCATCAATCGTTGGATTTTGTGTCTGGATAAAGCTGATTGTTCCCGAAATAACAAATCTCCAAATTATGATGGATAAAATACTTTGTGTTTGCTCAATCCACACCTGTACCTCGGCAATAAAAAGACAATATAAATAAAGAAATGCATCTCAGCTGTAAAGCACTTTGAAATTTCCAGCATTTTGGAGAAGAAAAAAACACATTTGTTGACAAGGTAAAAGCAAAATACTGCCGATGCTGGAATCTGAAACAACAAATAAAAATGCTGGAAAAAGCTCACCGGTCTAACATCACCTGAGGAGAGACCAGCTGAGATTGTCCAGCACGTTCAGACTTCACGACACCCCGTTTTTCCTCCAAAATTAAAAAAAAACATGCGGTTTGATATGAACAGCAAACGCATCTTTCTGTCTCCACCTGATTTGTGTTTTTTCATTCATGCATCCATCTCATTCTCTTTCCTGTTAATCCAAAAGTCTTAACTCGTTAGTTAAAGCCACGTTTGCTGTATTAAATGATTCTCCATACCGGGGAAAATAACTGATCTCGTCAGAACTGAGTTGGAGCTCCGGAATGTAAGTGGCAAGTATACAATGTGTACGGTCCTTTGCAATACCAGCTCCTCGTTAGTATAGTGGTTAGTATCCCCGCCTGTCACGCGGGAAACCGGGGTTCAATTCCCCGACGGGGAGTTTATTGTAATTTAATTACTTCAAATTGCACTTGTGCTGTTCTCTAACTGTAAAAACAGGAGAAAAAAAGATTGTCGAGCGATGAGACTTTTAAAAACGCAAACCTCACCTTCTTGAGAAGTTGTGAGTGCATGGGATTCGAGGGGCTTTGGCCTTGTGGATCGAGAACTGGCTTGCCGGCAGAAGGCGGAGAGTGGTTGTGGATGGATCTTTTTCTGCATAGAGGTCGGTCACCTGCGGAGTGCCCAGGGATCTGTTCTGGGACCCTTGCTGTTTGTCATTTTCATAAATCACCTGGATGAAGAAGTGGAGGGATGGGTTAATAAGTTCGCCGACGATACAAAGGCCGGTGGTGTTGTGGATGGTCTGGAGGGATGTCAAAAGTTGCAGCGGAACATTGGCAGGATGCAAGACTGGGCGGAGAAGTGGCAGATGGACTTCATTCATATCTGCGGATAAATGTGTAGTGGTCCGTTTTGGCAGGAATAATGGGATGAAGGAGTACAAAAATATAAGGGGTAGGAGTCTTAGCTGTGTTGTGGAGCAGAAGGATCTCGGAGTCCGGGTCCATAGGACTCTTAAATCGGACTCGCAGGTGGAGGAAGTGGTCAAGAAGGCGTACGGTGTACTGGCCTTCATTAATCGAGGAATAGAGTTTAGGACTCAGGAAGTAATGATGCAGCTCTATTAGACCCTTGTCAGACCCCACTTGGGGTATTGTGCGCAGTTCTGATTGCCTCACTATCGGAAGGATGTAGAGGCTATTGAGAGAGTGCAGAGGAGATTTACAAGGATGCTGCCTGGATTGGGAGGCAAGAGGTGCCGGGTTCAAATCCCGGACGAGCCCTGCATTTTTTTTTTCAAAGATGATTCTTTGCAGTGAAGGTGGCGACTATGAGTGAAAGCCGAAGCAGTGTTCACCTCCAGAGAACTCATTTCAGAGAAAATGTCTCTGCGGAACTCGAAAGCAACCACACAGTCTGACAGAACTGGGAATCCCAGTCAGATTTTACTTTTTCCATGTTTTAGTTTAATTCCGGTGCTCCGAGTGAACCGTCAGTATTGGTGTGTTTCAGTAGTCCTGTTGATGGGAAATTTACAATCAGGCGACGGACACACGGACAGAGGAAATAAGGGCAGAAGAAGGCCATTCGGCCCCACAAGACTGTCCCGCCATTCGCTAAATAATGGGGCTCATCTATGTTCGTGTTTCGATTTCCCCACTTCCATTTGTCCCCGGTAACATTTGATTCTGTTGCCAAATAGGGATCTATCTACTTCCGAATTTAAAGTGTTCAGTTTCCCTGCCTCCACCGCCTTCTGAGGCAGAGATCCAAAGTCGCGCAATGCTCCGAGAGAACAGAATTTGCCGTCCTAAAAGAGGAAGCTCAGTTTTCTTTAAGTGCCCGTTGTTCTGCATTCACTCACAAGAAGAGATATCATTTCCACGTGCAATTTGTGAAGACCATTCAAGATCTGATGTGCTTTCAGCAAGGTACCTCTCACTCGGAGTATCTCAGGTGCAAAGATGCCCGGCCAGAATGAGTAATCTTTCCTCTTCTCAATCTGATAAATCTCCTCTGCATTGTCGAACTATTCAAGTTATCAAACTGTCAATCTCTTCTTGACCTTTTACAACGCATTTACATCCTTTATTTAATATGGAGAATGAAATTTTAAACAATATTCAAGATACTTCACTAATGACCTAAATAACTGAAGCATAACATTATTTTCTTACATGCTCAAACACTTGTAACAGCGCAAACATTCCATTTGCCTTTTTATTACTTGCTGTATCTGCATTCTAAATTTTGTGATTCGTACACAATGAGATCACTTTGCATCTGGGGAAGTTTGCAGCGCTTCTAGAATTGAGTAAGCATCTGATTTTGTTCCCTTTCTGCCAAAACGAATAACTTCACATTATATTCCAGTTGCCAGGTTTCTACCCATGTAAATAACCTTTCTATAACTATCTCTAAGCTCCTTACGTCCACTCCACAAGTTACTTTCTGACATATATTGTGTCTACTGCAAATTTTCTTGCCGTGTTTTCGGTTGTGGACTGCGATAGTTGAGCTTCTGTAGAGATGACAACTCCCAGACACAAAGTGTCCGATTCTCTTTTCCTGTGCTGTAACTATTCTGTGCGTATGGATGTGAAAACCATCCTCTATCACTTGGTGCGTGATGCAGGAATTGAGTGTGGAATTCATTGTCTATCTGTCAGTCTCTATGTATATGAGTGAATGATTCATTCTGTGTCACTCTGTCTTTTGTCTCCCAGTCTCTGAACCACTTTGTAGATCTGGGGCAATTCAGTAAATAAAATACCTAAATGAATTTGGGACTTTTTCTAATTGATAAACTGCTTGACATAATCCTCCACTCACACTATTTCATATAACATTATCTTTTTGTCTCTGAAATCCATTCACCCTCCAACACTTCCCCAGCTTTCCATTAAATACAGCTGTGGTAATCGTCTTCAAGCATAGAATCCCTACCGTGCAGAAGAAGGTCATTTGGCGCATCAAGTCTGTACCAACCACATTCCCGCTCAGGCCATGATGCTGTAACCTTCATTTAGTTTGATAATCCCGCTGATACGAGGGTCAACTTAACCTGGCCAATTAACCCAGCCCGCACATCTTTAGGTTACGAGTGGAAACCCACGCAGACATGGGGAGAAGGTGCAAACTACACACAGTAAGCCGAGGCGGGACATTGAACCTGGGACCCTGGCGCTGTATGACATGAGTGAAAACCATTGTGCCACCGTGCAAAATCCTTCCCGTTTCTTCGCAAAGTTCCCGTCTCGTATTCTTGTATTGTCAACCGAAATTTCAATCGAGTGATCGTTTCTTCGTGCATTCTGCAGTGAATTCACTGCAGGGAATTCTCGTGAGCTCAAACTTGCTCCCGATTTAATAAACGGTGGCTGGGCTTGTCCGGGATTATGAACCCGGGACCTCGAGCACGATAATTCTACCCCAAACAAGAATCATACGCTTAGACCAACAAGACAACTGCCAACTGCAACGCTTTAGCCGATTGCAAACTACAAACGCTGCCAACTCAATGATAATTTAAGAGTAATTTCTATAGTTGAATTTATGATTACATTCTGAGGTCTATCCTGTCACACCCCAGCATTAATTCTTCATATTGACCTATTCCTGTAACACCCTCACTTGATGTAAATGTTTCCCTCTGTTGAAGTTATGGGTTGCGGCCGGTAGATGTCAGCACACTCGGATAAAGCGAAAGTCACAGACCAGAGAGGGACAGACAAACAAGAATTGTTCAAATTATATTGGAGATGGATTTAACTATGCTAATGTTGGACGTGTTTTTTATGGTATTTATTTTGTAACGAGCAGTTGTTATGGGGTTGTCTGTCCTTCGATTCTATGGTGACACCCAATCAGGGCCGTGAGTTTCTGCTAGAAGTCCTCATGTGAATGAAGAGGCCCATTCTCGGCCCACAGAGGTTTCTTCTCTGTTACTGTCAGTTTTGTCGCCATTTTGCCTGATAAAAGTATGCTGCAGATTGGCGTATACGTTTTGTCCCTTTTCAAGCTCCTCCTAATCATCAGAATGAACGCTGCCTCACTTCAATCTGGAAAATGTCATGGGGGGCGGGGAGGAGGTGGTGTTGTTTGAGGTAAAGTAAACTGGCCCGTACAGGGATCGAGCCCGCGACCTTGGCGTTATTAGCATCACGCTCTAACCAGCTGTGCTAACCGGCCACACTGGAGGATGTTGGGGAAGCATTACTGATGGAATTTCCCTCACACTCTCAGGATGCGCTGATACACTGGCCGCATGCACATCGTTGCGCTAAAACCACAACCAGCAATGGCATGTATGAGTGAAATATATTCTTATCTGCCCATCTTTGGTCCTATTTTATCGAAATAACTTGTTTTCAAAATTTTTCACTAATTTAAAGCCCAGCATCAGCCCATCCCTCAGCGTTGTGATTACAGGAGAAGAAGGATCCAGTTTGTCAGTCCGTTACCAGATCATTCTCTTTCTACTCAATGATTCTTCTTTTTATGGCCTGTTGGTGTCGCCTGCAGGACCAGCATTTGTTGTCCTTCCCTAATTTCCACTCAACTGAGAGTGGCTTGTTTGACCATTTCACAGGTCAGGTTAGAGTCACCCTCTTCCTCTGGGTCTGGACTCACATTTAGGTCAGACCACTTAAGGAGGCCATACTTATTTATCTAAAGGGCACCGGTGAACCGAATTACAGTGAACAGGAATCGCCAGTAGTTTCAAGGCAACTACAACAGGAGACAGAGAAACACGGAACAAATCTCACTCTCATGCATGTGCTGGATACAATATGAATCACTCAAAAAATACTCCATAACAGAGGGTAAAAGGCAGTCGAAATTGGGAGATCGTTATCCACTTGCAGTTTAGCCAGAGTTTGTACAACAACTCAGAAGATCTCATCCCAATATACAACATTTTAACCGAGCATAGAATATCATGAGACGAGATAGTTAATATTTTGCTGAATAGGAAACACCTTCACGGAGAATATTTTGATACAACAGGGAACATGTTTACAAAGCAGGACATATATTAATAGAATACTTTAAAAATATTGACCCAAGATGGATCATATCAACAGAGCTGGAAACATCAGAGAGTCATCTTGCACAACAGCAGAAAACATTTCTCAACAACAGAGAGCATAGTTACACAGCAGGAAATATATTTACAAATAAACATTTGCAATAGAAAATTCCTCGTAAAATAGTGATCAATTCTCCAATTCCATGTCTTGCCGGTATCCCAACAGTTTGCATGTCGTTGCATTGGCCAAGCAGTCTCTCGTGCTGCTATTGTGTGTTTTTTCTCTGTCTATTGTATTCTTGGTGTGATGCAGTGATGCTTCCTCACACCGGTGTTCCGATTAAACGATGCAAGAGTGAACAACTGTCTGACTACATTGATAGACAGCAGAGGAGGGCTTTGTTGTAGCAGAGTGGCGCAGCGGAAGCGTGCTGGGCCCATAACCCAGAGGCCGATGGGTCGAAACCATCCTCTGCTACTCCTATTCACAGTGATGGTAAAACAACTTAATGGTAACTGGGAAGCAGTTGCGATTTTTACGTGGAGCACACAAACTGTTATTTGGCTTCCCTTTTCCCCACAAACCTCGATCGATACTAAATGGTTTTTATATGCAACCAGAATATTACACAAGAGAGAACATCTTAACACAACATGCAACAATTTGCAGGCAAAAAATACATCCTCACGATAATCCTTTTAGAAAACGAGGGATACGTTTGCAAGAGAAGGGGACATGAAAACAGAAGAAAAAAATATTCACAGAGTCGGAAATGCAACAACAGGGAAGAATTTTACACAACAGCAGGAAAAGAAGATACATACTCAACAAGATTTGAGACAGTCACCTGGATAAGATTGGTCTGGAGAGATCTTGGCAAAACACGGATAATTGGGAATAACTTGGAGTTAAAAATGCTGGGCGGCATGGACAGTTCGGGCCGAAGGGCCTGTTTCCATGCTGTAATCCTCTATAACACAAAGCACAGCCGGAAATATATTTACAAACAGTGACACACTTTGCACAACAACAATGAACATCTTTGAGCAATAGTTCAAAGGAAGACAGCTGTACAACAGTAAATATGATTACAAAAATATATTTGCAACAGAAAACTAATTTAACATATGTGTGATCAATTCCGTGCCGTGCCGGATTCTCGGCACCTATATCAGTCGTTACATTGTACAAACAGTTTCTTTTGCTGATTTTGTGCGTGTCTTTCTCTGTGCGTTATATTCTTGATGTTCTGCAGTGGAATTGTGTGCCCAGACTGAAGCTCCCTCACACTCGTGCTGGAGTTAAACAACAATGTGGAAGTGACTATCTGAATGGCTACATTGATAGGCACAGTAAGAAGCCTGACAACACCAGGTTAAAGTCCAACCAATTTATTTGATAGTAAACTCACAAGCTTTCGCGGTTTGTCCCTTCGTCAGGTGAATGGAGAGTTCTGGCATCAGACAGACAAACCTCTATAGACAAGCCCCCGTATACACAGGATCTGCTCAGATGAGAAGGATCGTGACAGACACTTCCGGACGCTGAACGATGCCCTCATAAGAATAGGATATGGCGCTCGACTCATCGATTGATAATTTAGACAAACCACAGCGAAAAATCGCACCGACCTCGTCAGAAAACGAACTCGCCAGGGCCATCTTCACACCCCCACTTCTTGCCTTCAAACAACCGCACAATCTCAAACAGACCATTGTTCACAGCAAACTACCCAGCCTTCAGGAGAACAGTGACCACAACACCACACAACCCTCCCACAGCAACTTCTGCAAGACCATGCTGGATCATCGATACGGATGACATAATTACCCGTGAGAACACCATCCACCAGGTACACGGTACATACTCTTGCAGTTCGACCAAAGTTGTCTGCCTGATACACTGTAGGAAAGGATGTCCCGAAGCCTGGTACATTGGGGATAACATGCAGACGCTACGATAGCGGATGGATGGGCATCGCTCGACAATCACCAGGCAAGACTGTTCCCTTCCTGTTGGCGAACATTTTAGCGGTGACGGGCATTCGGCCTCTCACCTTCGGGTAAGTGTTTTCCAAGTTGGCCTTCAAGGCACAAGACAGCGCAGAGTCGCTGAGCAGAGACTGATGGCCAAGTTCCTCACACATGAGGACGGCCTCAACCGGCATCTTGGGTTCATATCGCACAATCTGTAACCGCCAGGAATTGCCTGGGTTTGCAAAATCTCACTTACTGTACTGTCTGGAGACAACACACATCCCTTTAACCTATGCCTAATGTTCTTTGCACTCACATTGTCTGCATCTTTAGGACTTGAATGGCAGGTTGGTTGGAAAGATTCGTATTCTAATCAGTAATCTGTAAACTGTGTGTGGTGTTATATGCTCTGTCTGAGATCAGAACACTCTATTCACCTGACGACGGGACAAACGCCGAAAGCTTGTGAGTTTACTATCAAATAAATTGGTTGGACTTTAACGTGGTGTTTTCAGACTTCTGAATGTGTTTACCCCAGTCTAACGCCGGCATTTCCACATCATGACTACAAGATTGATAGGCAGCAGCGGGGAGGATTTACCATAGCAAAGTGATGCAACGGACGTCTGCTGGAGTGATAATTCACAGGTTGATGTATCAAAACCATTCCCTGCTATTTAATGTTAACGATGATAACAAAACCGTTTGACAACAATTCTGCAACATTCCGTGGAATATGCAAACATTTGCATTGGCTCCGCTTTTCTGTTTTCACCCTCAAACTGCAGTTTGATCAAACTACATTGTTCTGCAGCCCCAGAGAAAAAGGCGTTATTGTTTTTTTTCTAATCAGCCGTCCTAACTTCATTCCCAGCTCCTAACTTCAGTCTGGTGAACTTTACATCATGCCAATCACACCAATGCCAATTTGTATGTGGCTCAGGTAATAATCCAGAGATTGTAACCCCTGGGGATCTGTTCTTTAATTTATTTTCTCGTTCCTGATAATCTCCAAACAGGTCCTTTGTCCTGGTCTTGCCAATGTTAGTAAAACCATAATCATGGGAAATCAGTGAACATTTCATGTTTAGAATCGATTTCACAGAGATAAGGCTGTTTACTACAATATGGATCACAACAACTGGATCCCGTCCCACTCCTGCTTCAATATCCTTTCAAGCCAATCAGAGATGTCCCTCGCCATGACACCGAGCAGGCAACATGCTGTGTGGGACTCTCGATACAAAGGATGTTATCAATCCCCCTAATTATAGAATACCCTACAGCTACCACTCCACTAGAAATGTGTTCATTGGAGTTTAGAAGAGTGAGATGGGATCTCATGGAAACGGATAAAATTCTGACAGGAACAGACAAAGTAGATTCAGAAAGAATGTTCCCAATGATGGGGGAGTCCAGAACTAAGCGTCCTCCAGAGAATGGCGAATGTGTAGAATTCTCTGCCACAGGAAATAGTTGATGCCAAAAAATGTGTGTGATCTCAGAAAGAAATTAAATATAGCAACAAGAATGCTAAAGCGATTCTAAAGGGGATTTTTTCAATGATTTCTTATGAGTATATATAATCCTCGTTTCCTGGTGCTCCAAAACGATTCTCCCTCCCTATCTTCCACCTGAAATCTTCTTTCTCAAGCTGTTATAATCAGAAATACCTAACGCCCAGTAATGGGCAGCTTTTGCAATGTGTTTGAATGAACACAATTTCACACCATCTGAGCAGCATTTTGAAGTTCTCATTCATTCACTCTATTCTGGTGAAATATATCTTTATTTTCTGTGAGTAGTTACGTAAGAAACTTCCTCTGATACGAGACCTTGTTTTATCCTTGTGCCCCTGATGCTGTTTTATTTATCTTCCTTCGCACGTCATGATTTTTCTCGTGGAATGCACAGCACATCCGGCCCAGTTCGCCAGCTGAGTACATCTTGGCAGACACCAGAAATACACTTTGTGTATAAAAACTTTGAAAGTCACAACTTTTACTTCAGCAGTCGCCCCATAAACAAACCGCAACGTTCAATCATTCCACATCAGGTTCGCTGCGAACAGGATTCGAACCTGCGTGGTGACACCCCATTGGAGTTCGAGTCCAGCGCCTTAACCACTCGGCCATCGCAGCTGCTTAGGTACCAGAATTATGTAACCACCTCAGTAATGTGTATATATTAACTTCATCAGGAACCAGGATTGTGCAGAGCACAGAGTGGGAGCTGAAATTTGTTCCTCAATTTATACTTTGTATCTTTGTCTCTGAATTCATTTATTAGGTCGGAGACTTGTTTACATTCTTAAATACTATTTTCATTGAAATCTAATTACGTCCGAAGAGAAAATGAAGAAAAACCCTTCTATTACTGTCGAATATTGTGTTCACCCGGTTTTTGTTCATTCTGTTTCAGGTCCAAAAGGCCGCGGGCAAAGTTTCAAATAAATTCTCAATGCGATGGCCGGGAATCGGACCCGGGTCAACTGCTTGGAAGGCAGCTATACTCACCAGTAAACCACCATCGCTTGCTCAATGCAAGCAGCTGATATTTACATTAATTTTATTAACGGAACTTCCTGCGTTGCGGATTTCATCAAGCACCAGGAGAAGCCGTGCAGGAGAGCCCAGGGGAGCCCAGGAAAACCAGGAGAGCCCATAGCGCAGTTTGGAAACTGAACTTGGCTTGTCTGATTTAAGCCACCTTTTTACAATTGTTCCTTACTGGGAACTGAGGCCTGCTCTTTCATTTAACAAAGTTTCCACTCAAAGCAAATTGAAGCTATATTTTCCATTAGAAAGATCGTGATGGTGAGGATTTTTAGTCAATTTCATTTTAAGAGCACCCACCTACTGTTATGACCTGCGATAACAATTAAAGAAATCAGAACAGTGATGGTCAGGAACTGACCCTTGATACAGTTTGATTTTTGATTGTTTTTTTGATTTTTGTATTTTTTCCCTCACAGATGCACTTTCTACTCTGAACACGCTTTGTTGCAGTGTGAGAGCTGCAGCTGCGGATCTGTGGCACAAAGAAAGGCATATAGGACTTCTCATCATTGTTTTATTAAATTGGATTTGATTTATTATTGTCACAGGTATGAGAATATAGTGAAAAGTATTTTTCTTGCGCGATGCAGAGATAAACATAACATTCAGAGAGAAGGAAAGGAAAAACTGTTGAATTTAGTGTTACAATTATGTCGAGGGTGTCATCAACATCATCTTAATACAAGGAAAGCCCATTCAGAGGTCTGATGGCAGCAGGGCAGAAACTGTTCTTGAGTCGGTTGGTAGGTGACCCCAGACTGTTCTATTTTTTTTTCTGCTGGAAGGAAGTGGAATACAGAAGATTGTCTGGTGAGACATTTAAAAGTTGTGGATCAGAATCTCATCGATGTCAGCTTTTTTAGATAAAGTTTGAAGAAATGAGGAACTGGTGTATCAATGCTCTCAGAGAAGTGAAACTGCCGCCTCGAACTTCATGAGAATGTTTGCAGGGCAGAAGGAGAACATTCGGCCCATCGGGACCGCACTATTAATAATCCCACCCAACCTGTATTCTCATAACCCCACATATTTACCGTGCTAATCCCCCTAACACTGAGGGACTATTTAGCATGGCCAATCCCGCTAATACGGCGCTAATTTTCATGGCTGAGCTACCGATTCTGGAAAGACAAAATCTGCCATTCGGGCCGCAAATGAAGCTGGCGTCTGCTTTGGATCTTCTGAAACCATATGTTCACCTGGTGACAAACTCCTGTCCAAAACTGGGGACCTGATTTGGACAGATATTAGAAATATGGAATTGTTCTGGACAGTTCCCCCCCCTCGAGCCTGTGTGTCCAAACTTCATCTTGGTTCCGTGAACCTCAAAACGCTGAGCGAATCATCAGTTCACCGGCAATAAGGAGACAGAACAAATCCACCACCGACGAGGATGGGATTCAAACCCACGCGTGCAGAGACAATGGATTAGCAGCCCATAGCCTTAACCACTCGGCCACCCCGTCATGCAGTGGCTGCTCCCCAAACCACCTCTTGTGTTTTAACATCCGTAACAAAGAACACATTCCTCCCGGAGGATAACGCTGTCTTTCTGCTTTCTCTTGATTCGTTGTTACTTTTCCATTTGATGTAAATCCAGAGAAAGTAAAGAGAGAGACAGTTCACCTCTCTGGTCCCGGTTTGGTTTTGAATTCACCGAACATGACCCTGATGTAAAACAGAGCAAGTGCTGTGAGTTTGTGGAGCAACAGGAAAGAGTCTGCCCTCCCAGTAGAGAGCTGTGTGTCCGAATCACGGAGCTTTTCTGCGTCGGTCTTTGGATTGTGGATGTTTGTGATTGTTCCTGAAATGACAAATTCCAAAACTGTGATAGAAATAAAATTTCAAGGATAATCTGATTCGCATTCTTAGTTTTTAATACATTTTTATGATTGAACAATGTGTGAGGAATATGATTTGTCCATTGTGGGTAAAGTTAGAGCAAGGTTCACAGTCCCAGTTGTTTCTGGGAGCCATCAATGGGGAGAGCTGACTGGCTGTGATTTAACCAGAGGATTCACACCTCAGGAGAGGAGCAAGCCTGAGAAGGCGGAGCCTTCATGATCAATCTCAACTGAACCGGGAATTGATCCCGCGTTGTTGGCGGAATAAACTGTCCAGCCAATGGAGACAAATGCACTGGGGTACTTATTAACGAAAAGTAAAGCCATCACATGCTCTATTAGATGGAGTGAATATGTTATAGTAGAGGATGGTTTCGATCCATTGACCTCTGGGCTGTAGGTCAAGCACGCTTCCGCTGCTCCACTCTACTCCTGTTTCAGTTTTCTATCCATGTGCCCATGTGTTAAATCAGTGAACTTGAATGTCACCAGCTGCCGTGGTGGGATTCACTCCGTGTCCCCAAAGATTAGGGCGGGCCTCTGGATTACCAGCCCAGTGACATCACCTTTCATCCCTGTAAACAAAAACAGTTCATTCAGCTCAGCATTAAACCTCTTCCTGAGGAGATCAGAATTCCTGCCGATTGATACAAAGCATTTTCTCTAGATCGGGGTGACCAGGATGGCCGAATAAGAAAGCAGATCTCTGGAACATGAAATTTCATTAATATCATGTTTTGCAATCATTTTAATCGGTAAGAACAATTTTAATGTTATTTCACTCCAATTCAAAAAGGTTCTGAGTGAATCGTCACCTCGTTGCACAACTCGCTTTCAGCCAGGAGATGGCGGCAGCGAACAGAAATTTGGATTTGCTGTTTGTGCCCACACATCTGGACAGGAATGGAGCTGCTGTTTTGGAGCTTCTGAAACCACATGTTTTCATGGTGGCAAACCTCTGCCCAAAGTTGGTGTCCTGATTCGAATCGGTTGCCAGCTCGAGTTTCTCATTTGGGTGAAGAATATGGAATGGTGCTGGACTATTCACCCCTCAAAACTGTGGAACTCTGAGTCTTACCCCCACCTGCGTGAACCTCAGAATAAGTGATCAGTTCACCCTCAATCAGTCAATGCAGAGACAGAGTTCTCAATGGAATAACAATAAAGATGGAACTCAAATCGATTTGTGCAGAGGTTTACTCTTTGCTGTAGGCAGTCAGGGTGGCCGAGCGGTCTAAGTCGCTGTGTTCAGGTCGCAGTCTCCTCTGGAGGCGTGGGTTCAAATCCCACTCCTGACATTGATTACCTCTTGCCTTCGCGAGGCACCATCCAAACACAAGAAATCTCTCACCTGGCAACACAAGGGCAGCAGATGCAGGGAAACAACGACCATCTCTAAGTTCCAGTCCGAGACACACATCATCCTGAATTGGAAACATATTGCCGTTCCGACGGTTCACAATCCTGGAAATTCCTCCCGAACTGCAGTGTGTGCACAGGCACCACATGAACTGCACTGGCTCCAGAATGAATTCATCACCAATTACTCAAAGATACTTAATTTGGAGAGTGCAGGCTTCCCGGGTCAGTGACACACATATCCCGCATGAATGAAATATTTTTTTAAAGAAATCATCTCGCGCAACAGAAAGGGCTCGCCTGCCTTCAGAGCAGAAAACTGTGTGTGTGAATCACACCCTGAACACGGCTGCTTTTATACCAGATGTTTGTCTGAAAAGAGTAAATGGAACCAGCTCACGATAAACCGCTCAATGTTTAAGGGAAGAGTTTCACTGAGTGATGTGTGTGATTCCCTCTGATGTGTTTGATCAATATCGGGGGAAAGTGGGATTTGAAATCGGGGCAGTCAGAACCCACTGTCGGATCCAATTATGTTTTTTTCATGAATCGATCCGGGATCCCACAGCATCTGTGGAGAGAGAAACAGTCGATCCAGTGTGAGGTCTGTATCTGAAATGTGAACAAGCTCTATTTTCACAGATACTTTCCAGTACTGGTGGTAACTCTTTTTTCACAAACACTACCAGATCTGGAACGTATTTCCAGCATTCCGCTGAACCAAAGTTAGCAATGTCAGGCTTTGTGGCTAATTTGGTTAAAGCGCCTGCGGAGTAGCGGGCATATCCTTGTTTCAAATCAGTGTGCAGGTACACTGTCAATATCACCAATTTCACAAATGCACAAGATCTGGAACGACTTTCCAGCACTGGAAATTACCGAGATCTGTGCGGTTTAGTTGTTTAAAGCACATTTTCCCGTAAACCGGGAATCTGAAGCTCAAATCTCAGTCGAGCCTGCCTGCCTTTCACCCGCTCTTTGCAGTTGTTCAAGTCACAATTCTCTTTCTTGCTGGTCAATATTCCCTTTCTCTTCACAGTGAATGATCTCCAAAGATGAAACGAAATCATATTTCGAGACTCCCCACGGATATCCCGACTGTTTGTCTTAGCTATGAGGAGAGATTGGGTAAACTGGGGTTGTTCTCCCTGGAAAGAGGGGCGAGCTAATAGAGGTGTTTAATATTATGAAGGGTATAGATAGGGCGAACAGTGGGAAACTTTTTCCCAGGTCGGAGGTGACGAACACACGGGGTCACAAGTTCAAGGTGAGGGGGACAAAGTTCAACACAGATGTCAGGAGGATGTATTTTACACAGAGGGTGATGGGGGTCTGGAATGCACTGTTAAGCAGGGTGGTTGAGGCGGACACGCTGGGATCGTTTAAGACTTATCTGGATAGCCACATGAACAGACTGGGAACAGAGGGATACAAACGAATAGTCGAATTGGGCTCATGAGCGGCGCAGGCTTGGAGAGCCGAAGGGTCTGTTCCTGTGCTGCATTGTTCTTTATTCTTTGTTTATTTACACGATCCAAATATTTTCATCAACTTGTATTTAAAAAAAAACGTCTGTTTTGCAATAAACCGAACGATGTAAATTCCACAAACACAGCGTTCTTTTTTTTTCCCTCAGGAAATTTCTAACACAGTTAAATAACCTTAGAATCATACAATCCCGATAGTGCTGAAGGAGACCATTTTGCCCATGGAGTCTGTACCGATTCTGCGACTGAGAATCGCATACAGGACCTATCCACGCGGCGCCACGCTTCCACCACCTGTTAAAGTTTCCTTTCATCCACAATGGAAGTTCCATTCTATGATTTTGAATAATCCAAATTGAGAATGCGATATTGTTATTCTAGTCGCCACAGCCTGAAAACCACTCCAGGCATTGATGTCACCCTTGGATTTTAAATTTGTAAATCTATTCTCTATCTTTCGAAGCTTCTGTTGAAACTGTATCTATCAGCAACTATTTATAGAAACACCTTGTGACCAAGGAACAATCCAGCATGGCCAATCCACCCAACTTGCTCATCTTTGGACTATGGGAGTAAACCAGATCACTTGGTTTCCTGACATAACTTGCCTGGGCCAATATAGCTTGAACGGCACTGCAGAAGGTTAGCACCATCCAGGACAAAGCATCCACTTCATTCACTTCTCACGCTTAAAAATACACTCGCTCCACTCCCGACACACAATGACAGCAGTGTGCACCATCTACACGATGCACTGCAGCAACTCAGCAAGGCTCCTTTTCCAGCAGCTTCCAAACCTATGACAGGCTGGAAGGACAAATGCAGCAGACACATCAGAATAACACAACTACATTGCAGAGCACTGATTTTATTGATTGATTTATACATTGCTTGTTGAGCGTGTGTGTTCTTTGACTTTTTTTTCTCTTCCAGAAGAAGTGAAATATCGAATTGAAAAAGATGTTACTACTTCTAACCCAAACAGCGAATACTATATCAAACTTTAAGAAAATCCCCGGGGATTTACGATTTATTCCCGAGTCAGGTGTTTCTCTGAGAGTAAACAGAAACAGCATGGAGAGATGGCAGAGCAGGAAATGTCGGTGCTGAAGCTGAATCACATCAATGAAGCAGCAAACTGTTTGCCACGAATCTGATCAAAAATCCGACTCTGGTGGGACTCGAACCCACAACCTTTAAATGACTAATTTGTTATTATTTAGAAGTCCAACGCGCTTTCCATTGCGTCACAGAGCCACGCGCAGAGAGCTTAGTTTGCTTGTCCATATATGGATTTTTGACAATGTAGAAAATATTCATAAGTTTAATAATTTCATACTTTAAACCTCAAGAATTGTTAAGACGAACTTAATTGATTGCACCTCATGTTGGAACATCTTATTTCTGTTGTGAGAGTTGTGGAAATACTCACCTTTATACAGGAAATGTGTCCATCACAGAATGATCCTTCCTGTCTCTCTCTTCCTCATTCCCCTGTATCGCTTGGAGTCAAATTTCACAGGCCTGATAACCGGGAGACACATTCTACTCCATCTGTCACAGGGCTGATCAGAACCTGTTCCCTGTTCCAGTAAAACAACTGCACAGATCACAACGCAAAGCTGGAAGCTGGAAATCTGAAACAAAAACAGAAAATGCTGGAAATGCTCAGCAGATGAGGCAACATTTTTGATGAATGGAGATTTCTGTAAAACCAGCTCCAGAAGCACAGCACAGCTGCACAGTTTAAACTTTCCTTTCATCCACAATGGATGTTCCATTCTATGATTTTGAATAATCCAAATTGAGAATGGACATTGTTATTCTAGTCGCCACAGCATGAAAACTACTCCAGGCATTGATGTCACCCTTGGATTTTAAATTTGTAAATCCATTCTCTATCTTTTGAAGCTTCTGTTGAAACTGTATCTATCAGCAACTCAGTTCTTCCACTGGCCGCAATACAGAACTGCAGCAGCGCGGAAAAAAAATGCACATTAACTGCCGTTGTTGACTGACATGTAGTTGGTCGAAGAAGACAAAGGGGAGCAGTGGAAGGGTGTGTTTCTGAATGGAGAGCTGTGACAAGTGGCGTTCCTCAGGGATCGGTGTTGGGACCTTTGCTCTTTGAAAAATATAAATATATAAGTATTTTGGAGGAAATGCAATTGGTTTGATTAGTAAGTTTTGTGGATGACACAAAGGTTGGTGGATTTGTAGATAGTTGTGAGGACGATCAGATGATACAGCAGGATATAGATCACTTAGAGACTTGGGTGGAGAGATGACAGATTGAGTTTAATCCGAACAAATATGAGTAATGCATTTTGGAAGGTCTAATACAGATAAGAAATATACAGTGAATGGCAGAACTCTGATAAGTATTGACAGATAAAGGGATCTGGTGTATAGTTACACAGGTCACTGAATGTGGCAATGCAGTTGGAGAAAGTGGTCAAGAAGGCATACAGCATGCTCACCTTCATCGACAGGGCCTTGAGTTTAAAAATTGGCAAGTCTTTTTGAGCTTTATGGAACCTTAGTTAGACCACATATGGAATCTCGTGTTCAATTCTGGTCGCCACACTACGAGAAGGATGGAGAGGGTGCAGAAAAGATTTACCAGGATGTTGCCTTGTATGGATGGCATTAGCTATGAGGAGAGGTTAGAGAAATTGGTTTGTTCTGATTGGAACGATGGAGATTGAGATGCGAACTGATAGAAGTTTACAAGATAATGAGAGGCAAGGACAGAATGGATAGTCAGAAGCTTTTTTTCCCTGGGCGGAAGAGTCAATTACTAGGGGGCAGAGGTTTAAAGCGCGAGGGGCAAAGTTTAAAGGAGATATACGAGGCAGATTTTTCACATAAAGAATAGTGGGTGTCTGGAAGGCAGTGGAAGTGGATATGGGAGTAACTTTTAAAGTCTTGACAAATACATGAATAGAATGGGAATAGAAGGGTACGATCTCAGGAAAGGCAGGGGGTATTAGTTCAGCCGGGCAGCATGATGATTTCAGGCTTGGAGGGCGGAAGGGCCTGTTCCTGTGTATTTTTTTTGTTCTTTGTTCTTTGTTGTATAACTTCGAATTTGGTATTACCTGCAGCATTTGAGTCGATCAGCACAGAGGTACTGAAGGGAAATGAAAGAACGGAGAACGAATTTCAGAGAGAAGCAGATGATGTTACCTTGAAGATTTTGAGTGGAGGATCCAGTGAATCGTGTCCAGTGAGGAGCATTGTCAGACGATGGAGCAGGATATAGATAGGCTGGTAGCTTGGGCAGACAGATGGCAGATGGAATTCAATCCTGATAAATGTGAGGTGATGCATTTCGGGAGGAAGAATGTAAGGGGGAGGTATATGATAAAGGGTAGACCTATTAAGAGTATAGAAACGCACAGGGACCTAGGGGTGCAGGTGAACAAGTCTCTGAAGGTGGCAGAGCAAGTGGAGAAGGTTGTGAAGAAAGCATATAGTATGCTAGCCTTTATAGGAAGAGCTATAGTGTACAAGAGCTGACCTTCAATGTTGCAGTTGTATAAAACACTGGTTAGACCTCATTTGCAATATTGTGTCCAGTTCTGGTCGCCTTACTACCGGAAGGACATGGAGACTCTGGAAAGAGTGCAGAGGAGGTTTACCAGGATGCTGCCTGGTACGGAAGGTCTGAGTTACGAGGAGAGATTAGGCAAACTGGGACTGTTTTCCTTAGAAAGACATAGACTTAGAGGAGATCTGATAGATGTGTACAAGATTTTGAAGGGGATAGATAGACTAAACAGGTCTAAGCTTTTTCCTAGGATGGACTCGAATGGCACGAGGGGTCACGGGCTTAGGGTGAGGGGGGTAAGGTATAATTTGGATGCCAGAGGGAGTTTTTTCACAGAGAGGGTGGTGGGGATATGGAATGCGCTACCAAGCAAAGTGGTGGAGGCAGGTACTCTGGAGATATTTGAGAGATACTTAGATGGGCACATGAACAGAATGGGAATGGAGGGGTATAGAAAACTGATTTAAAATAGGGATCATGAGCCTTGTGAGTCCCTGGGAAGTGTGTAAATAGATGATGATATTGATGTACTTGTTTTTATCCTACAGGTGCTTTGGTCCACCTTGTTGTCTAACGAGGGGCATAGACGCGATGGGTCGTGAGAGGACTGCTCTTGGATTTTTTTCGAGAGTATCTTAGTGTTTCACGTTGTTAGTGTACGCTTGACCTGGACCATTTGATGGCAACACGACAGCTCAGTGACTATTGCTGTGCTGTGCAGATACATGGATTTGGGCCTGTGTCTGTGGGAGTTTGCGCATTCTCCCCGTGCTTGCGTGGTTTTCTCCGGGTGCTCCGGTTTCCTCCCACATCCCAAAGATGTGCTCTTAGGCTAATTGGCAAAACAAATTCTCCCTAAATTGTCTCAAATTTGGTTTTTAATCCATAGATCTATAAACATGGACAGGGATCGCGGGTAGATTTGGAAACATCGAGGTGGCGGCGCGGGCTCGTTGGGCCGAAGGGCCTGTTTCCCATGATGTTTTGTTCTTTGTTCTTTGTTCTTTGTTTCACTAATTGGAACAAAAGGCTCGGTTTCAATGAGGTATCCTCCGGGTAGAATGTGTACAGATTTGCAAAGTCTCTCAGATAGATTTATAATAAATATCACACACGTGTCGCACCAGAGACAGAGTGATACAGAATGAATCTACCACTCATACATATAGAATTTTAAAGAGGATACAACAGAGAAAGGGAGAGAATTCGCCTCTCTGTCTGAATGCTGGTCTGTACAAGAACATATCACCTCATCATCTTCCAAGTCCTTGTCTCATAACCCTGGAAATCCTTTCACTTCAGGAGCTGATCCCATTTCCCGTTGACAACCCTGATTTGATGCTGCCTCGACCACCCTCCCAGGCAGTGCATCCGAGTTCCTAAACACTCAGCACATAAAAACCTTCCTTCTCTCCTCTGCAATGGGGACAATATTCCTTCATCTACTCTCCTTAGGCTGCACCCACTAACCCACCACCTCTACCATCTCGAAGGACAGCAGCAGTAGATACATGGGAGAACCAGCACTGCAAACTCCCCCTCAAGACACTCATCATCCTGACTTGGAAATACATTGCGCCTCCTTCACTGTCGCAGTGGCAAAATCCTGTAACACTCTTAGGCTAACAGCACTGTGGCTGTACCCACACCTCATGAACTCCAGCAGTTCGAGAAAGCAGCAAACCCCCATACTCTACAGGTCAGATAGGGATTGGGAATGAATGCTGGTCTCGTTAGTGATGCCCACCTCTCGGAATGAATAAAACAAATAAAAACTCGCAACTACAACCGGAGACAGATACAGAGCAAATCTCACTCACGTGCCTGTGTTGGATACAATATGAATCCCCAAATCACATTCACTAACAGAGGGTAAAATGCAGTCGAAATTGGGAATATAGTTACAGTTTAACCAGAGTTTTATAGAAGAATAGAGAACATCTTAATACAACGTGCAACATTTTCACCGAATATGGAACATCATGAGACCTGATAATTAACTTACCGCCGAACAGAAAACATCTTCAGGGAGAATATCTTCACACAACAGGGAACACGTTTACAGAGCAGGGCATATATTAACAGAATATTTAAAAAATACACAAGATGGGCTATATTTATACAACCGGAAAGCCATTTATAGCATCAGAGAAGCGTTTTGCACAACAGCAGAAAACACCTATCAACAACAGAGAGCACAGTTTCCCAGCAGGAAATATATTTACAAACATGTATTTGCAACAGGAAATTCCTTTAAAAATAGTGATCGATTCTCCAATTCCGTGTCATACCGGTTTCCCATCACCTTTATCTGCCGTTACCTGTCCAGACAATTTATCTTCCTGTTATTGTGTGTTTCTCTCTGTTTTATTCTCGGTGTGATGCAGTGGCTGAGCCTCCTGACACTGGAATGAGTATTAAACAAAACAGGAGCGAAAATCTGCCCGACTACATTGATAAACAGCACACCAACCTATTTCCGTAGCAGAGTGGCGCAGCGGAAGCGTGCTGGGCCGATAACCCAGAGGTCGATGGATCGAAACCATCCTCTACTATTCCTATTATCACTGATAATGAAGCGACTTGACAGCAACATTTGTGATTTTGATGTGCAGGATGCAGAAAGGTATTTACATCGGCTTCTCTTTTCCCCTAAAAACACTCGATCTGCAGTGAATCAAGAGTTTTACACTGAACAGGGGAAATCTTAACACAACATGCAACAACATGTTACTGACTGGAACATAGAACATTACAGCACAGAACAGGCCCTTCGGCCTTCGATGTTGCGCCGACTAATATAAAAAGCAATGCCCCTCCAAACTAAACCATTCCCTTGTCTTCCATATACTTATCAACTAACCTCTTAAACGCCACCAAACTTGGCGCATCTACAACTGCTGCAGGCAGGGCATTCCGCTTCACGGAGAATCCTCTTATACGACACAAAAGACGATTGCAGAACAGAAGACATTTTAAAAAAAAATACACAGCCGGAAAGACATTTACAACAATAGGAGACCATTTTACATAACAGCAGAAATCATCCCTCAACAACAATTGAGACAGATCCATGGGTAAGATGGGTGTGGGCAGCATAGACAAGTTGGGCCGATGGGGCTGTTTCCATGCTGTAAAGCTCTATATCATAGAGCACAGCACGAAAATAAAAAGTGAAACACATTGCACAACAACAGTGAACATCTTTGAACAGCAGAGAGCACAGTTACACAGCAGGAAATATACTTACAAATATATTTAGAAGAGAAAACGCCTTTCAAACATCAAGTGTTTAATTCCGTGTCTGTCGATACACGTGTACAAACAGCTTCTTTTGCTGTTTTGGTGCGGGTCTTTCTCTTCTCTTTATTCCTGGTGTTCCGTGGAATTTTGTGACACTGAGCCTCCTGCCACTGGGGCTGGTGTTAACAAGCTGCGAGTGAATATCTGACTGTCTACATTGATAGGCAGTGGAGATAGGTGGAGGAGGTAGGGGGAGAGAGGGAAGATAGGAGAGAGAGGGAGAGGGAAGGGAAAGGGACAGTGAGGAGGAGGGAGGGGGAGGGAGAAAGTGGGAGAGCGAGAGGGAGGGAATGGGAGGAGGAAGGGGACGGAGGAAGAGGGAGAGGGGGAGGGAATGCGAGAAGGGGGAATGGGAAGGGGAGGGGGAGGGGAGAGGGACGCGCAAGGGGAACGGGAGGAATGAGGAAGGGGAGCTTACATTAACACTGCAATGAAGGTGATGTGTACTTCTTAAAAATTACCACAATCGGGCACCTGTTCGGTCAATGCACCTAACTAGATGAAGTCCAATGCAGAGAAGTGTGAGTTGATTCATTTTGTGAGTGTGGAGAAATAAAAGGGGAAACTCTTAAGGAAATGCAAGAGCAGAGGGATCTCAGTTTCAAAGTAGGAAAGTCATTGAAGATGGGTGGGCATGTTGAGAGAGCAGGGAACAAAGCTTTCCTGAGGGAAAGAAATCTGAGAGAAGCTGTAGAGGGACAGGTAGCATTGAGGAAGCAGATGTGCTGCAGAAGGACTTTGACAGGCTGGGAGAGTGGGCAGAGAAATGGCAGATGGAGTACAATGAGGAACAGTGTGAGGTTTTGCACTTTGGAAGGAGGAATGGAAGCGTAGATTATTTTCTAAATTGTGGAATGCTTAGGAACTCATAAACACAAAGGGAGTTGGGAGTCCTTGTTCAAGATTCTCTGAAGGTAAACGTGCAACTTCAGTCGGCAGCTGGGAAGGCCAATGTCGAGAGGACTAGAATACAAGAGCACGGATATTCTTCTGAGGCTAGCAAAAGCTCTGGTCAGACCCCGTTTGGAGCATTGTGAGCAGACAGGTGCTCTAGTTTCCCCCCACAATCCATTGCTAGGGTAAGTGGATTTGTCATGTTAAATTTATCCTATTGCTTCCACGTAGCTTTAGATTAGGAGGATTAATAAGTTAAATATGTGAGGTTAAGTGGATAGGTCAGAGAATCAATGCAGACACAATGGGCCGAATGGCCACGTTTCGCAAAGTCGTGATTCAATGATAGAAGTTTTCATGTTTCAGTCAAGAGCTCATCAAGAACCAGGGAAAGAATTTTTAAAAAATGACAAAATTGATCCGATTCAGTGCCTAATGTACACATC
>JAGIQG010000039.1:12784078-12925178 GCA_024679065.1 Sphyrna mokarran | reverse complement strand
AAGATGTGTACATTAGGCACTGAATCGGATCAATTTTGTCATTTTTTAAAAATTCTTTCCCTGGTTCTTGATGAGCTCTTGACTGAAACATGAAAACTTCTATCATTGAATCACGACTTTGCGAAACGTGGCCATTCGGCCCATTGTGTCTGCATTGATTCTCTGACCTATCCACTTAACCTCACATATTTAACTTATTAATCCTCCTAATCTAAAGCTACGTGGAAGCAATAGGATAAATTTAACATGACAAATCCACTTACCCTAGCAATGGATTGTGGGGGGAAACTAGAGCACCTGTCTGCTCACAATGCTCCAAACGGGGTCTGACCAGAGCTTTTGCTAGCCTCAGAAGTATATCCGTGCTCTTGTATTCTAGCCCTCTCGACATTGCATTTGCCTTCCCAGCTGCCGACTGAAGTTGCACGTTTACCTTCAGAGAATCTTGAACAAGGATTCCCAACTCCCCTTGTGTTTATGAGTTCCTAAGCATTCCACAATTTAGAAAATAATCTACGCTTCCATTCCTCCTTCCAAAGTGCAAAACCTCACACTTTTCCTCATTGTATTCCATCTGCCATTTCTCTGCCCACTCTCCAGCCTATCAAAGTCCTTCTGCAGCACATCTGCTTCCTCAATGCTACCTGTCCCTCTACAGCTTCTCTCAGATTTCTTTCCCTCAGGAAAGCTTTGTTCCCTGCTCTCTCAACATGCCCACCCATCTTCAATGACTTTCCTACTTTGAAACTGAGATCCCTCTGCTCTTGCATTTCCTTAAGAGTTTCCCCTTTTATTTCTCCACACTCACAAAATGAATCAACTCACACTTCTCTGCATTGGACTTCATCTAGTTAGGTGCATTGACCGAACAGGTGCCCGATTGTGGTAATTTTTAAGAAGTACACATCACCTTCATTGCAGTGTTAATGTAAGCTCCCCTTCCTCATTCCTCCCGTTCCCCTTGCGCGTCCCTCTCCCCTCCCCCTCCCCTTCCCATTCCCCCTTCTCGCATTCCCTCCCCCTCTCCCTCTTCCTCCGTCCCCTTCCTCCTCCCATTCCCTCCCTCTCGCTCTCCCACTTTCTCCCTCCCCCTCCCTCCTCCTCACTGTCCCTTTCCCTTCCCTCTCCCTCTCTCTCCTATCTTCCCTCTCTCCCCCTACCTCCTCCACCTATCTCCACTGCCTATCAATGTAGACAGTCAGATATTCACTCGCAGCTTGTTAACACCAGCCCCAGTGGCAGGAGGCTCAGTGTCACAAAATTCCACGGAACACCAGGAATAAAGAGAAGAGAAAGACCCGCACCAAAACAGCAAAAGAAGCTGTTTGTACACGTGTATCGACAGACACGGAATTAAACACTTGATGTTTGAAAGGCGTTTTCTCTTCTAAATATATTTGTAAGTATATTTCCTGCTGTGTAACTGTGCTCTCTGCTGTTCAAAGATGTTCACTGTTGTTGTGCAATGTGTTTCACTTTTTATTTTCGTGCTGTGCTCTATGATATAGAGCTTTACAGCATGGAAACAGCCCCATCGGCCCAACTTGTCTATGCTGCCCACACCCATCTTACCCATGGATCTGTCTCAATTGTTGTTGAGGGATGATTTCTGCTGTTATGTAAAATGGTCTCCTATTGTTGTAAATGTCTTTCCGGCTGTGTATTTTTTTTTAAAATGTCTTCTGTTCTGCAATCGTCTTTTGTGTCGTATAAGAGGATTCTCCGTGAAGCGGAATGCCCTGCCTGCAGCAGTTGTAGATGCGCCAAGTTTGGTGGCGTTTAAGAGGTTAGTTGATAAGTATATGGAAGACAAGGGAATGGTTTAGTTTGGAGGGGCATTGCTTTTTATATTAGTCGGCGCAACATCGAAGGCCGAAGGGCCTGTTCTGTGCTGTAATGTTCTATGTTCCAGTCAGTAACATGTTGTTGCATGTTGTGTTAAGATTTCCCCTGTTCAGTGTAAAACTCTTGATTCACTGCAGATCGAGTGTTTTTAGGGGAAAAGAGAAGCCGATGTAAATACCTTTCTGCATCCTGCACATCAAAATCACAAATGTTGCTGTCAAGTCGCTTCATTATCAGTGATAATAGGAATAGTAGAGGATGGTTTCGATCCATCGACCTCTGGGTTATCGGCCCAGCACGCTTCCGCTGCGCCACTCTGCTACGGAAATAGGTTGGTGTGCTGTTTATCAATGTAGTCGGGCAGATTTTCGCTCCTGTTTTGTTTAATACTCATTCCAGTGTCAGGAGGCTCAGCCACTGCATCACACCGAGAATAAAACAGAGAGAAACACACAATAACAGGAAGATAAATTGTCTGGACAGGTAACGGCAGATAAAGGTGATGGGAAACCGGTATGACACGGAATTGGAGAATCGATCACTATTTTTAAAGGAATTTCCTGTTGCAAATACATGTTTGTAAATATATTTCCTGCTGGGAAACTGTGCTCTCTGTTGTTGATAGGTGTTTTCTGCTGTTGTGCAAAACGCTTCTCTGATGCTATAAATGGCTTTCCGGTTGTATAAATATAGCCCATCTTGTGTATTTTTTAAATATTCTGTTAATATATGCCCTGCTCTGTAAACGTGTTCCCTGTTGTGTGAAGATATTCTCCCTGAA
This sequence comes from Sphyrna mokarran, assembly GCA_024679065.1. Classification (NCBI taxonomy): domain Eukaryota; kingdom Metazoa; phylum Chordata; class Chondrichthyes; order Carcharhiniformes; family Carcharhinidae; genus Sphyrna; species Sphyrna mokarran. Next base: position 12,922,552 of record JAGIQG010000039.1, on the reverse strand, counting down.
GATGTTTTCTGTTCGGCGGTAAGTTAATTATCAGGTCTCATGATGTTCCATATTCGGTGAAAATGTTGCACGTTGTATTAAGATGTTCTCTATTCTTCTATAAAACTCTGGTTAAACTGTAACTATATTCCCAATTTCGACTGCATTTTACCCTCTGTTAGTGAATGTGATTTGGGGATTCATATTGTATCCAACACAGGCACGTGAGTGAGATTTGCTCTGTATCTGTCTCCGGTTGTAGTTGCGAGTTTTTATTTGTTTTATTCATTCCGAGAGGTGGGCATCACTAACGAGACCAGCATTCATTCTCAATCCCTATCTGACCTGTAGAGTATGGGGGTTTGCTGCTTTCTCGAACTGCTGGAGTTCATGAGGTGTGGGTACAGCCACAGTGCTGTTAGCCTAAGAGTGTTACAGGATTTTGCCACTGCGACAGTGAAGGAGGCGCAATGTATTTCCAAGTCAGGATGATGAGTGTCTTGAGGGGGAGTTTGCAGTGCTGGTTCTCCCATGTATCTACTGCTGCTGTCCTTCGAGATGGTAGAGGTGGTGGGTTAGTGGGTGCAGCCTAAGGAGAGTAGATGAAGGAATATTGTCCCCATTGCAGAGGAGAGAAGGAAGGTTTTTATGTGCTGAGTGTTTAGGAACTCGGATGCACTGCCTGGGAGGGTGGTCGAGGCAGCATCAAATCAGGGTTGTCAACGGGAAATGGGATCAGCTCCTGAAGTGAAAGGATTTCCAGGGTTATGAGACAAGGACTTGGAAGATGATGAGGTGATATGTTCTTGTACAGACCAGCATTCAGACAGAGAGGCGAATTCTCTCCCTTTCTCTGTTGTATCCTCTTTAAAATTCTATATGTATGAGTGGTAGATTCATTCTGTATCACTCTGTCTCTGGTGCGACACGTGTGTGATATTTATTATAAATCTATCTGAGAGACTTTGCAAATCTGTACACATTCTACCCGGAGGATACCTCATTGAAACCGAGCCTTTTGTTCCAATTAGTACAACAAAGAACAAAGAACAAAACATCATGGGAAACAGGCCCTTCGGCCCAACGAGCCCGCGCCGCCACCTCGATGTTTCCAAATCTACCCGCGATCCCTGTCCATGTTTATAGATCTATGGATTAAAAACCAAATTTGAGACAATTTAGGGAGAATTTGTTTTGCCAATTAGCCTAAGAGCACATCTTTGGGATGTGGGAGGAAACCGGAGCTCCCGGAGAAAACCCACGCAAGCACGGGGAGAATGCGCAAACTCCCACAGACACAGGCCCAAATCCATGTATCTGCACAGCACAGCGATAGTCACTGAGCTGTCGTGTTGCCCATCAAATGGTCCAGGTCAAGCATACACTAACGATGTGAAGCACTAGGATACTCTCGAAAAAGGTCCAAGGGCAGCCCTCTCACGACCCATCGCGTGTATGGCCCTCGTTAGACAACAAGGTGGACCAAAGCACCTGTAGGATAAAAGCAAGTACATCAATATCAACATCTATTTACACACTTCCCAGGGACTCCCAAGGCTCATGATCCCTATTTTAAATCAGTTTTCTATACCCCTCCATTCCCATTCTGTTCATGTGCCCATCTAAGTATCTCTCAAATATCTCCAGAGTACCTGCCTCCACCACTTTGCTTGGTAGCGCATTCCATATCCCCACCACCCTCTCTGTGAAAAAACTCCCTCTGGCATCCAAATTATACCTTACCCCCCTCACCCTAAGCCCGTGACCCCTCGTGCCATTCGAGTCCATCCTAGGAAAAAGCTTAGACCTGTTTAGTCTATCTATCCCCTTCAAAATCTTGTACACATCTATCAGATCTCCTCTAAGTCTATGTCTTTCTAAGGAAAACAGTCCCAGTTTGCCTAATCTCTCCTCGTAACTCAGACCTTCCGTACCAGGCAGCATCCTGGTAAACCTCCTCTGCACTCTTTCCAGAGTCTCCACGTCCTTCCGGTAGTAAGGCGACCAGAACTGGACACAATATTGCAAATGAGGTCTAACCAGAGTTTTATACAACTGCAACATTCAAGGCCAGCTCTTGTACACTATAGCTCTTCCTATAAAGTCTAGCACACTATATGCTTTCTTCACAACCTTCTCCACTTGCTCTGCCACCTTCAGAGACTTGTTCACCTGCACCCCTAGGTCCCTCTGCGTTTCTATACTCTTAATAGGCCTACCCTTTATCATATACCTCCCCCTTACATTCTTCGTCCCGAAATGCATCACCTCACATTTATCAGGATTGAATTCCATCTGCCATCTGTCTGCCCAAGCTACCAGCCTGTCTATATCCTGCTCCATCGCCTGACAATGCTCCTCACTGGACACGATTCACTGGATCCTCCACTCAAAATCTTCAAGGTAACATCATCTGCTTCTCTCTGAAATTCGTTCTCCATTCTTTCATTTTCCTTCAGTACCTCTGTGCTGATCGACTCAAATGCTGCAGATAATACCAAATTCGAAGTTATACAACAAAGAACAAAGAACAAAAAAAAAATACACAGGAACAGGCCCTTCCGCCCTCCAAGCCTGAAATGATCATGCTGCCCGGCTCAACTAAAACCCCCTGCCTTTCCTGAGATCGTACCCTTTCTATTCCCATTCTATTCATGTATTTGTCAAGACTTTAAAAGTTACTCCCATATCCACTTCCACTGCCTTCCAGACACCCAGTATTCTTTATGTGAAAAATCTGCCTCGTATATCTCCTTTAAACCTTGCCCCTCGCGCTTTAAACCTCTGCCACCTAGTAATTGACTCTTCCGCCCAGGGAAAAAAAGCTTCTGACTATCCATTCTGTCCTTGCCTCTCATTATCTTGTAAACTTCTATCAGTTTGCATCTCAATCTCCATCGTTCCAATCAGAACAAACCAATTTCTCCAACCTCTCCTCATAGCTAATGCCATCCATACAAGGCAACATCCTGGTAAATCTTTTCTGCACCCTCTCCATCCTTCTCGTAGTGTGGTGGCCAGAATTGAACACGAGATTCCATATGTGGTCTAACTAAGGTTCCATAAAGCTCAACAAGACTTGCCAATTTTTAAACTCAATGTCCTGTCGATGAAGGTTAGCATGCTGTATGCCTTCTTGACCACTTTCTCCAACTGCATTGCCACTTTCAGTGACCTTGTGTAACTATACACCAGATCCCTTTATCTGTCAATACTTATCAGAGTTCTGCCATTCACCGCATATTTCTTATCTGTATTAGACCTTCCAAAATGCATTACCTCATATTTGTTCGGATTAAACTCAATCTGTCATCTCTCCACCCAAGTCTCTAAGTGATCTATATCTTGCTGTATCATGTGATTGTCCTCACAACTATCTACAAATCCACCAACCTTTGTGTCATCCACAAAACTTACTAATCAAACCAATTGCATTTCCTCCAAAATACTTATATATTTATATTTTTCAAAGAGCAAAGGTCCCAACACTGATCCCTGAGGAACGCCACTTGTCACAGCTCTCCATTCAGAAACACACTCTCCCACTGCTCCCCTTTGTCTTCTTTGACCAACTACATGTCAGTCAACAACGGCAGTTAATGTGCATTTTTTTCCGCGCTGCTGCAGTTCTGTATTGCGGCCAGTGGAAGAACTGAGTTGCTGATAGATACAGTTTCAACAGAAGCTTCGAAAGATAGAGAATGGATTTACAAATTTAAAATCCAAGGGTGACATCAATGCCTGGAGTAGTTTTCAGGCTGTGGCGACTAGAATAACAATGCACATTCTCAATTTGGATTATTCAAAATCATAGAATGGAACTTCCATTGTGGATGAAAGGAAACTTTAAACTGTGCAGGTGTACTGTGCTTCAGGAGCTGGTTTTACAGAAATCTCCATTCATCAAAAATGTTGCCTCATCTGCTGAGCATTTCCAGCATTTTCTGTTTTTGTTTCAGATTTCCAGCTTCCAGCTTTGCGTTGTGTTCTGTGCAGCTGTTTTACTGGAACAGGGAACAGGTTCTGATCAGCCCTGTGACAGATGGAGTAGAATGTGTCTCCCGGTTATCAGGCCTGTGAAATTTGACTCCAAGCGATACAGGGGAATGAGGAAGAGAGAGACAGGAAGGATCATTCTATGATGGACACATTTCCTGTATAAAGGTGAGTATTTCCACAACTCTCACAACAGAAATAAGATGATCCAACATGAGGTGCAATCAATTAAGTTCGTCTTAACAATTCTTGAGGTTTAAAGTGTGAAATTATTAAACTTATGAATATTTTCTACATTGTCAAAAATCCATATATGGACAATCAAAGTAAGCTCCCTGCGCGTGGCTCTGTGGCGGAATGGAAAGCGCGTTGGATTTCTAAATAATAACAAATTAGTTATTTAAAGGTTGTGGGTTCGAGTCCCACCAGAGTCGGATTTTTGATCAGATTCGTGGCAAACATTTTGCTGCTTCATTGATGTGATTCAGCTTCAGCACCGACATTTCCTGCTCTGCCATTTCTCCATGCTGTTTCTGTTTACTCTCAGAGAAACCCCTGACTCAGGAATAAATCGCAAATCCCCGGGGATTTTCTTAAAGTTTGATATAGTATTCGCTGTTTGGGTTAGAAATAGTAACATCTTTTTCAATTCGATATTTCACTTCTTCTGGAAGAGAAAAAAAAGTTAAAGAACACACACGCTCAACAAGCAATGTATAAATCAATCAATAAAATCAGTGCTCTGCAATGTAGTTGTGTTATTCTGATGTGTCTGCTGCATTTGTCCTTCCAGACTGTCATGGGTTTGGAAGCTGCTGGAAAAGGAGCCTTGCTGAGTTGCTGCAGTGCATCGTGTAGATGGTGCACACTGCTGTCATTGTGTGTCGGGAGTGGAGCGAGTGTATTTTTAAGCGTGAGAAGTGAATGAAGTAGATGCTTTGTCCTGGATGGTGCTAACCTTCTGCAGTGCCGTTCAAGCTATATTGGCCCAGGCAAGTTATGTCAGGAAACCAAGTGATCTGGTTTACCCCCATAGTCCAAAGATGAGCAAGTTGGGTGGATTGGCCATGCTGGATTGTTCCTTGGTCACAAGGTGTTTCTATAAATAGTTGCTGATAGATACAGTTTCAACAGAAGCTTCGAAAGACAGAGAATGGAATTACAAATTTAAAATCCAAGGGTGACATCAATGCCTGGAGTGGTTTTCACGCTGTGGCGACTAGAATAACAATGCACATTCTCAATTTGGATTACTCAAAATCATAGAATGGAACATCTATTGTGGATGAAAGGAAACTTTAACAGGTGGTGGATGCGTGGCGCCGCGTGGATAGGTCCTGTATGCGATTCTCAGTCGCAGAATCGGTACAGACTCGATGGGCAAAATGGTCTTCTTCAGCACTATCGGGATTGTATGATTCTAAGGTTATTTAACTGTGTTAGAAATTTCCTGAGGGAAACAAAAAAGAACGCTGTGTTTGTGGAATTTACATCGTTCGGTTTATTGCAAAACAGACTTTTTTTTTAAATACAAGTTGATGAAAATATTTGGATTGTGTAAATAAACAAAGAATAAAGAACAATATAGCAAAGAACAATGCAGCACAGGAACAGACCCTTCGGCCCTCCAAGCCTGCGCCGCTCATGAGCCCAACTGGACTATTCGTTTGTATCCCTCTGTTCCCAGTCTGCTCTTGTGACTATCCAGATAAGTCTTAAACGATCCCAGCGTGTCCGCCTCAACCACCCTGCTTAACAGTGCATTCCAGACCCCCATCACCCTCTGTGTAAAATACATCCTCCTGACATCTGTGTTGAACCTTGTCCCCCTCACCTTGAACTTGTGACCCCGTGTGTTCGTCACCTCCGACCTGGGAAAAAGCTTCCCACTGTTCGCCCCATCTATACCCTTCATAATATTATACACCTCTATTAGCTCGCCCCTCTTTCCAGGGAGAACAACCCCAGTTTACCCAATCTCTCCTCATAGCTAAGACAAACAGTCGGGATATTCGTGGGGGGTCTCGAAATATGATTTCGTTTCATCTTTGGAGATCATTCACTGTGAAGAGAAAGGCAATATTGACCAGCAAGAAAGAGAATTGTGACTTGAACAACTGCAAAGAGCGGGTGAAAGGCAGGCAGGCTCGACTGGGATTTGAGCTTCCGATTCCCTGTTTACGGGAAAATGTGCTTTAAACAACTAAACCGCACAGACTCTCGGTAATTTCCAATGCTGGAAAGTCGTTCCAGATCTTGTGTATTTGTGAAATTGGTGATATTGACAGTGTACCTGCACACTGATTTGAAACAAGGATATGCCTGCTACTCCGCAGGCGCTTTAACCAAATTAGCCACAGAGCCTGACATTGCTAACTTTGGTTCAGCAGAATGCTGGAAATACGTTCCAGATCTGGTAGTGTTTGTGAAAAAAAGAGTTACCACCAGTACTGGAAAGTATCTGTGAAAATAGAGCTAGTTCACATTTCAAATGCAGACCTTACACTGGATCGACTGTTTCTCTCTCCACAGATGCTGTGGGATTCCGGATCGATTCATGAAAGAAACATAATTGGATCCTACAGTGGGTTCTGACTGCCCCGATTTCAAATCCCACTTTCCCCCGATATTGATCAAGCACATCAGAGGGAATCACACACATCACTCAGTGAAACTCTTCCCTTAAACATTGAGCGGTTTATCGTGAGCTGGTTCCATTTACTCTTTTCAGACAAACATCTGGTATAAAAGTAGCCGTGTTCAGGGTGTGATTCATACACACAATTTTCTGCTCTGAAGGCAGGCGAGCCCTTTCTGTCGCGCGAGATGATTTCTTCAAAAAAATATTTCATTCATGCGGGATATGTGTGTCACTGACCCGGGAAGCCTGTACTCTCCAAATTAATTATCTTTGAGTAGAACATAATTGGTAATGAAATCATTCTGGAGCCAGTGCAGTTCATGTGGTGTCTGTGCGCACACACTGCAGTTCGGGAGGAATTTCCAGGATTGTGAACCGTCGGAACGGCAATATGTTTCCAATTCAGGATGATGTGTGTCTCGGACTGGAACTTAGAGATGGTCGTTGTTTCCCTGCATCTGCTGCCCTTGTGGTGCCAGGTGAGAGATTTCTTGTGTTTGGATGGTGCCTCGCGAAGGAAAGAGGTAATCAATGCCAGGAGTGGGATTTGAACCCACGCCTCCAGAGGAGACTGCGACCTGAACATAGCGACTTAGACCGCTCAGCCATCCTGACTGCCTGCAGCAAAGAGTAAAACCTCTGCACAAATCGATTTGAGTTCCATCTTTATTGTGATTCCATTGAGAACTCTGTCTCTGCATTGACTGATTGAGGGTGAACTGATCACTTATTCTGAGGTTCACGCAGGTGGGGGTAAGACTCAGATTTCCACAGGTTTGAGGGGTGAATAGTCCAGCACCATTCCATATTCTTCACCCAAATGAGAAACTCGAGCTGGCAACCGATTCGAATCAGGACACCAACTTTGGGCAGAGGTTTGCCACCATGAAAACATCTGGTTTCAGAAGCTCCAAAACAGCAGCTCCATTCCTGTCCAGATGTGTGGGCACAAACAGCAAATCCAAATTTCTGTTCGCTGCCGCCATCTCCTGGCTGAAAGCGAGTTGTGCAACGAGGTGACGATTCACTCAGAACCTTTTTGAATTGGAGTGAAATAACATTAAAATTGTTCTTACCGATTAAAATGATTGCAAAACATGATATTAATGAAATTTCATGTTCCAGAGATCTGCTTTCTTATTCGGCCATCCTGGTCACCCCGATCTACAGAAAATGCTTTGTATCAATCGGCAGGAATTCTGATCTCCTCAGGAAGAGGTTTAATGCTGAGCTGAATGAACTGTTTTTGTTTACAGGGATGAAAGGTGATGTCACTGGGCTGGTAATCCAGAGGCCCGCCCTAATCTTTGGGGACACGGAGTGAATCCCACCACGGCAGCTGGTGACATTCAAGTTCACTGATTTAACACATGGGCACATGGATAGAAAACTGAAACAGGAGTAGAGTGGAGCAGCGGAAGCGTGCTGGACCCATAACCCAGAGGTCAATGGATCGAAACCATCCTCTAACATAACATGTTCACTCCATCTAATAGAGCATGTGATGGCTTTACTTTTCGTTAATGAGTAACCCAGCGCATTTATCTCCATTGGCTGGACAGTTTATTCCGCCAACAGCGCGGGATCAATTCCCGGCTCAGTTGAGATTGATCATGAAGGCTCCGCCTTCTCAGTCTTGCTCCTCTCCTGAGGTGTGAATCCTCTGGTTAAATCACAGCCAGTCAGCTCTCCCCATTGATTACTCCCAGAAACAACTGGGACTGTGAACCTTGCTCTAACTTTACCCACAATGGACAAATCATATTCCTCACACATTGTTCAATCATAAAAATGTATTAAAAACTAAGCATGCGAATCAGATTATCCTTGAAATTTTATTTCTATTACAGTTTTGGAATTTGTCATTTCAGGAACAATCACAAACATCCAAAATCCAAAGACCGACACAGAAAAGCTCCGTGATTCGGACACACAGCCCTCTACTGGGAGGGCAGACTCTCTCCTGTTGCTCCACAAACTCACAGCACTTGCACTGTTTTACATCAGGGTCATGTTCGGTGAATTCAAAACCAAACCGGGACCAGAGAGGTGAACTGTCTCTCTCTTTACTTTCTCTGGATTTACCTCAAATGGAAAAGTCACAACGAATCAAGAGAAAGCAGAAAGACAGCGTTATCCTGCGGGAGGAATGTGTTCTTTGTTACGGATGTTAAAACACAAGAGGTGGTTTGGGGAACAGCTGCTGCATGACGGGGTGGCCGAGTGGTTAAGGCGATGGGCTGTTAATCCATTGTCTCTGCACGCGTGGGTTCGAATCCCATCCTCGTCGGTGGTGGATTTGTTCTGTCTCCTTATTGCCGGTGAACTGATGATTCGCTCAGCGTTTTGAGGTTCACGGAACCAAGATGAAGTTTGGACACACAGGCTCGAGGGGGGGGAACTGTCCAGAACAATTCCATATTTCTAATATCTGTCCAAATCAGGTCCCCAGTTTTGGACAGGAGTTTGTCACCAGGTGAACATATGGTTTCAGAAGATCCAAAGCAGACGCCAGCTTCATTTGCGGCCCGAATGGCAGATTTTGTCTTTCCAGAATCGGTAGCTCAGCCATGAAAATTAGCGCCGTATTAGCGGGATTGGCCGTGCTAAATAGTCCCTCAGTGTCAGGGGGATTAGCACGGTAAATATGTGGGATTATGAGAATACAGGTTGGGTGGGATTATTAATGGTGCGGTCCCGATGGGCCGAATGTTCTCCTTCTGCCCTGTAAACATTCTCATGAAGTTCGAGGCGGCAGTTTCACTTCTCTGAGAGCATTGATACACCAGTTCCTCATTTCTTCAAACTTTACCTAAAAAAGCTGACATCGATGAGATTCTGATCCACAACTTTTAAATGTCTCACCAGACAATCTTCTGTCTTCAACTTCCTTCCAGCAGAAAAAAAAATAGAACAGTCTGGGGTGACCTACCAACCGACTCAAGAACAGTTTCTGCCCTGCTGCCATCAGACCTCTGAATGGGCTTTCCTTGTATTAAGATGATGTTCTTGACACCCTAGCTATAATTGTAACATTAAATTCAGCAGTTTTTCCTTTCCTTCTCTCTGAATGTTATGTTTATCTCTGCATCGCGCAAGAAAAATACTTTTCACTATATTCTCATACCTGTGACAATAATAAATCAAATCCAATTTAATAAAACAATGATGAGAAGTCCTATATGCCTTTCTTTGTGCCACAGATCCGCAGCTGCAGCTCTCACACTGCAACAAAGAGTGTTCAGAGTAGAAAGTGCATCTGTGAGGGAAAAAATACAAGAATCAAAAAAAAATCAAAAATCAAACTGTATCAAGGGTCAGTTCCTGACCATCACTGTTCTGATTTCTTTAATTGTTATCGCAGGTCATAACAGTAGGTGGGTGCTCTTAAAATGAAATTCACTAAAAATCCTCACCATCACGATCTTTCTAATGGAAAATACAGCTTCAATTTGCTTTGAGTGGAAACTTTGTTAAATGAAAGAGCAGGCCTCAGTTCCCAGTAAGGAACAATTGTAAAAAGGTGGCTTAAATCAGACAAGCCAAGTTCAGTTTCCAAACTGCGCTATGGGCTCTCCTGGTTTTCCTGGGCTCCCCTGGGCTCTCCTGCACGGCTTCTCCTGGTGCCTGATGAAATCCGCAACGCAGGAAGTTCCGTTATTAAAATTAATGTAAATATCAGCTGCTTGCATTGAGCAAGCGATGGTGGTATAGTGGTGAGTGTAGCTGCCTTCCAAGCAGTTGACTCGGGTTCGATTCCCGGCCATCGCATTGAGAATTTATTTGAAACTTTGCCCGCGGCCTTTTGGACCTGAAACAGAATGAACAAAAACCGGGTGAACACAATATTTGACAGTAATAGGAGGGTTTTTCTTCATTTTCTCTTCGGACGTAATTAGATTTCAATGAAAATAGTATTTAAGAATATAAACAAGACTCCGACCTAATAAATGAATTCAGAGACAAAGATACAAAGTATAAATTGAGGAACAAATTTCAGCTCCCACTCTGTGCTCTGCACAATCCTGGTTCCTGATGAAGTTAATATATATACATTACTGAGGTGGTTACATAATTCTGGCACATAAGCAGCTGCGATGGCCGAGTGGTTAAGTCGCTGGACTTGAACTCCAATGGGGTTTCACCGCGCAGATTCGAATCCAGTTCGCAGCGAATCTAATACGGAATGATTGAACGTTGCGGTTTGTTTATGGGACGACTGCTGAAATAAAAGTCGAGACTTTCAAAGTTTTTATACACGAAGTGTATTTCTGGTGTCGGCCAAGATGTACTCAGCTGGCGAACTGGGCCGGATGTGCTGTGAATTCCACGAGAAAAATCATGACGTGAGAAGGAAGATAAATAAAACAGCATCAGGGGCACAAGGATAAAACGAGGTCTCGTATAAGAGGAAGTTTCTTACGTAACTACTCTCAGAAAATAAAGATATATTTCACCAGAATAGAGTGAAAGAATGAGAACTTCAAAATGCTGCTCAGATGATGTGAAATTGTGTTCATTCAAACACATTGCAAAAGCTGCCCATTACTGGGCGTTAGGTATTCCTGATTATAACAGCTTGAGAAAGAAGATTTCAGGTGGAAGATAGGGAGGAAGAATCATTTTGGAACATCAGAAACGAGGATTATATATACTCATAACAAATCATTGAAAAATTCCTCTTTAGAATCGCGTTAGCATTCTTGTTGCTATATTTAATTTCTTCCTGAAATCACACGTTTTTTGACATCAACTATTTCTTTTGGCAGAGAATTCTACACATTCGCCATTCTCTGGAGGACGCTTAGTTCTGGACTCCCCCATCATTGGGAATATTCTTTCTGAATCTACTTTGTCTGATCCTGTCAGAATTTTATCAGTTTCCATGAGATCCCATCTCACTCTTCTAAACTCCAATGAACACATTTCTAGTGGAGTGGTAGCTTTAGGGTATTCTATAATTAGGGGGATTGATAACATCCTTTGTATCGAGAGTCCCACACAGTATGTTGCCTGCTCGGTGTCATGGCGAGGGACATCTCTGATTGGCTTGAAAGGATATTGAAGCAGGAGTGGGACGGGATCCAGTTGTTGTGATCCATATTGTAGTAAACAGCCTTATCTCTGTGAAATCGATTCTAAACATGAAATGTTCACTGATTTCCCATGATTATGGTTTTACTAACATTGGCAAGACCAGGACAAAGGACCTGTTTGGAGATTATCAGGAACGAGAAAATAAATTAAAGAACAGATCCCCAGGGGTTACAATCTCTGGATTATTACCTGAGCCACATACAAATTGGCACTGGTGTGATTGGCATGATGTAAAGTTCACCAGACTGAAGTTAGGAGCTGGGAGTGAAGTTAGGACGGCTGATTAGAAAAAAAAATAACGCCTTTTTCTCTGGGGCTGCAGAACAATGTAGTTTGATCAAACTGCAGTTTGAGGGTGAAAACAGAAAAGCGGAGCCAATGCAAATGTTTGCATGTTCCAAGGAATGTTGCAGAATTGTTGTCAAACGGTTTTGTTATCATCGTTAACATTAAATAGCAGGGAATGGTTTTGATACATCAACCTGTGAATTATCAGTCCAGCACACTTCCGCTGCATCACTTTGCTATGGTAAATCCTCCCCGTTGCTGCCTATCAATCTTGTAGTCATGATGTGGAAATGCCGGCGTTAGACTGGGGTAAACACATTAAGAAGTCTGAAAACACCAGGTTAAAGTCCAACCAATTTATTTGATAGTAAACTCACAAGCTTTCGGCGTTTGTCCCGTCGTCAGGTGAATAGAGTGTTCTGATCTCAGACAGAGCATATAACACCACACACAGTTTACAGATTACTGATTAGAATACGAATCTTTCCAACTAACCTGCCATTCAAGTCCTAAAGATGCAGACAATGTGAGTGCAAAGAACATTAGGCATAGGTTAAAGGGATGTGTGTTGTCTCCAGACAGTACAGTAAGTGAGATTTTGCAAACCCAGGCAATTCCTGGCGGTTACAGATTGTGCGATATGAACCCAAGATGCCGGTTGAGGCCGTCCTCATGTGTGAGGAACTTGGCCATCAGTCTCTGCTCAGCGACTCTGCGCTGTCTTGTGCCTTGAAGGCCAACTTGGAAAACACTTACCCGAAGGTGAGAGGCCGAATGCCCGTCACCGCTAAAATGTTCGCCAACAGGAAGGGAACAGTCTTGCCTGGTGATTGTCGAGCGATGCCCATCCATCCGCTATCGTAGCGTCTGCATGTTATCCCCAATGTACCAGGCTTCGGGACATCCTTTCCTACAGTGTATCAGGCAGACAACATTGGTCGAATTGCAAGAGTATGTACCGTGTACCTGGTGGATGGTGTTCTCACGGGTAATTATGTCATCCGTATCGATGATCCACATGGTCTTGCAGAGGTTGCTGTGGCAGGGTTGTGTGGTGTTGTGGTCAGTGTTCTCCTGAAAGCTGGGTAGTCTGCTGTGAACAATGGTCTGTTTGAGATTGTGCGGTTGTTTGAAGGCAAGAAGTGGGGGTGTGAAGATGGCCCTGGCGAGTTCGTTTTCTGATGAAGTCGGTGCGGTTTTTCGCAGTGGTGTGTCTAAATTATCAATCGATGAGTCGAGCGCCATATCCTATTCTTAAGAGGGCATCGTTCAGCGTCCGGAGGTGTCTGTCACGATCCTTCTCATCTGAGCAGATCCTGCGTATACGGGAGCTTGTCTATAGGGGTTTGTCTGTCTGATGCCAGAACTCTCCATTCACCTGACGAAGGGTCAAACCGCAAAAGCTTGTGAGTTTACTATCAAATAAATTGGTTGGACTTTAACCTGGTGTTGTCAGACTTCTTACTGTGCCTATCAATGTAGCCATTCAGGTAGTCACTTCCACATTGTTGTTTAACTCCAGCACGAGTGTGAGGGAGCTTCAGTCTGGGCACACAATTCCACTGCAGAACATCAAGAATATAACGGACAGAGAAAGACACGCACAAAATCAGCAAAAGAGACTGTTTGTACAATGTAACGACTGATATAGGTGCCGAGAATCCGGCACGACACGGAATTGATCACACATATGTTAAATTAGTTTTCTGTTGCAAATATATTTTTTAATCATATTTACTGTTTTACAGCTGTCTTCCTTTGAACTATTGCTCAAAGATGTTCATTGTTGTTGTGCAAAGTGTGTCACTGATTGTAAATATATTTCCGGCTGTGCTTTGTGTTATAGAGGATTACAGCATGGAAACAGGCCCTTCGGCCTGTCCATGCCGCCCAGCATTTTTACCTCCAAGTTATTCCCAATTATCCGTGTTTTGCCAAGATCTCTCCAGACCAATCTTATCCAGGTGACTGTCTCAAATGTTGTTGAGTATGTATGTTCTTTTCCTGCTGTTGTGTAAAATTCTTCCCTGTTGTTGCATTTCCGACTCTGTGAATATTTTTTTCTTCTGTTTTTATGTCTCCTTCTCTTGCAAGCGTATCCCTCGTTTTCTAAAAAGATTATCGTGAGGATGTATTTTTTGCCTGCAAATTGTTGCATGTTGTGTTAAGATGTTCTCTCTTGTGTAATATTCTGGTTGCATATAAAAACCATTTAGTATCTATCGAGGTTTTTGAGGAAAAGGGAAGCCAAATAACAGTTTGTGTGCTCCACGTAAAAATCGCAACTGCTTCCCAGTCACTGTGAATAGGAGTAGCAGAGGATGGTTTCGACCCATCGGCCTCTGGGTTATGGGCCCAGCACGCTTCCGCTGCGCCACTCTGCTACAACAAAGCCCTCCTCTGCTGTCTATCAATGTAGTCAGACAGTTGTTCACTCTTGCATCGTTTAATCGGAACACCGGTGTGAGGAAGCATCACTGCATCACACCAAGATTACAATAGACAGAGAAAAAACACACAATAGCAGCACGAGAGACTGCTTGGACAATGCAACGACATGCAAACTGTTGGGAAACCGGCAAGACATGGAATTGGAGAATTGATCACTATTTTACGAGGAATTTTCTATTGCAAATGTTTATTTGTAAATATATTTCCTGCTGTGTAACTATGCTCTCTGTTGTTGAGAAATGTTTTCTGCTGTTGTGCAAGATGACTCTCTGATGTTTCCAGCTCTGTTGATATGATCCATCTTGGGTCAATATTTTTAAAGTATTCTATTAATATATGTCCTGCTTTGTAAACATGTTCCCTGTTGTATCAAAATATTCTCCGTGAAGGTGTTTCCTATTCAGCAAAATATTAACTATCTCGTCTCATGATATTCTATGCTCGGTTAAAATGTTGTATATTGGGATGAGATCTTCTGAGTTGTTGTACAAACTCTGGCTAAACTGCAAGTGGATAACGATCTCCCAATTTCGACTGCCTTTTACCCTCTGTTATGGAATATTTTTTGAGTGATTCATATTGTATCCAGCACATGCATGAGAGTGAGATTTGTTCCGTGTTTCTCTGTCTCCTGTTGTAGTTGCCTTGAAACTACCGGCGATTCCTGTTCACTGTAATTCGGTTCACCGGTGCCCTTTAGATAAATAAGTCTGGCCTCCTTAAGTGGTCTGACCTAAATGTGAGTCCAGACCCAGAGTAAGAGGGTGAATCTAACCTGACCTGTGAAATGGTCAAACAAGCCACTCTCAGTTGAGTGGAAATTAGGGAAGGACAACAAATGCTGGTCCTGCAGGCGACACCAACAGGCCATAAAAAGAAGAATCATTGAGTAGAAAGAGAATGATCTGGTAACGGACTGAGAAACTGGATCCTTCTTCTCCTGTAATAACAACGCTGAGGGATGGGCTGATGCTGGGCTTTAAAATCGTGAAAAATTTTGAAAACAAGTTATTTCGATAAAATAGGACCAAAGATGGGCAGATAAGAATATATCTCACTCATACATGCCATTGCTGGTTGTGGTTTTAGCGCAACGATGTGCATGCGGCCAGTGTGTCAGCGCATCCTGAGAGTGTGAGGGAAATTCCATCAGTAATGCTTCCCCAACATCCTCCAGTGTGGCCGGTTAGCACAGCTGGTTAGAGCGTGATGCTAATAACGCCAAGGTCGCGGGCTCGATCCCTGTACGGGCCAGTTTACTTTACCTCAAACAACACCACCTCCTCCCCGCCCCCCATGACATTTTCCAGATTGAAGTGAGGCAGCGTTCATGCTGATGATTCGGAGGAGCTTGAAAATGGACAAAACATATACGCCAATCTGCAGCATACGTTTATCAGGCAAAATGGCGACAAAACTGACAGTAACAGAGAAGAAACCTCTGTGGGCCGAGAATGGGCCTCTTCATTCACATGAGGACTTCTAGCAGAAACTCACGGCCCTGATTGTGTGTCACCATAGAATCGTAGGACAGACAACCCCATAACAACTGCTCGTTACAAAATAAATACCATAAAAAACACGTCCAACATTAGCATAGTTAAATTTACCCCATCTCCAATATAATTTGAACAATTCTTGTTTGTTTGTCCCTCTCTGGTCTGTGACTTTCGCTTTATCCGAGTGTGCTGACATCTACCGGCATCAACCCATAACTTCAACAGAGAGAAACATTTACATCAAGTGAGGGTGTTACAGGAATAGGTCAATATGAAGAATTAATGCTGGGGTGTGAAAGGATAGACCTCAGAATTTAATCATAAGTTCAACTATAGAAATTACTCTTAAATTATCATTGAGTTGGCAGCGTTTGTAGTTTGCAATCGGCTAAAGCGTTGCAGTTGGCAGTTGTCTTGTTGGTCTAAGCGTATGATTCTTGTTTGGGGTAGAATTATCGTGCTCGAGGTCCTGGGTTCATAATCCCGGACAAGCCCAGCCACCGTTTATTAAATCGGGAGCAAATTTGAGCTCACGAGAATTCCCTGCAGTGAATTCACTGCAGAATGCACGAAGAAACGATCACTCGATTGAAATTTCGGTTGACCATACAAGAATACGAGACGGGAACTTTGCGAAGAAACGGGAAGGAATTTGCACGGTGGCACAATGGTTTTCACTCATGTCATACAACGCCAGGGTCCCAGGTTCAATGTCCCGCCTCGGCTTACTGTGTGTAGTTTGCACCTTCTCCCCATGTCTGCGTGGGTTTCCACTCGTAACCTAAAGATGTGCGGGCTAGGTTGATTGGCCAGGTTACGTTGACCCTCGTATCAGCGGGATTATCAAACTAAATGAAGGTTACAGCATCATGGCCTGAGCGGGAATGTGGTCGGTACAGACTTGATGCGCCAAATGACCTTCTTCTGCACGGTAGGGATTCTATGCTTGAAGACGATTACCACAGCTGTATTTAATGGAAAGCGGGGGAAGTGTTGGAGGGTGAATGGATTTCAGAGACAAAAAGATAATGTTACATGAAATGGTGTGAGTGGAGGATCATGTCAAGCAGTTTATCAATTAGAAAAAGTCCCAAATTCATTTAGGTATTTTATTTGCTGAATTGCCCCAGATCTACAAAGTGGTTCAGAGACTGGGAGACAAAAGACAGAGTGACACAGAATGAATCATTCACTCATATACATAGAGACTGACAGATAGACAATGAATTACACACTCAATTCCTGCATCACGCACCAAGTGATAGAGGATGGTTTTCACATCCATACACACAGAATAGTTACAGCACAGGAAAAGAGAATCGGACACTTTGTGTCTGGGAGTTGTCATCTCTACAGAAGCTCAACTATCGCAGTCCACAACCGAAAACACGGCAAGAAAATTTGCAGAAGACACAATATATGTCAGAAAGTAACTTGTGGAGTGGACGTAAGGAGCTTGGAGATAGTTATAGAAAGGTTATTTACATGGGTAGAAACCTGGCAACTGGAATATAATGTGAAGTTATTCGTTTTGGCAGAAAGGGAACAAAATCAGATGCTTACTCAATTCTAGAAGCGCTGCAAACTTCCCCAGATGCAAAGTGATCTCATTGTGTGCGAATCACAAAATTTAGAATGCAGATACAGCAAGTAATAAAAAGGCAAATGGAATGTTTGCGCTGTTACAAGTGTTTGACCATGTAAGAAAATAATGTTATGCTTCAGTTATTTAGGTCATTAGTGAAGTATCTTGAATATTGTTTAAAATTTCATTCTCCATATTAAATAAAGGATGTAAATGCGTTGTAAAAGGTCAAGAAGAGATTGACAGTTTGATAACTTGAATAGTTCGACAATGCAGAGGAGATTTATTAGATTGAGAAGAGGAAAGGTTACTCATTCTGGCCGGGCATCTTTGCACCTGAGATACTCCGAGTGAGAGGTACCTTGCTGAAAGCACATCAGATCTTGAATGGTCTTCACAAATTGCACGTGGAAATGATATCTCTTCTTGTGAGTGAATGCAGAACAACGGGCACTTATAGAAAACTGAGCTTCCTCTTTTAGGACGGCAAATTCTGTTCTCTCGGAGCATTGCGCGACTTTGGATCTCTGCCTCAGAAGGCGGTGGAGGCAGGGAAACTGAACACTTTAAATTCGGAAGTAGATAGATCCCTATTTGGCAACACAATCAAATGTTACCGGGGACAAATGGAAGTGGGGAAATCGAAACACGAACATAGATGAGCCCCATTATTTAGCGAATGGCGGGACAGTCTTGTGGGGCCGAATGGCCTTCTTCTGCCCTTATTTCCTCTGTCCGTGTGTCCGTCGCCTGATTGTAAATTTCCCATCGACAGGACTACTGAAACACACCAATACTGACGGTTCACTCGGAGCACCGGAATTAAGCTAAAACATGGAAAAAGTAAAATCTGACTGGGATTCCCAGTTCTGTCAGACTGTGTGGTTGCTTTCGAGTTCTGCAGAGACATTTTCTCTGAAATGAGTTCTCTGGAGGTACACACTGCTTCGGCTTTCACTCATAGTCGCCACCTTCACTGCAAAGAATCATCTTTGAAAAAAAAATGCAGGGCTCGTCCGGGATTTGAACCCGGCACCTCTTGCCTCCCAATCCAGACAGCATCCTTGTAAATCTCCTCTGCACTCTCTCAATAGCCTCTACATCCTTCCGATAGTGAGGCAATCAGAACTGCGCACAATACCCCAAGTGGGGTCTGACAAGGGTCTAATAGAGCTGCATCATTACTTCCTGAGTCCTAAACTCTATTCCTCGATTAATGAAGGCCAGTACACCGTACGCCTTCTTGACCACTTCCTCCACCTGCGAGTCCGATTTAAGAGTCCTATGGACCCGGACCCCGAGATCCTTCTGCTCTACAACACAGCTAAGACTCCTACCCCTTATATTGTACTCCTTCATCCCATTATTCCTGCCAAAATGGACCACTACACATTTATCCGCAGATATAAATGAAGTCCATCTGCCACTTCTCCGCCCAGTCTTGCATCCTGTCAATGTTCCGCTGCAACTTTTGACATCCCTCCAGACCATCCACAACACCACCGGCCTTTGTATCATCGGCGAACTTATCAACCCCTCCCTCCACTTCTTCATCCAGGTGATTTATGAAAATGACAAACAGCAAGGGTCCCAGAACAGATCCCTGGGCACTCCGCAGGTGACCGACCTCTATGCAGAAAAAGATCCATCCACAACCACTCTCCGCCTTCTGCCGGCAAGCCAGTTCTCGATGCACAAGGCCAAAGCCCCTCGAATCCCATGCACTCACAACTTCTCAAGAAGGTGAGGTTTGCGTTTTTAAAAGTCTCATTGCTCGACAATCTTTTTTTTCCTGTTTTTACAGTTAGAGAACAGCACAAGTACAATTTGAAGTAATTAAATTACGATAAACTCCCCGTCGGGGAATTGAACCCCGGTCTCCCGCGTGACAGGCGGGGATATTAACCACTATACTAACGAGGAGCTGGTATTGCGAAGGACCGTACACATTGTATACTTGCCACTTACATTCCGGAGCTCCAACTCAGTTCTGACGAGATCAGTTATTTTCCCCGGTATGGAGAATCATATAATACAGCAAACGTGGCTTTAACTAACGAGTTAAGACTTTTGGATTAGCAGGAAAGAGAATGAGATGGATGCATGAATGAAAAAACACAAATCAGGTGGAGACAGAAAGATGCGTTTGCTGTTCATATCAAACCGCATGTTCTTTTTTTTAATTTTGGAGGAAAAACGGGGTGTCGTGAAGTCTGAACGTGCTGGACAATCTCAGCTGGTCTCTCCTCAGATGATGTTAGACCGGTGAGTTTTTTCCAGCATTTTTATTTGTTGTTTCAGATTCCAGCATCGGCAGTATTTTGCTTTTACCTTGTCAACAAATGTGTTTTTTACTTCTCCAAAATGCTGGAAATTTCAAAGTGCTTTACAGCTGAGATGCATTTCTTTAATTATATTGTCTTTTTATTGCCGAGGTACAGGTGTGGATTGAGCAAACACAAAGTATTTTATCCATCATAATTTGGAGATTTGTTATTTCGGGAACAATCAGCTTTATCCAGACACAAAATCCAACGACTGATGAGGAAAAGCTCCTTGAGCCTGACGTGATTTGAACACGCAACCTTCCGATCTGGAGTCAGACGCGCTACCGTTACGCCACAAGCTCACAGCATTAATAGGCCTTTTACATCTGTGTTGTGTTCGGTGAATTCAAAACTCAAACAGGGAATTGTCTCCCTCTTTATTTTCTCGGGATTTCCATCGAATGGAAGAGTAACAGCGAAACAAAATTAAAGAGAAAGTAGGAACACACTATATCCTATCGGAGAAATCTGTTCTTTGTTCAAGAGATGATTAGGAACGCAGTCGTTGCGTGACAAGGTGGCCGAGTGGTTAAGGCGATGGACTGCTAATCCATTGTGCTCCACACGCGTGGGTTCGAATCCCACCTTCGTCGATAATGCGCTTTCTTTATTGAGAGTGAACTCAATATATGAGATTCCAGGAATGGTCGGTTTATTGTGGGTGCAGGCTCGATGGCCGAATGTCCTTCTTCTGTATTTCGTGGCGGTAGTTTCACTTCTTTAAAATCATTGATACAACAGTTCCTTGTCTAAAAAGCCGACTCTGACGAGTCCCTGACCACTGTCTTTGAATATCTCACCAGTCCAACATGTCGCTGTGGGAGGAGTTGCGGAATAGGAAGGGGATAATTACTATGCTAGGGGTGTATTGTTGGCCACCCAACAGCCCGCGGGCAGTGGAAGAAGGCATACGTAAAGACATTCTGGATAGGTGCAGAAAGAATAGGGTTGTTATAGAGGGGGATTTCAATCTCCCTGGGGTGGACTGGAAGGTATGAAGAGCTGAAGGTTCGGACGGGAAGGAAGTTGTAAAATGTGTACTGGAGGGATCATTGGAGCAGTATGTAGCTAACCCGACCAGAGAGGGGACTAGACTGGATTTAGATCTGAGTAATGAGCCAGGTCAGGTGGTTGAGGATTGCAGTAGAGGAACATGTGACTAACAGTGACCACAATTCTGTCTCCTTTAGGATACAAATGGAAAAAGATGCTTGTTGCCCTAAGGGGAGGGTGCTAAATTGGGGGCGGCTAACTACAGGCAGATTCCTCCGGGTGCTCCGGTTTCCTCCTACATCCCAAAGATGTGCTCTTAGGCTGATTAGCGAAACAAATTGTCCCTAAATTATCTCCCCAATTTGATTGCAATGCAGATTTCCGTAAACATAGACAAGAGTCATGGGTGGATTTGGAATGTTAAAATGGCGACGTGGGCTCGTTGGGCCGAAGGGCCAGTTTCCTTGCTGTGTTGTTCTTTGTTCTTTGTCATTCTTTGCGCCACAGCTGCAGCATTTATCCCCCAATCCCATAGAACATTACAGCACAGAAACAGGTCTTTCGGTGTTTGTTGGCTATGCTGAACCATTTTTCTGCCTCGTCCCACTTACCTGCACTGGAACCATATCCTTCCACAGCCCTCTCATCCATGTACCTGTCCAAGTTTATCTTAAATATTAAAAGGGAACTCGCATTGACAACTTCATCTGGCAGCTCATTCCACACTCCCACCACTCTCTCTGTGACAAAGCCCGCCCCCCCCATATTTCCTTTAAATTTCCCCCCTTCATCCTTAACCCATCCCTTTATTGTTTTTGTCCTCCAGCCTCAGTTGAAAAAGCCAGCTTGCATTCACTTTATCTATACCCATCATAATTATATAATCTCTATCAAATCGCCCTCATTCATCTACACTCCAGGGAACGAAGTCCAAACCTATTCAACCTTCCTCTGTAAATCGGTTTCTCAAATCTCGACAACATCGTTGTAAACCGTCCCTGCTCTCTTTCAATCTTATTAATATCTTCTTTGTAATTCGGTGACCAAAACTGCACACAATACTCTAAATTCGGCCTCAGCAATGTCTTATGCAACCTCACCGTAACATTCCAACTCTTGTACTCAATACTTTGATTTATAAAGGTCAATGTTCAAAAGCACGCTTTACGACCCTATCTACCTGTGACGCCACTTTTAGGGAATTATGTATCTGTATTCCCAGATCCCTCTGTTCTACTGCATCTTCAGTGTCCTACCATTAACCTTGTACATTCTACCTCGGTTTGTCCTTCCAAAGTGCAATACCTCATACTTGTCTGCATTAAACCTATCTGCCATTTTCAGCCCATTTTTCTAGCTCGTCCACATCCCTCTGCAAACTTTGAAAACCTTCCTTACTGTCCACTACTCCTCCAATCTTTGTATCATAAGCAAGTTTACTGATCCAATTTACCACATTATTATCCGGATCATTGATGTAGATGACAAACAACAAGGGACCCGGCACTGATTCCTGTGGCACACCACTAGTCACAGGTCTCCACTCAAATAAAAACAATTCTCCACTACCACTATCTGGCTTCTTCCATTGAGCCAAAGTCTAATCCAATTTACTACCACTCCACGTATACCTAGCGACTGAACCTTCTTGACTAACTTCCCATGTGGGAGCTTGTCAAAGTGTTTACTGAAGTACATGTAGATAACATCCATTGCCTTCCCTTCATCCACTTTCCTGGTAAACTTCTTGAAGAATTCTAATAGATTAGTTAAACATGACCTATGTTATAGAAGTTCAACTCATTTGGCCTGACGAATAACTCAGCCAACACCTCTGCATTCATTTCCATATAGGTTCACTTTGTTCATGAAGGCTCCGCCTTCTCAGTTTTGCTTCTCATAAAAAAAAAACATTAAAAAAACTATAGCACAATACAGGCCCTTCGTTCCCCAAAGTTATGCCGAACATATCCCTACCTTAGAGATTACTAGGCTGACCTATAATCCTCTTTCTTTATTAAGTTCCATGTACTGACCCAAAAGTATCTTAAAAGACCATTTCGAATTTGGTCACCTTGATGGGTGGTGAGAGAGCTGCTCTTGATTTTTTTCGAGAGTATCCTAGTGCTTCATGTCGTTAGTGTACGCTTGACCTGGACCATTTGATGGGCAACACGACAGCTCAGTGACTATCGCTGTGCTGTGCAGATACATGGATTTGGGCCTGTGTCTTTGGGAGTTTGCACATTCTCCCCGTGCTTGCGTGGGTTTTCTCCGGGCGCTCCGGTTTCCTCCCACATCCCAAAGATGTGCTCTTAGGCTAATTGGCAAAACAAGTTCTCCCAGAATTGTCTCAAATTTGGTTTTTAATCCATAGATCTATAAACATAGACAGCGATCACGGGTAAAGGTGGGGACATCGAGGTGGCGGCGCGGGCTCGTTGGGCCTAAGAGCCTGTTTCCCGTGCTGTTTTGTTCTTTGTTTTTGTTGAATGCGCCTCCACCACCATTGCCAGCAGCCCATTCCACACACGCACCACTCTCTGAGTACAAAGAACAAAGAACGAAATAGCACGGGAAACAGGCCCTTCGGCCAACGAGTCCGCGCCGCCATTTTAACGTTCCCACTTCCACCCATGCCCCTTGTCTATGTTTATGGAAATCTCCATTGCAACCAAATTGGAGAGGCAATTTAGGGACATCTCCTCTGTACCATAAATCTGTGTCATAGAACATAGAGCATAGAACACTATAGTACAAACAGGCCCTTCGGCCCACGAGTTGCGCCGATCACATCTGTATCTACCAATCCGTAGACCTATCTATAACCCCCATCATCCAATCAGTGAGTTCAATCTGTGAAATGTGCACGAACAGTGGAAATGATGCTTAATAGTGGCCAGGAGCAAAGCAACCTATTGCGCTCAACGTCTGCCCACAATATGATTGACATCTATCTGAGCCAATCGGAATGCGGCGCTGTTGTTCGACTCCAGCAGCGTCACTCCCAGTCCAGCGACATTGCGTCATACAATTCCATTCTCGGCTGCAGCCGGTGAGAAATCAGAGAGCTGGAGGCGGGTAAAGAATCCTTAAAGCGGAACATCATTGAAAATTGCAACCTTGATTTAGGTCCACATGTAGGTACAGACGAGGTAAATATTCATTCCTTAAAGGACTTTAATGAACCAGTTATATAATTTTAAGACACTCGATTTGTCTAATATGGTCAGGATGGCGGATCCGTCTCAGCCATTATGTTTAAGCTGCAATCTTCTCTAGGAGGCTAGAGTTCAAATCCTACATCTGACGCTGATTTCCTCTTTCGCGATGAACTATCCAAACCTAAGAATTCTCTCAACACAAGAGCAGCAGATGCAGAGAAACAACGACCACCTGTAAGTTCCACTCCGAGAGACACATCATCCTGACTTGGAAACATATCATTGTTCCCACGGGCTGGCTCACAATCCTGGAACTCCCTCCCTAACAGCAGTCTACATGTACGTACACCACATGGACTGCAGTGTCTCCAGAATGAATTCATGACCAAATACTCAAAAAATAATAATTTGGACGATAAATACTTCCGGGGTCAACGACACACACCCGTACGAGTAAAGTATTTTCTTTTTAAAAATCATTTCGTGCGACAGAAGGAGCACATTTGCTTTCAGAGCAGAAAACTGTGTGTGAATCCCATCTCTACTTTTATACCAAATGTATGTCAGAAAGCAATAAGTGGAACCAAATCACGTGAAACCGTTCAATATTTAGTAGGAGAGGAATTTAGTTTTAGCTTTTATTGGTAGGGGGATTGAATTTCAGAGCCGCAACGTCATGTTTCAACTGTACAAAACTCTAGTGCGACCGCACTTGGAGTATTGTGTACAGTTCTGGTCTCCACATTATAAGAAAGATGTGGAGGCATTGGAGAGGGTACAGAGGAGGTTTACCAGGATGTTGGCTGGTATGGAGGGCAGGTCTTATGAAGAGAGGCTGAGGGATTTGAGGTTGTTTTCGTTAGAAAGAAGGCGGCTAAAAGGAGACCTTATTGAAACATATAAGATGATTAGAGGTTTAGATAGGGTGGACAGTGATAGCCTTTTTTCTAGGATGGAGAAAGCTAGCACGAGGGGACATAGCTTTAAATTAAGGGGTGGTAGTTATAGGACTGATGTCAGAGGTAGGTTCTTTACCCAGAGGGTGGTAAGGGTATGGAATGCCCTGCCTGCTGCAGTTGTAGATGCGCCAAGTTTGGTGGCGTTTAAGATGTTAGTAGATAAGTTTATGGATGAAAAGGGAATGGTTTAGGTTAGAGAGTCATTGCTTTTTCTTAATTGGTCGGCGCAACATCGAAGGCCGAAGGGCCTGTTCTGCGCTGTAATGTTCTATGTTCTATAGTTGACAGGCACGTTCCAATTCTGGCAGTGTCTCCTTTTTCACAAATACCTGGAACATATTTCCAACATTCAACTGAACGCACCCATAGCGATGACAGGCTCTGTGGCTTAGTTGGTTAAAACACCTGCAGGAAATCCTGGGCTCGAATCCCAGCGAAGCCTTGATTCTTTCCCAATGTTATTTGAAATTGTGCCAGTCACAAAATCCATTCTAAAAGCAGAACTGAGAATAAACATAATCACGGCAGTTATTCATCTTAATTTGGATTATTCAAAATCATAGAATGGAGCGTCCCTGTTGATGCAAGGAAACTTTAAACTCTGCAGCTGTGGTTCAGGAGCTGGTTTTACAGAAATCTCCGTTACTTAGATGTTCCCTCACTTGGTGAACATTTCCAACATTATTTGTTTTTGTTTCAGATTTAAAGCTCCTAGCTTTGCGTTGCGTTCTGTGCAGGTGTTTAACTGGAACAGCGAACAGTTTCTGATCAGCCGTGACAGATAGAGTAGAATGTATCTGCAAAATATCAGGCCTGCGAGATGAGAATTCAAGCTGTGCAGGGGAGTGAGGAAGAGAGATAAGGGAGAATCATTCCGTGATGGACAGATTCCCCATATAGAGAACGAAAAGGTCTGTATTTCCACAGCTGTTTTAACAGACATCAGATGTCCCAACATGACTTGCAATCAATGAAGTCCCTCTTAACCGTTTTAGCTACGAGATTATTAAACATTTCAATAGTTTGAACATTGTTAAAAATCCATACAAGGACAAGTAAAATAAAATTTCAGCATTTGTCTCTGTGGCGCCCTGGACTTCTACATAATGGTAATTCAGTCACTTAAAAGTTGTGAGTTTGAATCCCACACAATCGCATTATGGATCAGGTTAGTAGCAAATCAGTTGCTGCTTCATTGCTCGGACTCACCTTCGGCACCGACATTTCCTGCTCTGCCATCTCTCCATGCTATTTCTTTTAACCCGGCTCCCAGGGAAACCACTGACTTGAGAATAAATCGCAAACTTTTCTTAAAGTTTGATACAGCCTTCGCTGGTTAGAAATAATAACATCTTTTTAAATTAGATATTTTATTTCTTTTGGAAGATAAATAAGATTAAGGAACGCACTCACTCAACAACAACTTAAAAATAACTACAATCAATAAATAAATATCAGTGTCCTAAAACCTGGCAGTATCTTCTTTTTTACGAATATCACCAGTTCTGGAACGTATTTCCAGCATTCTGCTGAGCTCAGTAATGTTCGGCTCTGTGGCGTAGTTTATTAAAGTGCCTGCCTAATAAGCAGGAATAATCCTGGGTTCAAATCCCAGTGGGGCTTTGGTTCTTTTCCAATGTTATTCTGCTGCGCTGGTCCTTGTAGTTGTGGGTTTGGTAGCTGGTGGTAAAGGAGCTTTACTGAATTGCTGCAGTGCATGGTGTAGATGGTGCTCACTGCTGTCATTGTGGGTCAGTAGTGGAGGGATGGGGTTTTTATGCATGGGAAGCGAATGAAGCGGGATGATTTGTCCTGAATGGTGCCAAACTTCTGTAGTTCTGTTCAAGTTGAATTCACCCGGACAAATTATCCCAGGAAACAAGGTGATTCGATTTCATCCCACTTTCCAAAGATGAGCAGGTTGAATGGATTCGGCCGTGTTAGATTATCCCTTCGTCCCCAAGTTATTTGTATCAGTAGATTAGCGGAGTGGATGTGTGGCACTGCGAGGATAGATCCCATGTGCAATTCTCTGTCGGATGGTCAGTACAGACTCGATGGGCAGAATGGACTCCTTCAGCACTGTCGGGATTGTGTGTTTCTCAGACCATTTGACCGTGTTCGGAATTCCCTGAAAAAATAATGAAAATCTGTGTTGGTAGATCTTACAGCATTGGGTTTATTGCAGCTGTTTTTTTTTAACTGCAAGGTGATGAAAATACCTGGATCATATCAATAAATAGTCGAGATATTTGTGGGGAGTCTCGAAATGTTTCCATTGTTGGAGATTATCCACTGTGAAGGGAAAGACAAAACTGAGAAGAAAAATGGATTTTGTTAGTGACATAATTGTAAAGATCATTGGGAAATAAATCAAGGCTGCGCTGGGATTTGAACACATGATCTCCTGCTTACCATGCAGGCGCTTTAAACAACTAAGCCACAGAGCCTGGCCGCTGCTGTGTATGGGCTCAGCAGAATACTGGAAATACGTTCCAGATTTGTGAAAAGGAGATACTGCCAGAACTGCAGCGAACCAGTGAACTGTCCGAAAAATATTCAACGGTTTAAAGGTATGAGCTGGTTCCACTTATTGTTTTCACACACACATTTGATATAAAAGTAGAGCCGTGACTCACACACACAGTTTTCTGCTCTGAAGGCAGCTGTGCTCCTTCTGTCGCACGAAGTGATTTAAAAAAGAAAATAATTTATACATCCAGGGTATGTGCGTCACTGACACGGGAAACATTTATTACCCAAATTAATTTTCTTGGAGTAATTGGCGATGAATTCATTCTGGAGACACTGCAGTCCATGTGGTGTACGGACACGTAGACTGCTGTTAACGAGGGAGTTCCAGGATTGTGAGCCAGCCCGTGGGAACGGTGATATGTTTCCAAGTCAGGATGATGTGTGTCTCGGAGTGGAACTTACAGGTGACCGTTGTTTCTCTGCATCTGCTGCCCTTGTGCTGAGAGGTTTCTTGGGTTTGTTGGTTCCTCGTGAAAGAAAACAAATCAGCGTCAGAAGTGGGAGTTGAACCCACCCTTCGAGAGGGAGCTGGGGGAGGGAGCTGGGGAAGGAGCGGGGGAGGGGGCAGGGGAATTGTGGGGGAGAGATGGAGGACAGGTGCGTGGGGGAGGAGGTGAGGAGCTCCTCATTGGTGCATTGCTCTATTTACTCAAATCAACAAAGACCCAATTCCCGCCCTACCTGTTCCTTACACGAAGGTGTTGAGGGTGTCAGATCTGAGCAATGTGAAGTATCCAATTAGAGAGTTACATCCTGGCGACAGGAATATCTCTCCACAGCTGCTTTCGAAGCTGCTGAATATTTCCAACATTTCCTCTTTCTGATTTTGGGTCTTCATTACAGGAATTCATTTACTGACAACTAAAACTTGTCTCTCGGACCCAGCTCCAGTCACGGTTTTTATGTGATCTTCAAACAAGCAAGTTCACTCTTCGTTTTCCTACACACATGCTTTAAAATCGGCTGTTTTTCACACTCAGCAGCCTGTGGCATTGCCTTCAAACCAAATCCTACCCTTCAACCGCCCACCAGCGTCTCAGAGTTACAAGTACTTCTTAGAAAAACAAGGGGATTACAGTGTTTGTGAGGGCATATAAAAGGTTATTCCATACTCACAAAGAGACTGATTATTTGAGAATCTCTCTGTCTGTCTCTCTCTCTCTCTCTCACGCACACACACACACACACACATACAAACACACACACACACACACACACACAAAACAAACAAACACACACACAAACAAACACACACACACACAAACACACACACACACACACACATATACACGCACGACCACCACGGCAAACTGTGAAATGTCTCATCAATAATAAAACATCTGGAATTGAAAATCAAATGACCATAAATCGAGTGTCTTAAAATAACACAACTAGTTCACTAATACCCTTGAAGGATTTTTTTTTTTAACCTGGTCTGGACCTACATGTGGCCCCGACCCACAGCAATGTAGTTGACTCTAAGCTGCCCTCTGAGGTGACCTATCACGCTACTCTGTTCAAGGGTAATTTGGAACGGGCAATAATTGTGGGCCCAGCCAGAGACACCCACATTCCAGGAACGAATGAAGAAAATAAATCAGCGACTGCATAGCTGCGATGGCCGAGTGGTTAAGGCGTTGGATTAGAAATCCAATGGGGTTTCACCGCGCAGGTTCGAGTCCTGCTCGCAGCGATTATCATTGAATGCATTTGCTTCCAGCAACCACAAAAGCGGAACTACTATCGGTGTTTTTGGTGCCGAGTATATGAATCGCCATCATGCTCTCAGCTCCGGGTCCAGTGCAGGAAGGTGAGCTTGAAGAGAAGACCAGGGTGCCATCGGGCTGTAATAGACAAGATAAGCCGTGTAGGGGATTCCATAATTAGGGGGATTGTATCGAGAGCCCATAGAGTATGTTGCCTGCTCGGTGTCATGGTGAGGAATATCTCCGATTGGCTTGAAAGGATATTGTAATAAACAACCTTATCTCCGTAAAATCGATTCTAAACATGAAATTTTCACTGATTTCTCATGATTATGATTTTACTAACATTGGCAAGACCAGGAGAAAGGACATGTTTCGAGATTATCAGGAACGAGAAAATAAATTAAAGAACAGATACTCAGGGGTTACAATCTCTGGATTATTACCTGAGCCATATACAAATTGTCACTGGTGTGATTAGCATGATGTAAAGTTCACTAGACTGAAGTTAGGAGCTGGGAGTGAAGTTAGGACGGCTGATTAGAAAAAAAAATGCTTTTTTCTTTGGGGCTGCAGATCAATGTAATTTACTGCAGTTTGAGGGTGAAAACAGAAAAGCGGAGCCAATTCAAATGTTTGCATATTCCACGGAATGTTGCAGAATTGTTGTCAAACAGTTTTGTTATCATCGTTAACAGAAAATA
This sequence comes from Sphyrna mokarran, assembly GCA_024679065.1. Taxonomy (NCBI): domain Eukaryota; kingdom Metazoa; phylum Chordata; class Chondrichthyes; order Carcharhiniformes; family Carcharhinidae; genus Sphyrna; species Sphyrna mokarran. The sequence goes on along the minus strand of JAGIQG010000039.1, from coordinate 12,892,628 downwards.
GCAGTTTTGATACATCAACCTGTGAATTATCAGTCCAGCACACTTCCGCTGCATCACTTTGCTATGGTAAATCCTCCCCGCTGCTGCCTATCAATCTTGTAGTCATGATGTGGAGATGCCGGCGTTAGACTGGGATAAACACATTAAGAAGTCTGAAAACACCAGGTTAAAGTCCAACCAATTTATTTGATAGTAAACTCACAAGCTTTCGGCGTTTGTCCCGCCGTCAGGTGAATAGAGTGTTCTGGTCTCAGACAGAGCATATAACACCACACACAGTTTACAGATTACTGATTAGAATGTGAGGCTTTACAACTAACCTGCTATTCAAATCTTAAAGATGCAGGCAATGTGAGTGCAAAGAGCATTAGGCATAGGTTAAAGAGATGTGTGTTGTCTCCAGCAGTACAGTAAGTGAGGTTTTGCAAACCCAGGCAAGTCATGGGGGTTACAGATCGTGCGATATGAACTCAAGGTTCCGTTTGAGGCCGTCCTCATGTGTGCAGAACTTGGCTATCAGTCTCTGCTCAGCGACTCTGCGCTGTCTTATATCTTGAAGGCCACCTTGGAAAACACTTATCCGAAGGTTAGAGGTCGAATGCCCGTCACCGCTGAAGTGTTCGCCAACAGGAAGGGAACAGTCTTGCCTGGTGATTGTCGAGCGATTCCCATCCATCCGCTGTCGTAGTGTCTGTATGGTCTCCCCAATGTACCAGGCTTCGGGACATCCTTTCCTACAGTGTATCAGACAGACAACATTGGTCGAATTGCAAGAGTACGTACCGTGTACCTGGTGGGTGGTGTTCTCACGGGTAATTATGTCATCCGTGTCGATGATCCAGCATGGTCTTGCAGAGGTTGCTGTGGCAGGGTTGTGTGGTGTTGTGGTCACTGTTCTGCTGAAGGCTGGGTAGTTTGCTGTGAATAATGGTCTGTTTGAGATTATGCGGTTGTTTGAAGGCAAGAAGTGAGAGTGTGGGGATGGCCCTGGCGAGTTTGTTTTCTGAGGAGGTCGGTGCAGTTTTTCGCTGTGGTGCGTCTGAACTTTCAATCGATGAGTCGAGCGCCATGTTCTGTTCTTATGAGGGCATCTTTCAGCTCCGGAGGTGTCTATCACGGTCCTCCTCATCTGAGCAGATCCTGTGAATACGGATGGCTTGTCCATAGGGGTTTGTCTGTCTGAGACCAGAACTCTCCATTCTCCTGACGCAGGGACAAACCTCGAAAGCTTGTGAGTTTACTATCAAATAAACTGGTTGGACTTTAACCTGGTGTTGTCAGACTTCTTACTGTGCCTATCAATGTAGCTATTCAGGTAGTCACTTCCACATTGTTGTTTAACTCCAGCACGAGTGTGAGGGAGCTTCAGTCTGGGCACACAATTCCACTGCAGAACATCAAGAATATAACGGACAGAGAAAGACACGCACAAAATCAGCAAAAGAGACTGTTTGTACAATGTAACGACAGACATAGTTGCCGAGAAACCGGCAGGACACGGAATTGATCACACATATGTTAAATTAGTTTTCTGTTGCAAATATACTTTTGTAATCATATTTACTGCTGTACAGCTGTCTTCCTTTGAACTATTGCTCAAAGATGTTCATTGTTGTTGTGCAAAATGTGTCACTGTTTGTAAATATATTTCCTGCTGTGCTCTGTGTTATAGAGGATTACAGCATGGAAACAGGCCCTTCGGCCCAAACTGTCCATGCCGCCCAGCATTTTTACCTCGAAGTTATTCCCAATTATTCGTGTTTTGTCAAGATCTCTCCAGACTAATCTTATCCAGGTGACTGTCTCAAATGTTGTTAAGTATTTATGTTCTTTTCCTGCTGTTGTGCAAAATGCTTCCCTGTTGTTGCATTTCCGGCTCTGTGAATATTTTTTTTTCTTCTGTTATTATGTCACCTTCTCTTGCAAACGTATCCCTTGTTGTCTAAAAAGATTATCGTGAGGATTATTTTTTGCCTGCAAATTGTTGCATGTTGTGTTAAGATGTAATATTGTGTAATATTCTGGTTGCAAATAAAAACCATTTAGTATCGATCGAGGTTTTTGGGGGAAAAGGGAAGCCAAATAACAGTTTGTGTACTGCAGGGAAAAACCGCAACTGCTTCCCAGTTACCATTAAGTTGTTTTATCATCACTGTGAATAGGAGTAGCAGAGGATGGTTTCGACCCATCGACTCTGGGTTATGGGCCCAGCACGCTTCCGCTGCGCAACTCTGCGACAGCAAAGTCTTCCTCTGCTGTCTATCAATGTCGTCAGACAGTTGTTCACTCCTGCATCGTTTAATCGGAACACCGGTGTGAGGAAGCATCACTGCATCACACCAAGAATACAATAGACAGAAAAAAACACACAAGAGCAGCACGAGAGACTGCTTGGACACATGTAACGACAGGCAAAGTGTTCGGAAACGGGCCAGACACGGAATTGGAAAATCGATTACTATTTTAAAAGGAATTTTCTATTGTAAATATGTGTTTGTAAATATATTTCCTGCTGTGTAACTATGCTCTCTCTGTTGTTGAGAAATGTTTTCTGCTGTTGTGTAAGATGACTCCCTGATGTTTCCGGCTCTGTTGATATGATCCATCTTGTGCCAATATTTTTAAAATATTCTGTTAATATATGTCCTGCTTTGTAAACATGTTCCCTGTTGCGTCAAAATATCCTTCATGAAGGTGTTTCCTGTTCAGCAAAATATTACCTATCTCGTCTCATGATGTTCCATGTCGGGTTAAAATGTTGTATGTTGGGATGAGATATTCTATGTTGTTTCACAAAACTCTGGTTAAACTGCAAGTGGATAACGATCTCCCAATTTCGACTGCCTTTTACCCTCTGTTATGGAATATTATTGAGTGATTCATATTGTATCCAACACATGCATGTGAGTGAGATTTGTTGTGTTTCTCTGTCTCCTGTTGTAGTTGCGAATTTTTATTTCTTTTATTCATTTAGAGAGGTGGGCATCACTGACTAGGCCAGCATTCATTACCGATCCCTAACTGGCCTTAAGGAGGTGGTGGTTTGCTGCTTTCTTAAACTGCTGCAGTCCCTTAGGTGAGGGAACAGCCACGGTGCTGTCAGCCTAACAGTGGAGAAACAGAAGCTGCAGTCTCAACTCTCACTGATTTTGTAGCAGAGACAAATTATTAATCCCACACTCAGGAATAGAGCTGTATTTTGACAGAAGAGATAGGGAGAGGCAATAGAAACTGAATGGTCCAGTTCTGAGCAGTTGGCAGGCTCAGGGGGACCTGAGCTTCAGAGAGATCTTTGAAGGAGAGAGGCAATTTTGAGAGAGTCGTCAGGAGGGCGGATTGGATGTTTGGCTTCATAACTGGAGATACTGAGTATAAAAACTGGGAAGTTCTGCTCAATCTTTATGAAGCTCTGATTAACTGCAACCGCTTTAGGATTGCCCCCAGACCCGGTAACCACACTTTACAAAGTGTGTGAGATTCCTTATGAAGGGGAAAAGGAGATTTACTGTTTTGGATCCAGAGGGGAGGGATTTTAGCTCCAAGGTATGGCTGGATAACTCGGAGTTATCTCTCTGCAGCAAAAGGGATTGTGTGGCGCTGTAAGGGAGGTGTAAAAGAGTATAACATATTGAACTAAGGTACACAGGGGAAGTTGCTGCATTAGCTGCTAACAGAAGGATTCGGTGACAGGCATTGAAGATTTAGGACAGGATGTGAAGGAGGCATCGCTTCCCGACAGTGCGGAAGGAGGCCATTCGGCCCGGATTCTGTGCATCGACTTTCCGACAGTGAATCCCTCCCTGTCACCGCATGTAATTACTCTCTTAATCCCACTAACAATAAGGGTAAATTTATCCTGGCGATCCACTTAATTTACACATCGTTGGAGATGGGAGGAAACAGGAGCATCCGAAGGAAACCCATGCAGACACAGGAAGAGCGTGTAAACTCCACGCAGACAGGCACCCAAGAATGTACGAAGTGGACTTTAGGTTTTCAAACTCTGGAGATTCCCCTTCAATTTTTTGGCATCTGGGAATCAGAGAAGTAACTAAAAATAGAACTGAAAATAAATATAATCACGGGAGTTATTCACATGGCGCTAACATTTGGCGTTTTGTGTTTGTTGACCGTGTGGCCTAATGTATAAGGCATCTGACTCTGATAATGATGGCAATGATGGTATCAGAAGATTGCAGGTTCGAGTCCTGTCGCGGTCGTTTTATGCAGAAATCTGGCAGAACTTCCGGCAAACCGAGATTTCTTTCTTCAGCTGAAATCTCTGCATTTTCTTCCAAACATTGCAGGACACTTTCTCAGAATACATTTCCTTGTTGGTTTGTTCACTAAATTTTCTCACCTCATTATTGTATTCTCGTCCCCATAAATCAATCGCTTTTGTGTGGCCTTAATAAATTTTGATGCGCCCGAATGGAGCTTTGAAGCAAATGGTTGAATAAATTTCTGTGAAGGAAAATCTAATCTCCTCAGAAAGAGGTTTAATAAGGAGCTGAGTGAATTGTTTCTGTTTACAGGGATGAAAGGTGTCACTGGGTTGATAATCCAGAGGCTCGCACTAATTTTGGGGACACGGATTAAATCCCACCACGGCAGCTGACGAAATTTAAATTCACTATTTAATCAATCTGAAATTGAAAGCTCCTCTCAGTAATGGCGGCCTTGAAACTACCGGCGATTGTTGTTCACTATAATTCGGTTCACCGATGCACTTTAGATAAATAAGTCTGACCTCCTTAACTGGTCTGGCCTAAATGTGAGTCCAGACTCAGAGTAAGAGGGTGACTATTACCTGACCTCTGAAATGGTCAAACAAGCCACTCTTAGTTGAAAGGCAATTAGGGAAGGACAACAAATGCTGGTCCTGCAGGTGACACCAACAGGCCATAAAAAGAAGAATCATTGAGTGGAAAGAAAAATGGCCTGGGAACGGACTGAGAAACTGGATCCTTCTTCTCCTGTAATAACAAGGCTGAGGGATGGGCTGTTGCTGGGCTTTAAATTAGTGAAAGATTTTGAAAAAAAAAATCATTTCGTAAAGTAAGACAAGAAATGAGCAGATAAGAATATATCTCACTCATACATGCCATTGATGGTTGGTACAGCAGTGCATCAGCGCATCCGAAGAGTGTGAGGGAAATTCCATCAGTAATGCTTCCCCAACGGCTACCAGCGTGGCCGGTTAGCTCAGCTGGTTAGAGCGTGGTGCTAATAACGCCAAGGTCGCGGGTTCGATCCCCGTACTGGCCAGTTCATTTTTCCTAAAGGAACACTCCCCTCCCACACCCCTCCACCGGCATTTTCCAGATTGAAGCGAGGCAGCATTCATGCTGCTGACAGGGAGGAGCTTGAAAATGGACAAAACATGTTCCCCAATCTACAGCATAGTTTTATCAGGCAAAATGGCGTCAGAGAAGACAGTAACAGCAAAGAAAGCTGTATGCGCCGAGAATGGGACGATTCACTCACATGAAGATCCATAGCAGAAACTCACGGACCTGAATGGATACCATCCTCGAATCAAAGGACAGATAACGATAACAACCCTTGTCACAAAATAAATATCATTAAAAAATGTCCAATATTAGTATTGTTAAAGTTTCTCGTCCTCAATATAATCTGAACAATTCTTGTTTGTTTGTCCCCCTCTGTGAGCTTCGCTCTATCTGAGTGTGCTGACATCTACGGGCCGCAACTCAGATCTTCAACAGAGGGAAGACATTTACATCAAGTGACGGTGTTCCAGGAAAAGATCAATGTGAAGAATTAATGATAGGCCTCGTAGTTCAGATTCCAGTCCGGCCTCGGTTCAAGGTGTATAGTTTGCACATTCTCCCCATGTCAAGTTTTGGGGCGTTTAGATAGGTTTATGGATGAAAAGGTAATGGTTTAGGTTCGAGGATCATTGCTTTTTCTTAACTGGTCGGCGCAACATCGAGGGCCGAAGGGCCTGTTCTGCGCTCTAATGTTCTATGTTCTATGTTCCATGTCTGCACAGGTTTCCTCCTGTAACTCAAAGATGTGTGGGCTAGGTTGATTGGCCATGTTATGTTGACCCTAGTGTCAGGGTGATCATCAAGGTAAATCAGAGTTACAGCGCCATTGGCCTGGGTGAGAATGTGGTCGGTACAGACTTGATGGGCCAAATGGCCTTCTTCTGCACGGTAGGGGTTCTATGATTGGAGACGATTAGCACAGCTGTATTTAATGGAAAGTTGGGTAAGTGTTGGAGGGTGAATGGATTTCAGAGACAAAACGATAACGTTACATGAAATAGTTTGGGTGGAGGATCGTGTCGAGCAGTTTATCAATGAGAAATATAATCCCAATTTCATTTAGGTATTTTATTTACTGAATTGTCCCAGATCTAGAAAGTGACTCAGAAACTGGGAGACAAACAATTTGCAATCATAGTGTGAATAAAAGGCAGAGTGATACAGAACGAATCATTCACTCATATACATCCATAGAGACTGACAAATATGCAATGAATTCCACACTCAATTCCTGCATCTCGCACCAAGTGATACAGGATGATTTTCACATCCATACACACAGAATAGTTACAGCACAGGAAAAGATAATCGGACATTTTGTGTCTGGGAGTTGTCATCTCTACAGAAGCTCAGCTATCGCAGTCCACAGCTGAAAACACGGCAACAAAATTTGCAGAAGACACAATATATGTGGAAAATAACTTGGGAGAGGTCGTAAGGAGCTTGGTGATAGTTATAGAAAGGGTTTGTGCATGGGTCGAAACCTGGTAAGAGAACAAAATCAATTCTAGAAGGGCTGCAAACTTCCCCAGTTGCAAAGGGATCTCATTGTGTACGAATCACAAATATTTAGTATGCAGATACAGCAAGTAATCAAAAAAAGGGAATGGAATGTTTCCTTTGCTACAAGCATTTGATCATGTCAGAAAATAATGTTATACTTCAGTTGTTTAGATCATTAGTGAAGTTTTTTTTCGAATATTGTCTGAAGTTTCGTTATCCATATTAAATGAAGGATGTAAATTCGTTGTAAACGGACGAAAAATTGCCAGTTTGATAACGTGAATAGTTCGACAGTGCAGAGGAGATTTACCAGATTGAGAAGAGGAAAGGTTTCACAGACTGGCTGGGCATCTCTGCAAGGAGCGGGAGCCACTTTGTTCAAAGCAGATCAGATCTTGAACGGTCTTCACAAGTTGCTCGTGGAAATGATGTCTCTTCTTGTGAACGAATGCAGAAGAACGTGCACTTAAAGAAAACACTCTTTTCGGACGGCAAATTCTGTTCTCTCGGAACATTGCGCCATTTTGGAACTCTGCCTCAGAAGGCGGTGAGGTAGGGACATTGAAGCGGAAGAAGATTGATTCTTATTTAGCAACAGAATCAAAGGTTATCGGGGACAGATAGAAATACACAGAACATAGAACATTACAGCGCAGAACAGGCCCTTCGGCCTTCGATGTTGCGCCAACCAATTAAGAAAAAACAATGACCCTCTAACCTAAACCATTCCCTTTTCATCCGTAAACTTATCTACTAACTTCTTAAACGCCACCAAACTTGGCGCATCTACAACTGCTGCAGGCAGGGCATTCCATACCCTTATCACCCTCTGGGTAAAGAACCTACCTCTGACATCCGTCCTATAACTACCACCCCTTAATTTAAAGCTGTGTACAATTGGGGAAATGGGGAAATCGAAAAACAAACAGATCAGCCATGTGGGGCCGAATGGTCTTCTTCTGCCGTTATTTCCTCTATTCGTGTGCCCGTCGCCTGATCGTAAATTTTCCCACAGCAGGACTGCTGAAACTCACTAATACTCATTCGGAACACCGGAATTAAACTAAAACATGGAAAAATTAAAATTAAAATTAAAAATTAAAATCAGACTGTGTGGTTGCTTTTCGAGTTCTGCAGAGACACTTTCTCTGAAATGAGTTCTCTGGAGGTAAACACTGCTTCGGCTTTCACTCATTGTCGCCACCTTCATTGCAAAGATTATCTTTGAAAAAAAAATGAGGATTCGTCCGGGACCTCTCGCATTTTAACACCACGCCCAAAGCGAGAATCATACCCCCAGACCAACGAGCCTCCCACTATAATACCGCTCCAAGAAATGTATTCAAAGTATCCCAATGTTCGGCAACTTTTTTGACAACTCATCAGAGATTTATTGAACAATGTTCCATTTCACTGCCTGTTTTGATGAAGTCATGATGTGTAGATGCCGGCGTTGAATTGGGGTAAACACAGTAAGAAGTCTCAAAACACCAGGTTATAGTCCAACCCGTTTATTTGATAGTAAACTCGCAAGCTTTCGGGGTTTGCACTTTCGTCGGCGGTGTAGGGGCCTGGTAAGGAGGGCATTAGCTCTGAGGAGATGTTGGAGAAACTTGGTTTGTTCTCAGTTCTCAGACGGAGGTTCAGGGGCGACTTGCTAAAACTCCACAAGATTACGAGAGGCATAGACAGAATGGAGAGTCAGAGGCTTTCTTTTTCCCCTGAGTGAAAGAGTCAGTTTCTGGGAGGCAAAGGTTCAAGGTGCGAGGGATAAGGTTTAAAGGAGATGTATGACGCAGAGAGTGTTGGGTGCCTGGAACTCTTTGCTGGGTATATAGCGGAAGTGGAAACGGAAGTGATTTCTTCGAGGCATCTTGACAAATTAATGAATAAGATGGAAATAGAGGGAACTGGCCTCCGAAAGGGTAGGGAGGATTATTTAACTCGGGCAGCATGATCGATGCAGGCTTGGAGGGCCGAAGGGCCTGTTTCTGTGCTGTAATTTTCTTTTGTTCAACCAGAGAAAGTCCACGCAAACACGGGGAAACATGGAGACTCCACACAGACAGTGACCCAAGCCGGGAATCAAACCCGGGTCCCTGGTGCTGTGAGGCAGCAGCAGCTTCCTATCCACCCTGTCCATTTCTTATATACCTCAATCTGGTCTCCTCTCAGCCTTCACTGCTCTAAACAAAATAATCTGATCCAATCCAGTCTCTCTTTATAGCTCAAATTCTCCATCCCAGTCTCCGATCTGGTCCCTGGTAAATGGACACTGCACCCTCTCCAATGCAATCAAATCCTTACTCTAGTGATTTGACCGGAACTGCACACTGTCCTCCAGCGGTGGCCTCACCAACATTTTGTCCAGCTCGATCTGAAACTTCCTGCTCTTACAATCATGCATTAATATTCCATTCCCCAAGCTGCATGAATCTTCACAACTCACAGACTCAAAGGTATTTCCAATATTGAAAAATATTAGAGATTTCCTTTGTATTTTCAGGGAACTGGGGATCCGTGAATCATCCAAAAATAGAATTGAAAAATATGAAATCACAACATTTATTGACATTGTGCTAATATCGTATTGACTACGTGGTATCGCCAATCGAAGGTGAGCCAAAATGCTGATGAATTGAACGAACGTTGATCTCAGGTCACGAAAACTGCCCGTGCAAATGCAAAGATTTGCATTTTTGAAAGCTTCATTTCTTGACAATCTTTTATTTTTTCTGTTTTCAAAGTTAGAGAACAACACAAGCACAATTTGACGTAATAAAATTGCACTTACCTCCCCGTCGGGGAATTGATCCCCGGTCTCCCGCGTGACAGGCGGGGATACTAACCACTATCCTAACGAGGAACTGATATGCAAAATGACCAGACGCATTGTACACGTGTCCCTTACACTTCCGGAGCGACAACTCAGTTCTGACGAGATCAGATATTTTCCTCAATACAATTTAGCATTTAATAAAGCAAACAGCAGCTTTAACTAACTAATTAAGACTTTTGGGTTAGCAGGAAAGAGAATGAGATGGATGCATGAAAGAAACACAAATCCAGTGGAGACAGAAAGATGTGTTTGCCGTTCATCAAACCGCATGTCCTTTTTAGTTTTGGAGGAAAGGGGTGTCTTGAAGTCTGAACATGCTGGACAATCTCAGCTGGTCTCTCTCTCCACAGATAATGTCAATCCTGCTGAGATTTTTCAGCATTTTCATTCGTTGTTTCAGATTCCAGTATCGGCAATATTTTGCTTTTATCTTGTGAAGAAATACTTTTTTTTTTAATTTTTCTCTCCAAACCGCTGGAAGTTCCAAAGTGCTTTACAGCGGAGATGCTTTTCCTTAATTATTTTGTCTTTTTATTGCCCGAGGTACAGGTGCAGATTGAGCAAAAACATAAAATATCATTCGCAATCTCACATAATCATGGAAAAAAAAACTGATTATTTCCATCTCGCCGGTTGTTTGATATTGCTGTATTTGATGAAAGCTGCCTCAGTTAAAATCTTATTGCGCAAAACTCTGTGAGCCACTGGAAAATGAATCAAGTTCCCAAACCGTTTCTGAGCTCATGAAGTTGAAGATTAATTATTCTCTGTCTCCGATGATAATTTTAAGAAGCTCAATGAAAGCTTTACTCTCCATGGTTCGGCCGCGGATCCAAAAACCAAATCGATTTCCAACCAGTGTCTGCAACATGGAACCATGTATCCCTGCAGCACAAAAACTCGCCAGGGTCTGATGTGATCTGATCAGTTGTTTGATTTGACTTGATTTGATTCATTAGCATACAGTGAAAATTCTCGTTTCTTGCGCGCTCCAGAGACAAAATCTATCATTCAAAGAGAAAGAAACCAGAGAGGGCAGAATATAGTGTTACAGTCATAGATAGGGTGGAGAAAAAGGTCAACTTAATGCAAGGAAAGTCCAATCAAATGTCTGACTGTAGTGGGGGATAAATTATTGTTGATTCGGTTGGTACGTGACCTCTGACTTTAGTATCTTTTCCCCCACGGAAGAAACGGGAAGATGTTATCTCCAGGCTATGAGGGTTCCTTAATTGTATTGGCTATTTGCGGAGATAACGGGAAGTGTAGACAGAATCAATTGATTGGAGGCTGGACTGCGTGATGGATTACATTCTCAATGTTTTGTAGTTCCTCACGGTACTGGGCAGAGCAAGATCCATACCAAGCCTTGATAGAACCAAGGAGTATGCTTCTATGATGCATCAGTAAACGTTGGTGAGAATTACAGCTGGCATGCCAAATTTTCTTTGGGAACGAAAGGGGAGAATTCACACTTCTTTAACCTGTGATTATCCCTCTCTCTACCCTTGCTGTTAACGACTTGATTACCTAAAAAGTATCATATTCTAACGATTGTTCTTACTCCAATCTGTAATGATTTACTATTGTGTTTGTGTCTATCGATGCCGTGTTTCTTTTCAACTTCCTCGGCTCATCTGATGAAGGAGCAGCGCTCTGAAAGCTCGTGATTCCAATGTTAACCTGTGTTGTGAGACTTCTTATTTGCCCACCTCAGTCCAACGCTGGCACCTCCATATCAACACGAGTGCGAGTAGATCACCCATTGAGGAAATAGGAAAATTGATCAGAATTGTTGGTGTAATGTGCTCCAGTATCCGTCCTCACTGTTCAGAGTCCTAACCACACATTCCAGGTTTCACATAATACATCACTTGAAAAGGATTTGGCCAACTGAGGCACAAAGTCCGATAGCCTTCATTGCTGTGCAATGGAATGTCAGAAATAAGTTTCAGATGTGGTAGTATCTGTGAAAATAGAGATAGCTCACATTACAAATCCTGACCTTTCACTAGACCGACCTGTTTTTCTCTCTCCACAGATGTAAAGGCTTGGGTATAAAAACATGAGTCAAAACATGCAGAGCCCCTCCAGTGGCCAACTGCACTGATTTCCCTGTAAACCTTTCAAATCTGCCTTTCCTCGACATTGTATATCAGAGGGAATCACACACATCACTAAGCAAAACTCCTCGGCTAAACATTAAATGATTTACCATGAATTGGTTCCACTTACTGTATTCAGACATACATCTGGTCTAAAAGTAGGCGTGTTCAGGATGTGATTCACAGAGTTTTCTGCTCTGAAGTCAGATGAGCTCCTCCTGTGACGTGAGGCGATTTCTTTAGATATTCATTTGTATGGGATCTGTGTGTTGCTGGCCCCGGAAAGCATGTGTTGTCCAAAATTAATTATCTTCAAGAATTTGACAGTGAATCTATTCTTGAGCCACTGCAGTCCACAGTGGTGTCTGTGCTGATACATTGCTTTTCAGGAAGGAGTTCCAGGATTGGCAGCCAGCCACAGAAACGGCGATATATTTGAGAGGCAGGATGGTTTGTGTCTCGGAATGGAACTTGCCATTGCTGATCCTGTGCCGGTGCAACCATTGCAATTCCGAGGGAGATTTTTCAAGGGTGTGGATGGTGTCTGGAGCAGGGGAAAAGGAAACAATGTCAGGAGTGGGATTTGAACCCACGCCTCCAAAGGAGACTGTGATCCGACCACAGCGCCTTAGACCGCTCGGCCATCTTGAGCAGCTTCCTAAATTTTCACAAGTCATTAGAATTCCATTTTCATTGCCATTGGAATGAAAACTTTTGTTTTCCCATTTTGAACCCCAACTAGAGTCCTGTATCTGAGTCCCATCCTTCCCCAAACTGCCGGGAGGTGAAGTGCTTGGCGGCACGGTAGCACAATGGTTAGCACTGCTGCTTCACAGCTCCAGGGTCCTGGGTTTGATTCCCGGCTCCGTTCATTGCTGGGTAGAGTTTGCACGTTCTCACTGTGTATTCCTCCGGATGTCCTTGTTTCCTTCTACAGTCCAAACATATCTGGGTTAGGTTGATTGGCCATGCTAAGAAATTGTCCCTTAGTATCTAGGGATGTGTAGGTTAGAAGGATTGGTGGGTATAATATGTCGGGATATGAGGGTAGAGCTTGGGTGGGATTGTGTTCGGTGCAGACTCGACAGGCTGAAGGGCCTCTTTCTGCACTGTAAGGGTTCTATGTTATTTGTTGCATTGCTCTGTTAGCTCAAATCAACAAAGACCCAATTCCTGCTCTACTGTTCCTTCGACGGAGGTGTTGAGAGTGTCAGATCTGAGCAATGTGAAGTATCCAATTGGAGAGTTACACCCTGGCGACAGGAATAATCTCTTCGGAGCTGCTGATTAGCTCCAGCATTTCCTCTTTCTGATTTTGTACCTTCGTTACAGACGTTCATTTACTGACAACCCAAAACTTGTCTCCAGTGCGCAGCTCCAGATGGAGCTTTTCTTCTGATCTTCTCAAGTTCACTCTTCAGTTTCCTAAACGCGTGCTTTAAAATCGACTGTTTCATACTCAGCATCCTGAGGCATTGGGCTTCAAACATCACCCATCCACTACTGGCCCATCCCCGCACCCCCAGGATAACTGGGGTACAAGTGTTTTTCAATTAGAGTTCACAAATGCGAGGGGATCATAGAGTTTGTGAGGGAATATGAGGGATTAATCCACAATCACAAGGACACTGAAAATGACTTAATCTTTCTCTCACACACACGCACTCACACATCCACCGCCACGGCAGACGCTGGAATTCGGAATCAATAAAAATGCCTGGAATTAATGATTTTGAATCGATTGTCGTAAAGAAAAAAAAAAAAACAGCTGATTAACTGATTTTTTTTTTTGTGGACGGAATTCTTACCCGGTCTGGCCTATGTGTTATTCCCGATCAACAGCAATGTGGTTGACTCTAAGCTGCCTTTAAAGCACGGGTCTCGGGGCACCCGTTCTCGAATCCCAACACGGCAGCTGGTGGAATTTGAATTCAATACAAAATATCTGGAATTAAGAACCTGTTTATGCTTTCGTTCATTGCCAATTACCGGCAGAACCATCTGGTTCACCAAAACCCTTTGTGGAACGACATTTGGTGTCCTTTCCGGTTTGGCCTACGTGTGACGACAGAGCAATAGCAGAAATTGGGCTACTATGATTTGTCAATAAATGCTGGCCAGTCAGTGACGCCCATGAATGAATGTAAAAAATCTACAAATTGCATATTAACCTGCATATGTTCTTTCTGGAATAATAATCGAATTCAAGTGGACCTGCCCTGACCCCTCTCTTAGACAGCTGCTGTTACTTCTTTTGACAATTACCTCCAATATCTGCCCTCTGCTTCTCGATCTTGCCAACAATAAGAACGAATTTCTATCAGTCATTTGACCAGAACATGAGGATTTGCATATTTTTTCCCAAATCTCATCAGAACCTTCTCATCTCCAAGTAGATCAGTCGCAGTGTGTCAAACCATTCTCAATAAATAAAATTCTTCATCAATTGAACTAATCTGGTGAAGTATTTCCACCACCTTCTGAAATCTTTTCTAATATTCTTATAATTTGCTCTGCAGAAAATGGAAACAATATCGATTTGAAACTGAACCCAATTTAAATGCAGGTTTAACATCGCTTCTGTTCTTTTATACACAGGACCCCATTGATAAAGAAAAAGCAGGGCACCGTCTGATTTATTATGATCACTCTCCTCACCATCCTGTGTACAGTTCTGGTCATCCTATTGGAGAAAGGATATTATTAAACTAGAAATATCTAGTTTATTTTCTAGAAGTATTGCAGAATACATTTACTAGAATGCTACCAAGACTTGATGGTTTGACTTACAAAAAGAGTCTGGATAGGCAAGGACTTTTTTTTTCTCTGGAGTTAGGGGTGATCTTCTTGATGTCTACAAAATAATAAGGGTCATTGATCAGCGAGATAGTCCATATCTTTTCGAAATTGTAGGGGAGTCTAACACTGGAGGGCATATGTTTAAACTGAGAGGGGAGAGATACAAAAGGGTGCAGAGGGGCACTTTTTTTTTATTTTTTTACAGATGGTGATTGTCTGAAACAAGCTGCCAGAGGTCGTCCTATAAGTGAGCTTTATTTTTTAAAAGCGTTTGGACAGTTCAATGAGTAAGATGGCGATCGAGGGATATGGGCCAAACGCGGGCAACTGGGACTGGCTTAGCCGTTAAAAAAGTACAAGTTCGGCTGAAAGGCCTCTTTCCATGCTGTAAACCTCTGTGATCATCCCTGTCAACTTGGAAGATGTATGTACATATTTGCCTCTTTAGAATTGTACCACGTAATTTATGTTTTGAATCTGGGTTCTTCCTTCAAAACGAATCAATTCACATTTTAATGCATTTACTTTAATCTGCCTTATTAAACATTTCCGTGTTTTTGGAAGTTTATGCAAACAGCATGAACAGTATTACCCTCATCAACACTCTCGGTTACCACTTCAAAATACTCAAAACAGTTAGTTCAAAAAACATTGCCACCTTAATAGTCAGAAATTGGCAAGATATTTCCAGTCTCTTCGCAATTACACTTCAGGATCCTAAGATACATATCACGCGGCCCTGGTGTCTAATCAAATACGGACAGCCTCTCCAAAACGCCACTTCGTTGAAGTAATTACCTCTGGAGTGGAATGCCGAACAGCTTCACAAAGATTCACTTCTTGCTCAGTGAAACGCCTGGGACATAGTTAAAATATAATCAGTTCAAAACCAAACTGTGACCACCTCCCACCCCAGCATTGTATGTTGCAATTTCCTTCCGACCAAAATACGATGGACCGCACGATGCAAGAATCCCTGACGCGACAAGCAATGGACAGCCCTGATTGATTGATTGGGATCAGTTTCCGTGGGTGAACATTATTGAAAACTTTTCATTTGCAGCATTGAGAAAATTATCGCGATGTGTTGCAGGATTTCAAACCTGATCTCGAGGTATGAAAATCTCGCCATCTAAAATGCAACTTTTTTTTCCCAAATAAATAGTCAACTTTGGGGACCAAAACTGGCAACAAGTGAGGGCTTGTCCGGGATTTGAACCCGGGACCTCTCGCATCATCATGCAACGAAATCTCCGAAGCGAGAATCATACCACTAGACCAACGAGCCGCTGGTTCGCTAATTGTTCAGCCAATAAACTTCTGCTCACGAGCTTTGCTTTCAGAATGTCATTAGAATGGAAAATTGAAGAAAAACACCGCAGAGTCAAGGGAAATGTGATCCTATTTGTCTTAAACCCTGAATATTCAACAAGATGTTCAATGTTGGGATTGTAGCTTCTCTCAGCGAAAGAAATTCTCGTCACATCAGTTCAAAGATTGTTGTGAAGAACCGATTGAGCAAAGCGTAGAAGACCACAGCTGCGTGTGTTCAAATACGGAGAAGCAATGCATTAAACTTCCGTAGATAAATGTTGAGAGTGAGTTATAAACTCACCTGGGCAGACCATCGTTAAAGCCTCTCGCCTGTCTTCTCAGTCACCCAGGAGCTTGTAAAATGCCTCTTTCTGTTTGATTTTCTCTCCATCATTTTTTGTGGAAGAAGGCCACCCTCACCATCGCTCCTGGATGTCCAGCCAGATGGAATATTTTGAAATATTTGTAAAACAGAGGACATTTTCATCCTAACCTTCTATGACTCATTCCCTTATTCTGCAGTTCTATGAGTTGCTTTGCCTTTTAGCTCTGATAAAGGGTCATTTGGACTTGAAACGTCAACTTTTTTCTTTCCTTACAAATGCTACAGGACCTCTGAGGTTTTCCAGCGTTTTCTCTCGTGTTTATTAACATTTCTGGTTTTACAATTGCATGGGGGAAAGATGGTTGATAAGCTTTGGGAGAAACTGAAAAGATATTTTCACTGGATACGGGTGTGTTCTGTAAACCTTTCAAATCCTCCTTTCCCCAAAATTCAACAAGCACATCAGAGGGAATCACACACATCGCTCAGTGAAACTCTTCCGCTAAACATTGAGCAGTTTATCGTGAGCTGGTTCCATTTACACACATCTGCAATGAAAGTAGCCGTGTTCAGGATGTGATTCACATACACTGTTTTCGGCTCTGAAGTTGATTGTTTTTAATAGCAGCAGGACATAGATAGTGGAAGGGTACTTCTCTAGCTGGAGGTCGGTCACTAGTGGTGTGCCACAGGGCTCGGTACTGGGACCTCTTCTATTTGTAATATATATAAATGACTTGGAAGAAGGAGTAAGTTGAGTGATCAGCAAGTTTGCAGATGATACAAAGATGGCTGGACTTGCGGATAGTGAGGAGCATTGTCAGGCGATGCAGCAGGACATAGATAGGCTGGTAGCTTGGGCAGACAGATGGCAGATGGAATTCAATCCTGATAAATGTAAGGAGATGCATTTCGGGAGAAAGATAGTAGGGGGGAGGTATATGAAAAAGGGTAGACCTATTAAGAGTATAGAAACGCAGAGCGAGCTGGGGGTGCAGGTGTACAAGTCTCTGAAGGTGGCAGAGCAGGTGCGAAAGTTTGTGAAGAAAGCATGTAGTATGCTAGCCTTTATATGAAGGGGTATAGAGTACAAGAGCTGGCGTTTAATGTTGCAGTTGTATAAAACGTAAGTTAGACCTCATTTGGAATACTGCGTCCACTTCTAATAGCCTTACAACCGGAAGGACATGGAGACTCTGGAGAGAGTGCAGAGGAGGTTTACCAGGATGCTACCTGGTAAGGAAGGTCTGAGTTACGAGGAGAAATTAGGAAAATTGGGACTGTTTTCCTTCGAAAGACGTAGACTTAGAGGAGAACTAATAGAGGTGTACATGATTATGAGGGGTATAGATAGAGGAAACAGGGTTAAGCCTTTTCCTAGGATGGACTCGAATAGCACGAGGGGTGACGGGCTTAGGGTGGGGGGGTGGGTAAGGTATAATTTGGATGCTTGAGGGAGTTTTTTCACACAGAGGGTGGTGGGAGTATGGAACGCGCTGCCAAGTAAAGTGGTGGAGCAGGCACTCTGGAGTTATTTAAGAGATACCTAGATGGGCACATGAACAGAATGGGAGTGGAGGGATGTAGAAAACTGATTTAAAATAGGGATCATGAGTCTTGGGAGTCCCTGGAAAGTGTGTAAATAGTCGATGACATTGATGTATTTGTTTTTATCCTACAGGTGTTTTGGTCCACCTTGTTGTCTAACCTTGGGTCGTGGGAGGGCTGCTCTTGGATTTTGAGAGTATCCTAGTGCTTCATGTCGTTAGCGTACGCTTGACCTGAACCATTGGATGGGCAACACGACAGCTCAATGACTATCGCTATGCTGTGCAGATACATGGATTTGGGCCTGTGTCTGTGGGAGTTTGCGCATTCTCCCCGTGCTTGCGTGGGTTTTCATGAATCCCAAGATTCATGATCCCTATTTTAAATCAGTTTTCTATATCCCTCCACTCCCATTCTGTTCATGTGCCCATCTAAGTATCTCTTAAATAACTCCAGAGTGCCTGCTCCACCACTTGGCAGCGCATTGCATCGTATCCAGATTACTCAAAGTTGGTGCTACAGTTGGATGGTGGGGAAAGGTATCTCGGGTAACAACGGCTTCTTGATCAATCGGCCAGTGGGCTGACGAATGGCAGATGGAGTTTAATTTACAGAAATGCGAGGTGATGCATTTTGGTAGATTCAACCAGGGAGGACTTATTATAGGATAATTATAAGGGGGTGTCACAGGTAGACAGAGTAGTGGAAAAGACATTCAGCCTGCTCGGATTCATTGGTCAGATCATTGAATACTGATGTCGGGACGTCGTATTGAAGTTGTATAAAACATTGGTAAGGCTACATTTAGAACACTGTAGTTCTGGTCATCCTATTAGAGAAAGGAAATTATTAAACTATAGATTTTGTTTAGATCTTGTTTTGTTCTTATGCTGCCTATTTCTTCCCTTTCACGTCATGATTTCTCTCATGGAAGTTACAGCGCAGAAACCATTCGGCATATTTTGCAGATGCCAACTGAGAACCCTGGTGCCCATTACAATACCAAATTCCTGCACCCAGCCCTTACCACAGATCCAGGTCTTCATAGAATAAAAAATGAGAATTACGATTTACCTTCCTGGGCTGCCCTGGAGAATCCAATTAAATATTTCAAATGAGAACTGCAGCAGGTTTCCAATCTCCGCATGGAATCCGCCTTGTGTTTCGAGTCTAACACCTTAACTTCTCGGCCACCGCAGCGGTTATCTGAACAAATGATGTCACCCCCTCAGGAATGTTCATAGCAACTTCATCAGGCACCGAGATTATAGCACAATATGTGAACTGTAATCTCCCTCTTTTTGGTATCTTAATCTTTGATTGAGAATTCATTTATTAGTTCAGAGCATTTTCATCTATTTCATTTTTTTCAGTACAAAGAAATTGAAGCCGAATTTAACGTCCACAAAAAAAGAGTTAGACCCATTTTATTTCGTAACCTGCAAATATTGCGTTGGTTCCTACGTGCTTTGAAACGCAAGAGGCTGAGAATAAGGTTTTAAATAAACAACAGATGCGATGGCCAGGAATCGACCCCGGGTCAACTGCTTGGAAGGCAGCTCTGCCCATCCCTAAACCACCATCGTTGGATCCGTTTAGGCTTCCGTTATTTTCATTCGATATAATGACGGAACAACCTTAGTTGCTGATTTCATCAGACACCCGGTGTGTGCATGGCACAGTTGGGAAATTGAGTTTGTTTTTTCTCGTTATTCTGGACAGTTTAACTTTTCTGACCGAGAACTTATTGATCAGTGTCAAGCCTGTTCTTCCATTGAAACAAAGTTTACACTGAAAACAAAATGAAAATCTATTTTCCGTTCGTAACTCATTCATAATATGAATGTTCAGTGAGTTTCATTTTCGGAATGACTCCAGTTCTGTTTTGACCTGCGATAGCAAATTAAATAAGTCACCACGTGATGGTCAGGAACCGGTCCTTGTTCAGATGCTCGCACAGTCACCATTACACCGCCTACACTCACCAGACTCTGTCACTCCCTCTGTATTCACGGAACGAATACACAAGAAACGACACGGCATAGAGATCAGAGATTAGATAATAATATAATTGACAAATAACAAATAACAAAACAGCACGGGAAACAGGCCCTTCGGTTCAACGAGCCCGCGCCACCAAACCGATGTTCCCAACTCTCCCGTGATCCCTGTCTATGTTTATAGATCTATGGATTAAAAACTAAATTTGAGACAATTTAGGGAGAATTTATTTTGCCAATTAGCCAAAGAGCACATCTTTGGGATGTGGAAGGAAACCCAAGCACCCGGAGAAAACCCACGCACGCACGGGGAGAATGTGCAAACTCCCACAGACACAGGCACAAATCCATGTATCTGTACAGCACAGCGATAGTCAGTGAGCTGTCGTGTTGCCCATCAAATGGTCCAGGTCAAGCATACACTAACGACGTGAAGCCCTAGGATACTCTCGAAAAAAAAAATCCAAGAGCAGCCCTCCCACGACCCATCGCGTGTATGCCCCTTGTTAGACAACAAGGTGGATCAAAGCACCTGTAGGATAAAAACAAGTGCATCAATATCATCATCTATTTACACACTTCCCAGGGACTCCCAAGGCTCATGATGCCTATTTTAAATCAGTTTTCTATACCACTCCATTCCCGTTCTGTTCATGTGCCCGTCTAAGTATTTCTTAAATAACTCCAGAGTGCCTTCCTTCACTACTTTACTTGGCAGCGCATTCCATACCCCCACCACCCTCTGTGAAAAAAACTCCCTCTAGGATCCAAATTATACATTACCCCCCTCACCCTAAGCCCGTGACCCCTCGTGCTATTCGAGTCCATCCTAGGAAAAAGCTTAACTCTGTTTCCTCTATCTATACCCCTCATAATCTTGTACACTCTATTAGATCTCCTCTAAGTCTACGTCTTTCTCAGGAAAATTTGCCTAACCTCTCCTCGTAACTCAGACCTTCCATACCAGGCAGCATCCTGGTAAACCTCCTCTGCCCTGTCTCCAGTGTCTCCAAGTCCTTCCGGTAGTAAAGCGACCAGAACAGGACGGAGTATTCCAGATGAGGTCCAACCAAAGTTTTATACAACTGCAACATTAAAGGCCACCTCTTGTACTCTATACCCCTTCCTATAAAGGCTAGCATACCATATGCTTTCTTCGCATAAATAGATAGGGTGGACTCTCAGACTCTATTTCCCCGAGCTGAAATGGTCACTACGAGAGGACACAGATTTAAGGTGCAGGGAAGCAAACACAGACGGGATGTTAGGGGTACGTTTTTCACTCAGAGGGTGGTGAGTGGATGGAATCGGCTTCCGTCGGAGGTTGTTGAGGCAAACTCGCTTGGGTCTTTTAAAAGACTTCTGATGAGCATATAGAAACAAATGGGATAGGGGGTTATAGATAGGTCTGTGGATTGGTAGATGTGATCGGCGCAACTCGTGGGCCGAAGGGCCTGTTTGTGCTGTATTGTTCTATGTTCACAACCTTCTCCACTTGCTCTGCCATCTTCAGAGACTTGTTCTCCTGCACCCCCAGGTCCCTCTGCGTTTCTATACTCTGAATATATCATATACCTCCCCCCGACATTCTTTCTCCAGAAATGCTCACCTCGCATTTATCAGGATTGAATTCCATCTGCCATCTATCTGCCCAATGTACCAGCCTATCTTTGCCCTGCTGCATCGCCTGACAATGCTCCTCACTATCCGCAAGTCCAGCCACCTTTGTATCGTCTGCAAACTTGCTGATCACTCCACTTACTCCCTCTTCCAAGTCATTTATATATATTACAATTAGAAGAGGTCCCAGTACCAAGCCCTGCGGCACACCACTAGTGACCGACCTCCAGCTAGAAAAACACCCTTCCCCTATTACTCGCTGTCTCCTATTACTAAGCCAGTTACTTATCCATCTAGCTACCTGTCCTTGTATCCCATGAGCCTTGACCTTCTCAACCAACCTCCCACGAGGGACTTTGTCAAACGCCTTACTGAAATCCTTATAGACGAAATCAACGGCTCGCCCTTCGTCCACCGTTTTCGTCACCTCCTCAAAAAATTCTACCAGATTCGTAAGGCACGATCTCCCCTTAACAAATCCATGCTGCGTATCGCGAATCAGATCCCAACGCTCTAAGTGCTTGTACATCCTACCTCTAAGGATCCCCTCCAACAGTTTCCTTACCACTGACGTCAAACTCACCGGCCTATAATTTCCAGGGTTATCCCTACTACCCTTTTTAAACAACGGTACAACATTAGATATTCTCCAGTCCTCTGGGACCTCACCTATGTCCAAAGAGGAGACAAAGATTTGCGTCAGAGACATTCTATTTTTACATTTTCCTATAGATCGGGGTAAGCAGGATCGTCCGTTCAAAAAAACAATGTTTAGAGCTTGGAATTTGATTAATATCATGTTTTGATATCAATTTACTCAGTGAGAACCATGTTGATGTTATTTCGTTCCAATCCATAAAAGTTCTGAATGAATGGTTACCTTGTTGTACAACTCACGCTCAACCAGGAGATGGCAGCAGTGAACAATAATTTGGATTTGCTGTGTGCGTCCACACATCCGGACAGGAATGGAGCTGCTGCTGCCCGCGGAGCTGGCCAAGCAAGAGACACAAATACTGACCAACTACACCCGCTCCAAATAGATTCACAAAATTACTGAACAAACAAAAATAACAAGCGCAACTGATCTTCGAAGAAACCATCTCACTGAAAGCATTATGTTAATACCGCTTAAATAACCAATTTACTGTAATGAATTCAAAACGCAGAAATAAAAACGCTGGGACATCTCAGCAGGTCTGACAGCATCTGTGGAGAGAGAGTAGAACCACCGTTTCCACTCTAGATGGCCCTTCATCAGAGCTGACAAGATGTGAGTCAGCAGAAATTTATACTCTGAGGTTAGGGAGGAGTGGTGGAATTGGTAAATAAGGTTAGGGAGGAGTGGTGGAATTGGTAAATGAGGTTAGGGAGGAGTGGTGGAATTGGTAAATGAGGTTAGGGAGGAGTGGTGGAATTGGTAAATGAGGTTAGGGAGGAGTGGTGGAATTGGTAAATGAGGTTAGGGAGGAGTGGTGGAATTGGTTCAAAGGGGTAAATGAGCACGCGAAAGGCTGAGAAAGTGTTGATCATCAGTTCGCGGTCAATGAGTGGTCAGTACGGAGACAGAATAAATTTATTCCCGACAAAAGGGGGGATTGAAATACACGCGTACATCGCATAATGTGTTAGCAGCCTAAATCACTCGGCCACCGAGTCTCCAAACTATCTCTTGTGTTTTAACACCTAAAATAAACATACATTTCTCCCACAGGATAATGTCTTTAGTTAGCTATTACCTTTCCATTCGATGTAAATCCGCACAAAATACAGGGGAAGACAGTTCCCCTCTGTGGTCCCTGTTTGCTTTTCAATACACAGAAAATAGCATAGACGTAAAACCAATATTCAACCTTGTGAGCTTGTGGAACAAAGGTAGCGCGTCTGACTCCAGGTCAGATGGTTGCGTGTTCAAATCACGTCAGGCTCACAGCACTTTCCTGCAAATGATTTTTAGAGTTTGTACCTGGATAAGGTCATTGCTTGCAAATGTTTGTTAAATGATACATTTCAGATCGGGATTGTAGTGTAATTGTGGGATGCTTCCGGTTAACATCCGCAAAACATTTTTTTTTGTAATTTGTAAATTTAAAACAAGGTCCGAGATGTCTCCAGCTGATTTAACAGGAGGATTCATATTTCTAGGGGGAAGCAAGTCTGAAAATGCGTGGCTTTTATCAATAATCTCAAACGATGTAGGAATTGTGATGGGGAGTTATCGGAGTTGGACTGGGGTGGGTGTAGTTACAAGGTTCACAACACCGAAACGGGAGTTGATCGCACGAACCTTTGGCTGAATCTGCTGCCCAGCCACCTGAGCTAAACCTGGGACAAGCGGGTTGTGTTCTCCAGTGTGATACAAATCCAGATGGTGATGCCAATTAACTGCCGAAAAAAAAACGAAATATGCAATTGTACAGCAGCCCGATATGTGTTTTTGATACGAGTGAGAATATAAACAGGAAAGGATAGTTTCGATCCATGGAGCTGAAGCCGATGAACTCAGCTCGCTTCTGCTGCGCTGCTCTGCTGCCTGCCGGTTACTGCTGCGCTGCAACCAGACAACTATTGATGACAAGCAAGAGCCACGTGATGCGAAGCTCATCTTGGCTGGAGAATAACAAATAACATCACCTCCAATACAAAATACAGAGAAATACACACAGAAAAGCAATAAGTGATATTCAGGACAAACACACAATAACAGACAGAAAAGGTGCCGAGAAAAGGAGCAAGAAACTGAGATGAAATAACTGATTATTTTTGAAAAGGTGTTTTCTGTTATACAAAGATAGGCTCTGTTTTGAAATGTATTTCCTGTTGTGTAACTGTGTTCTCTGCTGTGTAACTTTTCTCTGTTCTGGGACTGTGACTCTGCCGCTGACAGATTTTCACTGTGGTTCTGTCGAATTCTTCCTGTCGTGTAAATGTAATCCCGGTTGTGTAAATATGATCTGTCTTTAGTCGGAGTTTTCTTTTTCTGTTCTGTAAAGTTGTTTCCTGTTGTGTGAAATTTCCCCCCTTGTTCTGTGAAGATGTTTTCTTTGAGAAACCAGAACTTTAACGCAGCCGTTTTTGAGGCTTGTTTCAATTCCTGCTTTTCAATTCCTGTTCTACCCGGTTTCTGATTTTTATCCATGTTTCTATGTATTAAATCAGTGATTTTGAATTTCAGCAGCTGCCGTGGTTGGAATTACTCCGTGTCCCTAAAGAATAGTGAGGGCCTCTGGGCTTCCAACCCAGTGACATAACCTTTCATCCCTGTAATCAAAGTCACTTCATTCAACTCACTATTAAACCTCTTCCTGAGGAGATTAGAATTCCCCTCACACTATTTTAATTACCCAATTGATACAAAGCATTTTGTTCTCGTTCATAGAAACCCTACAGTACAGAAAGCGGCCATTCGGCCCATCGAGTTGCACCGACCACAATCCATCGCAGGCCCTACCCCAATATTCCTACATATTTACTCACTAATCCCTCTAACCTACGCATCTCAGAGCACTAAGTGCAAGTTTTAGCATGGCCAATCAACATAACCCGCACATCTTTGGACTGTGGGAGAAACCGGAGCACCCGAAGGAAACCCCTGGTTTGGGAACCGGGACAAACAGCCGATTTTAAAGCAGGAAAGTGAAGGGTGAACTTCTCTGTGTGAAGATCACAGAAAAGCTGCGTCTGGAGTTGCGTCCAAGAGACAAGTTTTAGTTGTCAGTAAATGAATTCCTGTAATGAAGGCACAAGATCAGAAAGAGGAAATGTTGGAAATATTCAGCAGCTCCGAAAGCAGCTGTGGGGAGATATTCCTGTCGCCAGGATGTAACTCTCCAATTGGATACTTCACATTGCTCAGATGTGACACTCTCAACACCTTCGTGTAAGGAACAGGTAGGGCGGGAATTGGGCCTTTGTTGATTTGAGCAAACAGAGCAATGCAGCAATGAGAAGCTTCTCACCCTCCCGGTGCTTTGGGAAAGGATAGGACTCAGATACAGGCTTCTGGCTGAGGTTCAAAGATTGACAAACACATCGAATCTTGTATCTAATAACAACAGAGATGCAATTCAAATAGATTTGATGCGGAGATATAACAACTTGCTAACGTAGTCAGGATGGCCGAGCGGTCTAAGGCGCTGCGTTTAAGTCGCAATATCCTTTGGAGACGTGGGTTCGAATCCCACTCATGACAGGGCTTTTTTTTCTCTTGCGCGGCAGCATCAATCCCAAGAAATCTCTCACCGACCAACGGAGGTGGGATTGACTCAGGCTGCCCTCAGTGACCTATCAAGCTGTTCAGTTCAAGGGTAATTTAGGATGGGCAATAATTGCGGCCCCAGCCAGCGACACCCACATCCCAGGAATAAGGGGAAAAAATATGATTTAAAATCAGGGGATACAGAAAGTGAGTTGCAGTACCAAAGATTGACAGAACAGAAATCGTGTATACATTATTTTACAGTTCCAAAATCTGACAGTCAGAACAAGTCACTTGTACAGGCACAGTTCAGCTGATAGAATGACAAAGATTCCAAACCTCATGGCGCCGCAGATAATGCAAAACACATCTAAATACAGAAAGATCCACCAGAGAGAGAATTCCTTCTGGTTGCATCACCGCTTGGTATGACTCCCGTTCTGTCCAAGACCCCAAAAAACTGCAAGGTATCGTGAAAGATGCCAGTCCATCACGCAAACCAGCCTCTCATCTACTGACACTTCCTGCTGCCTTGGAAAAGCAGCCAGTTCAATCAAGCAACGACATCCCTGGACACACTCTCTTCCACCGGCTTCCGCCGAGAAAAAGTTACAAAAGTATGAGGTCAGGCACTACCCAACTAAAGAACAGCTTTTTCCCCGCTGCCATCAGGATTTTGATTGGCATTAACTTGTATTTATGAATTAGGATTATTTTCACTGTAAAGACGGAGGCTGAGGGGTTACAGATCATCAAAACTGTGAGAGACATAGACAAGGTGGATAGTCACAGGATTTCTCCCAGGGGTGGAAGGAAGACATGTTCAAGGTGAGAGGGGGAAAGTTTAAGAGAGATTTGCGGGGCAGATTTTTTCACACAGCGGGTGGTGATGTCTGGAACAGGTTGTCACAGGAGGTGACCGAAGCAGGCACATTAGCAGGATGTAAGAGTGGGTACATTATTGCGGAGAGAATAGAGAAATACGGACTGAGTAAGGGCAGAGGTTTAGTTAGGGCATCATGTTCAGCACAGGCTTGGAGGGCCAAAGAGCCTATTATTTTGCTGCACTTTTCTTTGTTCTCTTTAAACAGCGAATTGAAACAAAAAACCTTTCGGTCCACCGAGCCCGATCTACTGTGCATTATGATCCTGGCTGATCAAATTCTATTTCCTGATCCCACCTTCCACCCATTTCCCTTGGTCCCTTTCGTCCCAAGAGCGATATCTAATTCCTTCCTGACATCACACATTTTAGCCTCTACTACTTTCTGCATTCGTTACTTTCACAGATTCGCCACTTTCTGAGTGAAGAATTTTCTCCTCAATTCTCTGTGCTCTCTGGGACAGAGTGTTTGGAAGTGCTGGTGGCTGAGTGTGAATTTTTCAATTTGTTTTTTTTTTCTCTCTCTTTTTGAGTGCTTTTTGCTGCTGCAGTTAGGCCTGGGGCGAGCTGGGAAGGGAATGGGGAGTTTAAATCAGCAAATCACCTGTGAATCCACCTCATTGTTCTCTGGGACAGAGTGTTTGGAATTGCTGGTGGCTGAGTGTGAAGTTTTGAATTTGCTTTTTTTCTCTCTCTCTTTTTGAGTGTTTTTTGCTGCTGTAGTTAGGCCTGGGGCTAGCTGGGAAGGGAACCGGGGAGTATAAAAAGAAAGTGACAGTAGACAGCGGGCAACGTTGGGAGTGCGCAGCGGAATGAATAGGGAAGCAGAGTGAGAGATACAAGAGCTTTGGCTCGCAGGGCTTGGGCTAGAGCAGGCTTAGACACAGTGTGCTACTGGTTTTCCATTGGAATACACACCTCCATAGGTGTCCATGACAATGGCAGGGATTAAGGGAAGACGCCTCATCTGTGTACGGTGTCACATGTGGGAGTTCCTGGAGGTGAGATCTCTCCAGAAAGTCCATGTATGCGCCAAGTGTTTGGAACTGCAGCATCTGAGGGCTCGTGTCAAGCAACTAGAGCGCCAGTTGGAAGATGCATTTTTAGTCAGGGAGAACGAGGCAATCATGGAAGGGAAGCAAAGTAAGGTGGCAGACCCGGAGCCTAAGGGGGGAAACCTGACCCTTACAAGTGGATTACTGTCAGGAAAGGGAAAAAGGAGAGGGGAGACAGTCCAAAGACTTCCCCAGTGGCAGCCCCCCAAAATATCGAGGGTGGAGGGTTAAAAAAGGCAAGGCACAAGGAACAAAGTACCTCAAAGGGGAGGAAAGGGGCTGGAAGGGAGATAGTGCTGGGGGATGGGAGGGATAAAGGAATAGATAGACGCTTCTGTGGTCCAAGGCGGGATTCCAGGATGGTAGTTTGCCTCCCTGGAGCAGGGGTGCAAGATGTGTCAGACAGGGTACAGGGCACTTGGAAGGGTGAGGGGCACAGGCGGGTGTGATTATTAACGTAGGAGAGAAGGATGTAGGAAGGAAGAGCAGGGAGGATATAAGAAGGCAGTTCAGGGAGTTGCGGGGTAGGCTGAAGAGCAGGGCCTCGAAGGTGGCGATCTCTGGGCTGCTTCCAGGTGCGGGTAATAGCGTAGCCAGGAGAAATGAGATCCTACAGCTGAATGCGTGGCTGAAGGACTGGTGTAGGGCAGAGGGTTTCACATTTGTGGATAAATGGGGAACACTTAAATGGGAAGGGTGTGAATATCTTAGCTGGGAGGTTAGCTGGAGTGTTTCAGCAGGATTTAAACTAATATGGAGGGGGGAGAGGGGCTGAGACCGATAGCTCGGTAGAGAGCGAGTTGGGAGATAGAGTAAGCTTGGACGAGAAGAGATGCACCGGGAAGAAGGAGATTCCGAGTGGTCTTGGATGTCTGGAGTGTGTCCGTTTCAATGCGAGGAACGTAACGGGAAAAAATGGATGAACTTAGGGCCTTAATGTTTGCGAGGAACTTGGATGTGGTTGCAGTGACAGAGACGTGGTTAAAGGAAGGGGAGCAGTGGCAACTGAACATTCCTGGGTATAAGTGTTTCAGGCGTGACAGAGGAGGGTCCAGAAGAGGTGGGGGAGTGGCGTTGTTAGTTAAGGAGAGCATTACGGCGGTGCAGAGGGAGGACAATACAGAGGAGTTAGGAGTGGAGTCACTGTGGGTGGAGTTGAGGAATAGAAAGGGGGCAATTACTATGCTAGGGGTGTATTATAGGCCACCCAACAGCCCACGGGCAGTTGAAGAAGGCATATGTAAAGATATTTTGGATAGGTGCAGAAAGAACAGAGTCGTTATAGTGGGAGATTTTAATCTCCCGAGGGAGGATTGGAAAGTACCTAGAGTTGAGGGTTTGGATGGGCAGGAATTTGTAAAATGGGTAGTGGAAGAATCGTTGGAACAGTATGTGGCTAGCCCGACTAGCAAAGGGGGCTATATTGGATTTAGTTCTGAGTAATGAGCCAGGGCAGGTGGTTGATGTTGTAGTGGGGGAACATGTGGCTAACAGTGACCACAATTCTGTCTACTTTAGGATACAGATGGAAAAGGATGCTTGTTGCCCTAGGTGCAGGGTGCTGAATTGGGAGAAGGCTAACTACGAAGAAATAAGAGGCTTTGATTGATTTACATTTTCAAATTGGAAAAGCCCGCTAATTTCAGTGCAGGAAAATACAAAATAACCGAACGCTTTAATGTTCAGGAAACTATTTCCATCTCACACTTTCTGGGTAATGCAGAATCCTGCCGCTATATTAGGAACAGTTTGATTTTCTCAATCTCTTATCTGTAACCTGCAGTAATAACACCCCGTTCAGCAATTTAAAACGGAGCAAATCTCAGCTCAGTGGAAAAGCAGAAACACTGATACTACCAACCAACTGCTTCACACAGACTTCACAGGGACAGAGAATTCTGATCCTTTCCCCTGAAAGCGGCCGGGGATGTTACAATGGGAAGTGGGTAGAGAATCCCAGACTGGGGTTTATAATCTGCTCTCAGTTCAGTTTGATTGTCCCTTCAATGTGAAAGTGTTTGCAAGGGGCGGGTATGAAGTCCCATTCCCAGCATTCTGTGACGGGACAAATCTTCATCCTCCAGAAAGAGATTTCTCATTCACTCAATAAGGGGAAAGCTGGCGCAGCTTTTTCACAGAGATTGTGGGGGGCTTTTAAAAGAGCCGTTGTCTGTTTGGGGTGTTTTTTCAGTCCATTGGGGAGTTTCACTTGGAGCTGGTGTACTTGGTCACCGCCTTTTTCCATTCTGACATGGCGTGCTTGGCCAGTTCCCAGGACAGCAGCAATCCTGGTGTCTGATGAAGTTAATATGAACATTGCTGAGTTATTTACATCACTTTGAGAGATAAGCAGAACGATGGCTGAGTGGTTACGGCGTTGGACTCGAAACCCTCGTTTCTCGGCGCTGATTCAAGCAGGGAGTGAGTTTAGAATATAGAACATTACAGCGGAGAACAGGCCCTCCAAACTAAACCATTCCCTTCTCTTCCATAAACTTATCAACTAACCTCTTAAACGCCACCAAACTTGGCGCATCTACAAATTTGGAAATGTTGAATTGGTTTCTCCAGGACAGCCCATGACGTTGAGTTGCAATTTACTGTGGTAATTTTCGACAAAGTTGGGGAACTGTACTTGCATCGATAAGATGGGCAGAATGGTTTCCATGCTGTAACTTTCATGAGGAAAAATCATGACGTCATAAGCAAGGGAAAGAGCATCAGGACACAAGGGCAAAACAAGGTTTCATTCCAGGGTAACATATGGAATGACACACAGGACATAGGAAATACACATCATAATACATTGAATGAATGAGAAGTTCAAAATACTGCTTAGATGATAGATCATCGTCTTCATTCAAAAAGTGCTACAACTGTACCAGGATAACCGACTGGTTAAGGCGTTGTACTTAAGATCCAATGGACGTATGTCTGCGTGGGTTCGAGCCCCACTCCTAGCAAACAGACTTTTTTTTTAGAGGCGGCACGGCAGCACAGTGGTTAGCATTGCTGCTTCATAGCTCTAGGGACTTGGGTTCGATTCCTAGCTCGGTCACTGTCTCTGTGGAGTTTGCACATTCTCCTTGCGTGGGTTTCCTCCGCCTAATCCGAATCCTCCCATCCGTCCAAAGCTGTTTGGGTTAGGTTGATTGGCCATGCTAAATAAAGTGTTTCTTCGTGTCCTACGATGTGTAGGTTCGAGGATGCGTGGGTAAAATATGTAGGGATATAGGGGTAGGGCCTGGGTGGGATTGTGGTCAGTGTAGACTCGATGGGCCAAAGAACCTCGTTCTGCAATGTACTTTCTGCACTGTTTATTAGTGGGCGTTGGGTATTCCTGCTTAAAACAGTTCAGGAACGGAAGCTACATGTGGAACATGGGGAGGGATAGTCATATCAGAATATTAGTAAAAGAGGATTATAGACCATCAGGAAGTTTCATGTTATAATTAATTTCAGAATGTCTCTGGATCATTTTGCCAGGACTCCAAACACATGCGATAAAGTAATGGAATATATTCAAAGTGAATAGAATTCTGTCAACAATCAATGTTGCTTTAAAATTGTCCAATAATTTCACAGATCGAAGTGAACTGGGCAGCTCACTTAGAAAGCGGTCGCTGCCTTGTTTACGTATAAGATATATTTCTGTTACAATATATTCCAGGCGGCAAAATGATATCCAAAATGTGGATGTGGAAAATGTGTGTGAGAGATGTATGTGGAACATGTTTGTGTGTCAGAACTGGCTCCAAAATGAAGTCAGTAGCGGCGGCACGGAGCAATGTAAAGGCAGAGGACGAAGAGATCAGAGAAAAGTTGTTGTCAGCTCCCGGCTCCTCCAGCCTCTCTGTGTTTCTCTCTCCTCACAAACTCTCCCACTGCAATTAAAACAGGACACTCCAGATTTCCAGACTGAAAACAATTTTCCTGTTACTGGTAGCTGAATAATTCCTGTTGAGAAAAATTCCATCTGAATTCAGGGCAGCAACTTCCAATTCAACCCGTCTGATTTAGAATTCGTTTGTCGACTGAACCCTCGAAATCAACCAAAATTTAACCTACATTCGCTCCTCAGCTCTGAGCAGGAGAGCAGCGTGATTCAATAATACGAAAATCTTCTGACTTGACACAAGAAGGGCTGGAAAATCTGAAGCTGAGTGTGGACACACAAACACTAACATTAGTCTAACCCAGCCACCCTTTCAACAGCCTCTCGTTGACACAATAAACACATCTGCACATTGACAGATCAAAGTGTGTCTCAGATTGACAGCTTTCAGGACAGAGTTTCCCTCCTCGCTCAGTGCTGTGGATTCTCGGGGATTAGTTGGAGTTTCCCAGCTCAGTAACTGTGAAACCCTCTGAGGCCGGCGATGCTCACAGTGTCTGTTCTCCAGATTCAGCGGGCTGCAGCCAATCAGAGCTGTGCCTGGGTTAACCCAGAGCTGGTTGGAATGATGATATTTTTTTTTCAGATTCCAGCAAGGGCAATATTTTGCTTATATCTTGACAAAAAATATGTTTTTTTTTCTCTCCAAAATGCTGGAAGGTTCAAAGTGGTTTGCAGGTGAGATGTACTTCCTTAATTATATTGTCTTTTTATTGCTCGAGATACAGTTGTGGATTGAGCAAACACATAAAGTATTTTAAAGTATTGTATCCATCATAATGTGAAGATGCGTTATTTCGGGAACAATCAACTTTATCCGGGTACAAAATCCAACGACTGATGAGAAAAAGTGCCTTAATCCTGAAGTGATTTGAACACGCACCTTTTAACCTGGAGCCAGACGCGCTACCGTTGCGCCACAAGCTCATGGCATTTTATGCCTTTTTATATCTATGTTATGTTCGGTGAATTCAAAACTCAAACAGGAATTGTCTCCCTCTTTACTTTCTCGGGATTTCCATCGAATGGGAGAGTAACAGCGAAACAAAATTAAAGAGAAAGTAGTAACACAACATTATCCTGTAGGAGAAATGTGTTCTTTGTTCAAGAGGTGATGAGAAAAGCAGTCTTTGCGTGACGAGGTGGCCGAGTGGTTAAGGCGGTGGACTGCTAATCCATTGTGCTCTGCACGCGTGGGTTCGTGTCCCACCCTCGTCGATAATACGCCCTTTTTATTGGGTTCCTTCACACACCCAAACATGTACGCTGAAGCTGATTGGCAAAATAAATTGTCACTAAATTGTCTCCCCAATTTGGTTCCAATGCAGATTTCCGTAAACATAGACAAGGGTCATGGGTGGAAGTGGGAACGTTAAAATGGCGGCGCCGTCTCCCTGTTTCCCATGCTGTGTTGTTCTTTGTTCCCTGTCATTCTTTGCGCCAAGCTGCAACATTTATTCCCCAATCCCATAGAACATTACAGCACAGTAACAGGTCCTTTTGGAGTTTGTTAGTGTGCTGAGCCATTTTTCTGCTTAGTCCCACTTACCTACACCTGAATCATATCCTTCCACAGCCCTCTCAGCCATGTACCTGTTCAAGTTTATCTTAAATGTTAAAAAAAAAACCTCTTCATCTGGCAGCTCATTCCACACTCCCACCACTCTCTGTGTGAAGAAGCCCGCCGGCACATATTTCCTTTAAATTTTCCCCCTTCACCCTTAACCTATGCCCTTTACTTATTTTCCCCTAGCCTCAGTTGAAAAAGCCAGCTTGCATTCATTCTATCTATACCCATCATAATTTTATAACCTATATCAAAATCGCCCCTCATTCTTCTGAACTCCAGGGAATAACGTCCGAACCTATTCAACTTTTCTCTGTAACTCGGTTCCTCAAATCCCGGCAACATCCTTGTAAACCTTCTCTGCACACTTTCAATCTTATTAATATCTTCCCTGCAATTAGGTGACCAAAACTGCACACAATACTCTAAATTCGGCCCCAGCAATATCTTTTCCAACCTCACCATAACATTCCAACTCTTGTACTCAATACTTTGATTTATAAAGGCCAATGTTGAAAAACACTCTTTAAGACCCTCTCTAACTGTGACGCCACTTTTAGAGAATTGTGTAACTTTATTCCCAGATCCCTCTGTTCTACTACAGTCTTCAGTGTCCTACCATTCACCTTGAATGTTCTACCTTTGTTTGTCCTTCCAAAGTGCGATACCTCATACATACCTGCCATTTTCAGCCCATTTTTTTCTAGCTAGTCCACATCCCTCTGCAACTTTTGTAAACCCTCCTTACTGTCCACTACTCCTCCAATCTTTGTATCATAAGCAAGTTTACTGATCCAATTCACCATATCATCAACCAGATCATTGATACATATGACAAACAATAATGGAACCGGCAAAGATCTCTGTGGCACACCACTAGTCACAGGCCTCTACTCAGAAAAGCAATCCTCCACTACCACTCTCTGGTTTCTGCCATTGAACGAATATCTAATCCAATTTACTACCAGTCCATATTTACGTAGTTACTGACCCTTCCTAACTAACGTCCCATGTGGGACCTTGTCAAAGTCCTTATTGAAGTAAATGTAGGCAACATTCACTGTATTCCCTTCATCCACTTTCCTGGTAACCTCCTCGAAAAATTCTAATAGTTTAGTTCAACATGACCTGTGACATGATAGAGGTTCAGCGCATTTCACCTGACGAATAACTCAGCCAACAGCTCTGGATTCATTTTCACATCGGTTCACTTTCTTCTTGAAGAGTCCGACTTCTCAGTTTTGCTTCTCATTAAAAAAAAACAAGGAAACATAGAAAAACTACAGCACAATAGAAGCCCGTCGTCCCCAAAAGTTGTGCCAAGCATGTCCCTACTGTAAGATTACTAGGCTTACCCATAACCCTCTATCTTACTAAGTTCTATGTACTTATCTAAAAGTCCCTTAAAAGATGCTATCGAATCTGCCTCCACCACCGTTGCCAGCGGCTATTCCACACACACAGCACTCTCTGGGTGAAAAACTTACCCCTACAATCTCCTCTGTACCTTAAATCTTGTCCTCGTGTGGCAACCATTTCAACACTGGGAAAAAAGCCTCTGACTATCCACTTGATCAATACCTCTTAACATCTTATACACCTCTATCAGGTCATCCTTCGTCTCTCCAAGAGGAAAACGCCCGAGCTCCTTCAGCCTATCCTCATAAGGGATGCTCCCCAATCCAGGCAACATCCTTGTAAATCTCCTCTGCACCCTTTCTATGGCTTCCTCATTCTTCCTGTAATGAGGCGACCAAAACTGTGCACAGTACTTCAAGTGAGGTCTGATCAGAGTCCTATAAAACTACAACATTATCTCTCGACTTGTAAACTTAATTCCTCGATTGATGAAGACCAGGACACAATATGTCTTCTTAACCCCTGCTTGAGCCTGCGCAGCTGTTTTGAGCGTCCAGTGAACTCGGACCTCAAGATCTTTCTGATCTTCCACACTGCCAAGAGTGCTGTCATTAATATTATATTCTGTCATCGTACTTAACATGCCAAAATGAACTACTTCACGCTTATCTGGGTTGAAGTCCATCTACCCCTTCTCCGCCCAGCCTTGCATCCTATCAATATCTCAGTGTAACTTCTGACATCCCTCCACATTATCCACAACACCTCCAATCTTTGTGTCATCAGCAAACTTACCAAACCATTTCATCCACTTCCTCATCCAGGTCATTTCTAACAATCAGAAGGAGTGAGGGTTCCAGAACAGATCCCTGGGGCACTGCACTGGTGACCGATCTCCGTGTGGAATATGACCCATCTATAACCACTCTTTGCCTTCGTGGGCAAGGCAGTTCTGGATCCACAAAACAATGTCCCCTTAGATCCCATTCCCCCTCACTTTCTCAAATGCCTTGCTGAAGTCCATATATACTACATCTACAGCTCTTCCTTCATCAATGTTCACTCACATCTTCAAAAAAAAAACAGTCAGGCTCGTAAGGCATGATCTGCGTTTGAAAAAGCCATTCTGACTGTTCTTAATCATACTATACCTCTCCAAATGTTCATAAATCCTGCATCGCAGGATCTTCTCCATCAACTTACCAACCACCGAGGTTAGACTCACTGTTCTATAATTTCCAGGACTATCTCTACTCCTTTTCTTGAATAAAGGAACAGCATCCACAACATTCTCGTCTGAGGTGTGAATCCTCTGGTTAAATCACCACCAATCAGCTCTCCGCTTTAATGGCCCCGACAATTGACAAGATTTCCCTATTTTTATATTCATTCCCTTCGAAATATAATCCAAAATTTCACTTGCCTTCCTAAAACCAAAATATATGTGAGCTGAATTGTGTCATTCGACCCATCGAGTCTGCTGTACCATTGAATCATGACTTGTAAAATTCGGAACTCCATGCTGCAGTATTTTCACTGTAACATTTCATCCCGTCACCGGTCAATAATTTATTCGATAGATAAATCCACTTGGGAGCAGCAGAGGAATCTTCGCTGTGGGGGGCAGAAAAACACTCCAGTAATAGCTATAAATCAGAAGGTGGAAGGGAGAGCAGAACTTGGTGAAATTACAATGATGAGGGTAGCTTTACTGAGGAAGCTGTTGGAGGTGCGGACTGACGAGTGCCTGGATCCACATAGACATCATTCGATGCTCTGAAAATAGATGACAAATTCGATATTGGATGATATTGTGGTCATTTCCCAAAATTCCACAGGTTCTGCAAAATCATAGAATTATTTTATCCATACGGTGCAGAAAGAAGCAATTCGGTCCATCGAGGCTGCACCCACTCGCCATAGATCATCCCACCCGGTCTCTATCCCTTTACGCCCACATATTATCTTGCTGGTCACCCTAACCGACACATTTTGGGACACTAAGGGAGAATTATCATGACCAAACATCAGAATAACCCAAGAAAGAAGAAAGACAGATGAAGAAACTCCATTGGCCAGTTAGGCAGAACCTGTCATTTAGCAGATGTTGGCATCAGTCTCTAAGGAGATTCTGGCTGAACAGTTAGCAAAACAGGCCAGTTTTGTTTAACAGATAATTGCAGTTCTTTGAACCAGAGAAATGCTTGTGAATGAAGGGGAATCTGAAAGTGTGCTGCAATTGGATTTTCAGAAAACATTAAAGATTACATCCGTCAAATTTACTTTTGAGAAATTAAAAAAAAAACTCATGCTGTGGGAGGTAACATATTAGGCTGGATAGAAGATTGATTGGCTGGAAGAAAACAGGGAGGATGCATAAATGTCTCTTTTTGTTCTGATTGACAGAATGCGCCGACTGAAATCACATCCAGGGCTCTGTCCGGGGGACTCAAGCTTTTGTAATTTCCATCATGCTTTTGGTGGAAGGAGTGGGTAAATGGTAGCGAAAGTTACAAATGACACACAGGTCGGAAAGTGATTCGTGAGGAGGATAGAAGGAGTTTGCAGATGGATATATGTAGCTTGAGTGAGCGCTCAATATCTCGGCACCTAGAATATATTGTCAAATAATGTGAAGTTGCTCACTTTGGCAGGAAGAACAAAAATATAACAGAGAATTAGTTAAATATAGACCGGTTACAGAATGCGGAGGCGCAGAGGAATCTCCTTGCTGCAGTGCATGGTCACATTAGTGTTATACAAGAGAATAATGGTTATTGGAGGGTAGACGGGAATATGGAAATTGAAAAAACAAACAGATCAGCCATAATCATATTGAATGGCGGGCCAGGCGGGCCGAATGGAGTACTTCTGCTCTTATTCCCTATGTTCGTGTGTCTGTATTCTGGTTGTTGATTTCCCCTCAAATGGATTGCTGAAACACACGATTCAGTGGGAATACCAAAATGAAACTAAAATATGGGACATAAATTAAATCGTGGGATTCTCAGCTCTGTCAGACTGTATGGTCTTCAGACAAGGTGACAACTGACGGCATTCAGTTAGTTTCCTGAATCCACAGCATGTGGTTATTTATCTGGTGTATCCGATCCCAGAGACCCACAACAGGTTAAATGATCTTAAATCTAGTGATTGTTTTTCCTCATGTTCTGCAGTGATACGTTCTCTGCAATGACTTCTCGGGAACTCTAATCTGCTCCTGATTTCACTTATTCTCAGAATATGCTTTGGAGAAAAATGAAAATAAACCTTGGGCTTGTCTGGGATTTGAACCCGGGACCTCTCGCATTTTGATGCCGTGACCCGAAGTGAGAATAATACCCCTCGACCAACGAGCCAACCGCGAGAGCCTGTGAAATGAAAACATCTTGTCAAGTCTCCCACAGCTTATTAACCATATTTTTGCAACAACATTGTAAAATCAGGAATGTTACCGAACAATGTTCCATTTAACTGTCTGTTCTGGTGAAGATCAGAAGCAGTGATATCAGTTTTCACCATTCGGAAAGTCGACCTGCGGTTGTAACTCGCCAGTCGCGTCGGTAATCTCATTGTGACAGCCGGATTTGATTTGATATGATGTAATTTATTTTTGTCACATGAACTACTATACAGTAAAGGTGTGGGTTTTTGCGCGACAAAACATACCGCACATAGAGAAGGCAAGGAAAAAAAAAGTGCTCGATGTAATGCCATCTCATCCTTCCTCAAATAAGGTGTCCAAAATGCACACAATACTCCAATTGTGGCCTCAAAACACAATTGAAACAATACTTCTCTACTTTCTCACTCCATTTCTTCTGCAAAACATGCTTACGTTCAATCCGCCGTTTTTAAAATGCTGTACCGCATACAGATTCTGGACAGAGACAGCCAGATCCCTCTGCCCAGACAGATTTTGAAACTGCTTTCCAGAAGTATAATAATTTGCCTTTCGAATTTATACAAACTAAACTCCATCTGCCAACAGCTATCCAATTCCCCGAGCATATCTAGATCTACCTGTTATATTTTTACATCATCTTCAGTGTCTGCTTTCCCACAAATTGTACATTATTCGCAAATTTTGTCGTGTTACACTCTGTCCCTGCTTGCAGATCATTGATATAGATTGGAAAGTGTTGAGATCCGAGGACTGGCTCCTGTGACACCCCGCTTGTTACCAACCGAAAAGGATCCATTTTTTTTCCATTTATCCCGATCCTCTGCTCCGTCAGTCAGCAAATCCTCAATCCAATCGAGTTTTCTCCGCTCACTTCCAGACACCAGAAAATTTTAAGGGAAAACTCGAGCTGCTGTTACCCACAAAAAATAACTTAAAAAAAACCCTACCGTCCACTTCCTACATTCCTGACTCAGTAACACCTCCAGAAACAGCTGCAAAAAGAATTAACTGAAATGATACAGTTTAATGGGGAAAATCAGGTTTGTGCAGCAGTGCACATGACATCGGCTTGTGGTGCAAAGGTAGCGGATCTTACTCCCGCATTATGAAAGTTTCCTGTTCAAATCATGTCAAGCTCCCAGAGCTTACTTTTTCAGTTATTTCCTGGATTATATTTCTGGATAATATTTCCGAAATGATCCATTTCAAAACCATGATTTAAATGATATGTTAGGAATATTTCCGGATACAAGCTCAGTTTATATTTCTTTACACAGTTTTATATGGGAGCAATGTGTCAAGGATGTGATGTGTCCATTGTTTGTAAAATCAAAGCAATGTCCACAGTCCCAGATGAATCGAGGCGCCTTCAAAGGGGAGAGCTGACTGGCGGTGATTTAACCCAGGATTCACACCTCGGGCGAGGAGCAAGGCTGAGAACGCCCCCTTCATAAATAACCTCGATATTACAGAGAAGCAGAGAAGATAGGAGCAGGAGAGAAGCCATTTGGCCCTTCGATCCTGCCCCGCTATTCAGCACGATCGTGGCTGATCGTCCAATCAGCAGTCTAATCCTGTTTTCTCCCCATATCCTTTGACCCCATTCACCCCAACTGCTAAATCTAGCCGTTGTCAGAACTATCACTTAGTTTGGAATTCTGCCTGTATTTGTCCAGCTCTGGGAGTGTAGGATGGGACTCAGGTACAGGACTCTGGCTGCGGTTGAAAAATGGATAGAGACACGTTTTAAATATAACGAGGATGAAGATGGAATTCAAATCGATTTGCGCAGGGCGGGTGGAAGTTTACTGAGTGTATCAGAATGGCCGGAAAGGTTAAGACGCTGTTTTCAGACATCATATTTCTCTGAAGGCGTGTGTTCAAATCCCAATCCTGACGGTGTTTTCTCCTTATCGAGGCGCCATCCAAACCCGCGAAATCTTTCAGCTGGAAGCACAAGGGCAGCAGATGCAGGGAAACGACGACCACCTGCAAGTTCCACTCCGACAGACACACTCCATTCTGACTTGGAAATATATCGCCGTTTTTGTGGCTGTCTCACAATCCTGGAACACCCTCCCCAACAGCACAGTGTGTGTACATACGCCATATGGACTGCAGTGGCTCAAGAAAGAACTCACCACCAAATTAATACGAGATAAGGAATGCTGGCCGAGTCCGCGACAGCAACATCCCGTGAAAATGATATTTTGAAAAAAATCATCTGTGTCGGAGTCCGAGCACACCTGACTTCAGATTAGAAAACTAAGTGTTTCAATCAAATCCTGAACGGGGATACTTTATACCAGATGTGTGTCTGACATTATCTGTGGAGAGAGACCAGCTGAGATTACCCAGCATGTTCAGACTTCAAGACCTCGTCTTTCCTCCAAAATTAAAAAAAGAACATGAGGCTTGAAATGATCGGCAATCGCACTTACTGTTTCCACTTGATTTGTGTTTTTTATTCATGCATCCTCTTTCCTGCTAATCCAAAAGTTTTAATTAGGTGGTTAAAGTCGCTGTTGGCTGCATTAAATGGTTCTCCGTATTGAGGAAAATAACTGATCTTGTCAGAACTGAGTTGTCGCCCCGGAAGTGTAAGTGGCAAGTGTACAATGCATTTCGTCGCATGATGTCGCAGTTCCTCATTAGTATAGTGGTTCGTATCCCCGCCGGTCACGCGGGAGACCAGGGTTCAATTACCCGACGGGGAGTTGATAGCAATTTTATTACGTCAAATTATACGTGTGTTGTTCTCTAACTTTGAAAACAGAAACGAAAAAGACTGTTGAGGAATGAAAGTTTTAAAAATGCAAATCTTTACATTTGTACCGACACTTTTCGTTACCTGAGATCAATGTTCATTCAATTCATCAGTATTTTGGCTCACCTTTGATCTGGCGATGCCACGGAGTCAAAACGTCGAATACAACCCTGATATTAGCACAATGTCAATAAATGCTGTGACCCGGGTTTGATTCCCGGCTTGGGTCACTGTCTGTGGGAACATCGGGGTGGCGGCGCGGGCTCGTTGGGCCGAAGGGCCTGTTTCCCGTGCTGTTTTGTTCTTTGTTCTTTGTTAACTTTCTGTATCTACTCATTTTGAATAGAATGTAGAACATTACAGCACAAACAGGCCCTTCGGCGCACAAGTTGCGCTGATCATATCCATACCTACGGAGCCATAGAACTATTGTTAACTCTCAATGCCATTAAATCTCATGTACTCTTCCGGAAGTCTTTTAAAAGACCCCATCGAGTTCGCCTCCACCACCATTGACGGCACCCGATTCCATTCACTCACCACCCTCTGAGTGAACGACTTACCCCTGAAATCTCCTCTTGACTTGCTGCACAGCACCTTAAACCTGTGTCCTCTCGTAACGACCATTTCAGCCCTGGGAAATAGCCTCCGAGAATCCAGTCTATCTGTTCCTCTCAACATTTCTCTATCAGGTCGCCTCTCAACCTTCGTCTCTCCTGGGAGAAGAGACCGAGCTCCCTCAATCTATGTTCATAACGCATGCCTCCCAATCCAGCCAACATCTTTATAAATCTCCTCTGCATGTTCTGTTTACTTTTCACATTCTTTCTATAGTGAGACGACCAAAACTGCACACAATACTCCAAGTGGGGTCCGACAAGGATCTCATAAAGTTGCAGCATTACCTCCCAACACCGACACTTAATCCCTCGATTAACGAAGGCCAGTACACCATACGCCTTTTAGACCATATCATCTACGTGTGAGGCCTATGGACCGGGACCCCAAGATCATTCTGCTCCACAACACTGTCCAGAATCCTACCCTTGATATTGTAATCCGTCATCCCATTGGTCCTGCCAAAATGGACCACTACACATTTATTTGCATTGAAGTCCATCTGCCACTTCTCCGCCCAGTCTTGAATCCTATCGATGTCTTGCTACAACTTCAGACATCCCTCCAGACTATCCACAACACCACAATCCTCCGTATCATTGGCAAAAATCACGAGGATTTTTGGCTCTGAGACTGCTGGAAGCAAACACATTCGATGATAATCGCTGCGAGCAGGGTTAGAACCTGCGCGGGGAAACCCCATTGGATTTCTAACCCAACACCTTAACCACTCGGCCATCGCAGCTGTGCGGTCACTGATTTTGTTTCTATATTCATTCCTGGAATGTGGGTGTCTCTGGCTGGGCCCACAATTATTGCCCGTTATAATTGCCCTTGAAGATAGAGGCGTGATAAGTCACCGCAAGGGCAGCTTACAGTTAGCCACATTGCTGTGGGTCGGGGGCCACATGTAAGTCCAGACCAGGTAATAAATAATTCCTTAAAGGGCATTAGTGAACCAGTTGTGTTATTTTTAGCGACTCGATTCATGGTGATTAGATTTTCAATTCCAGATTTTTTATTATTAATGAGACATTTGGCAATTTGCCGTGGTGGTGGTGGTGGTGTGTGTGTGTGCGTGTGTGTGTGTGTGTGTGTATGTGAGTCTGAGTGTGTGTGTGTCTGAGTCCGAGTGTGTGTGTGCATGTACGTGTGGGTGTATGTATGTGTGTTGTGTGTATCCGTGTGTGTGTGTGTTTGTATGTGTGTGTGCTTTGTGTGTGTGTGTGTGTGTGTGTGTGTGTGTGTGGCTGTGTGTGAGAGAGAGGGCGACAGAGATTCTCATATAATCAGTCTCTTTGTGAGTATGGATTAATCTTTTATATCACAAATATTGTAATCCCGTTGCTTTTGTCAACTCCTAAGAAGTACTTGTACCTCTGAAACACTGAGGGGAAGTTGATGGATGGGGTTTGGTTTGAAGGCAATGCCACAGGCTGCTGAGTGTGAAACCAGCCGATTTTAAAGCATGTGTGTAGGAAAGCGAAGAATGAACTTGTCCGTTTGAAGATCATAGAAAATTTGTGTCTGGAGCTGGGCCCGAGTGACAAGTTTTGTTTTGTCAATAAATGAACTCCTGTAATGAAGACACAAAATCAAAAAGAGGAAATGTTGGAAATATTCAGCAGCTCCGAAAGCAGCTGTGGAGAGATATTCCTGTCACCAGGATGTAACGGTCTAATTGGATACTTCACATTGCTCAGATCTGACATTCTCAACACCTTCGTGTAAGGAACAGGCAGGGCGGGAATTAGGTCTTTGTTGATTTGAGCAAACGGAGCAATGCAACAATGAGAAGCTCCTCACTCCTAGAGGCTTATGGAAAGATGGGACACAGATACAGGGCTCTGGTTGGGATTCGAAAATGGGGGACAAAAGCACCGAGTTTGAAATGTAAATGTTACAAAGGTGGAATTCAATTCAATTTCTGCACAGATTTTGCACATTTGTTAATGTAGTCAGGATGGTCAATCCGTCTAAGACGCTGTTTCTTTTAGGTCGGAATCTTCTCTAGAAGGGTGGCTTAGAACATTGAACACTACAGCACAAACAGACCCTTCAGCCCACAAGTTGTGCCATTTTATCAGTACCCACCATAGACATATATGTAATTCCCAATCCCATTAAATCACATGTACTCATCCAGAAGTCTCTTAAAAGACCCCAGCGAGTTCGCCTCTACCACCACTGACGGAAGCCGATTCCATTCACTCACCAACCTCTGAGTGAAAAACTTACCCCTAACATCTCATCTGTACTTGCCCCCCAGCACCTTAAACATGTGTCCTCTCGTAGCGACCATTTCAGCCCTGGGAAATAGCCTCCGAGAATCCACTCTATCTATTCCTCCCAAAATCTTATGAACCTCTAT
This sequence comes from Sphyrna mokarran, assembly GCA_024679065.1. Taxonomy (NCBI): domain Eukaryota; kingdom Metazoa; phylum Chordata; class Chondrichthyes; order Carcharhiniformes; family Carcharhinidae; genus Sphyrna; species Sphyrna mokarran. Next base: position 12,849,162 of record JAGIQG010000039.1, on the reverse strand, counting down.
CAGGTCGCCTCTCAACCTGATAGTGGGTTCAACCCGCACTTCTGACGCTGATATGTTTTCTTCAACGAGGAACCAACAAACCCAAGAAACCTCTCAGCACAAGGGCAGCAAATGCAGAGAAACAACGGCCACCTGTAAGTTCCACTTCGAGACACACATCAAGCTTCATTGGAAACATCACCGTTCCCACGGCGGGCTCACAATCCTGGAACTCCCTCCCTAACAGCAGTCTACGTGTACGTACACCACATGGACTGCAGTGTCTCCAGAATGAATTCATCGCCAATTACTCCAAGAAAATTAATTTGGGTAATCAATGTTTCCCGTGCCAGTGACACACATACTCTGTATATATAAAGTATTTTCTTTTTTAAATCACTTCGTACGACAGAAGGAGCACAGCTGCCTTCAGAGCAGAAAACAGTGAGTGTGAGTCACATCTCTACTTTTATACCAAATGTGTGTCTGGAAACAGTAAGTGGAACCAGCTCATGTTAAACGGTTCACTATTTAGTCGAACAGTTCATAGGTTCGCTGCAGTTCTGGCAGTATCTCCTTTTTCACAAATACCATTGGATCTGAAGCGTATTTCCAGCATTCTGCTGAACCCACTCCCAACAGTGCCAGGCTCTGTGGCTTAGTTGGTTAAAGCGCCTGCCTAGTAAGCAGGAGATCCTGGGTTCAAATCCCAGCGGAGCCTGGGTTCTTCCCCAATGATGTTTACAGTTGCGTGAGTAACAAAATCCCTTTTTGCTTGTCAGTTTTGTCTTTCCCTTCACAGTGGATAATCTCCAACAATGGAAAAATTTCGAGATTCCCCACAAATACCTTGACTGCTTATTGATATGATCCAGGCATTTTCATCACCTTGAAGTTAAAAAAAAAACAGCTGCTATAAACCCAATGCTGTAAGATCTACCAACACAGATTTTCATTATTTTTTCAGCGAATTTCGAACACAGTCAAAGGGTCTGAGAAACATACAATCCCGACAGTGCTGAAGGAGTCCATTCTACCCATCGAGTCTGTACTGAAATCCGACAGAGAATTGCACATGGGATCTATCCTCGCAGTACCACACATCCACTCCGCTAATCTACTGATACAAACACCTTGGGGATGAAGGGACAATCTAGCATGGCCAAATCCATTCAACCTGGTCATCTTTGGAATGTGGGAGGAAATCGAATCACCTTGTTTCCCGAGATAATTTATCCAGGTGAATTCAACTTGAACAGAGCTACAGAAGTTTGGCACCATCCAGGATAAAGCATCCCACTTCATTCGATTCCCATGCATAGAGACTTGGACAAGTTGCAGAGCTGGGCTGAGAGGTGGCAAATGGAGTTTAATGTGGAAACGTGTGAGGTAATGCACTTTGGCAGGAATAATAAATGTGTAGAGTATAGGGCTAATGGTAGGATTCTTAATAGTGTTGATGAACAGAGGGATCTTGGTGCATATGTGCGTGGATCCCTGAAAGTAGGCAGTCAAGTCGATAAGGTTGTTAAGAAGGCATACGGAGTCTTAGCTTTTATTGGTAGGGGGATTGAATTTCGGAGCCGCAACGTCATGTTGCAACTGTACAAAACTCTAGTGAGGCCGCACTTGGAGCACTGTGTGCAGTTCTGGTCCCCACATTATAAGAAAGATGTGGAGGCATTGGAGAGGGTACAAAGGAGGTTTACCAGGATGTTGCCTTGTATGGAGGGCATGTCTTATGAGGAGAGGCTGAGGGATTTGTGGTTGTTTTCGTTAGAAAGGAGGCGGCTAAGAGGAGACCTTATCAAAACATGTAAGATGATTACAGGTTTAGATAGGGTGGACAGTGATAGCCTTTTCCCTAGGATGGAGAAAGCTAGCACGAGGGGACACAGCTTCAAATTAAGGAGTGATAGTTATAGGACGGATATCAGAGGTAGGTTCTTTACCCAGAGGGTGGTTAGGGAGTGGAATGCCCTGCCTGCGGTAGTTGTAGATGCGCCAAGTTTGGTGGCGTTTAAGAGGTTAGTTGATAAGTTTATGGAAGAGAAGGGAATGGTTTAGTTTGGAGGGTCATTGTTTTTTTTTCATAATTGGTCGGCGCAACATCGAAGGCCGAAGGGCCTGTTCTGCACTGTAATGTTCTATGTTCTATGATGTAAAACAGAGCAAGTGCTTTGAGTTATTGGCGCAACAGGAGAGAGTCTGCCTTCCCAGTGAGGGGTTGTGTGTCCGAATCACGGAACGTTTCTGTGTCGGTCTTTTGATTTTAGTTGCTTGCGAGTGTTCCTGAAAAAATGACAAATTCCAAAACTGTGATAGAACTGAAATTTTAGAGATGATCCGATTCGCATGCTTAGTTATTTTTTTTCCATAATGTTATTTATTTGAACAATGTGTGAGAAATATGATTTGTCAATTGTGGGTAAGTTAAAGCGAGGTTCACAGTCCCAATTGTTTCTGGGAGCCATCAATGGGGAGAGCTGACTGGCTGTTATTTAACCAGAGGATTCACACCTCAGGAGAGGAGCAAGACTGAGAAGGCGGAGCCTTCATGGTCAATAGAACATAGAACATTACAGCGCAGAACAGGCCCTTCGGGCCTCGATGTTGCGCCAACCAATTCGGAAAAAGCAATGACCCTTTAACCTAAACCATTCCCTTTTCGTCCATAAACTAATCTACTAACCTCTTAAACGCCACGAGACTTGGTGCATCTACAACTGACGCAGGCAGGGCATTCCATACCCTTACCACTCTCTGGGTAAATCAATCTCAACTGAACCGGCAATTGATCCCGCGCTGTTGGCGGAATAAACTGTCCTGCCAATCGAGACAAAAGCGCTGGGCTACTGATTACTAAGACCATCACTGTTTCTATTTGAGGAAGCGAGCGTGTAACAGCAGAGGATGGTTTCGATCCATCAACCTCTGGGCTATGGCCCAGCTCGCTTCCGCTGCGCCACTCTGCTCTGAAAGTCAATGTGCCCCTGCTTATTACTGCTGCCCGTGAGGCAGGAATCTATTCACTGTCTCTTTTTATTACAAACAAGGCCCTGCGAAACCCACTGTCGCTGGATAATAACACGGAACATCTCCCCGAATGTAACAGAGAGAGAAAAAAATACACAGTAAAAACTATTAGGTCACATTCACAATGAGACACAGAAAATATTCGAGCAAACCAGCAAAATATTGAGATGGAAAAACCGATAATGTATAAAAAGGGATTTTCTGTTACACAAAGATAGGCCTTGATTTGAAATGTATGTTCTGTTGTGTAGCTGTGCTCTCTGCTGTGTAACTGTTCGCTCTGTTTGGAACTGTGTCTCTGCCGTTGACACATCTTCACTGTGGTTCTGACAAATTCTTCCCTGTTGTGTAAATGTGTTCCCGGTTTGTAAATATCATCCGTCTTGAGCAGAATTTTTCTTTTTGTGTGAAGTGCTCTCTGTTATTCTGTGAAGATGAATTTTGTGGAAAATAATCGACGGAAATTTCAAGGCCGCCATTTCTGACGCTTCTTTTCAATTCCAGATTTGTTTGGGCCTCCTCCTGTTTCTGTTTTATATCCATGTGCCCATGTGTTAAATCAGTGAATTTGAATTTCACCAACTGCCGTGGTGGGATTTACTCCGTGTCCCCAAAGATTAGCGCGGGCCTCTGGATTACACGCCCAGTGACATAACATTTCATCCCTGTAATAAAAAGCGTTCATTCAGTTCAGCATTAAACCTCTTCCTGAGGAGATCAGAATTCCTGCCACAGAATTTCAATCACCTGATTGATACAAAGCATTTTGTTCCAGTTTGGAACATTAACAATGTAACCAGATCAAAGATACATCGTGGAATAGTTCTGATCTAAAAACAGGAAGGTAAGTGAGAATTAAATGAACAAAATTACAAGGAGAGTAATTCTGAGAAAGGTGTTCAGAAGAAACAGTGGATTTCAGTTAACGGACAAGAGCTCGGTTTTCAGGAGGTTCCACCAGATCTCTATAGAAAGAGACGAGACTCGAACTTGCAATTGTTAGATGGCAGTATGGAAAGCAGCAAAATTAATCACTTTATCAACGCAGTGTTGCTGTTTGTGGAGTTCGTGGAATATTCCTTGTTCAGTCCTGTTCGGTCACTTCCCCCGCCTTCCACTCCCCATCAATTTTCTCTTTTTCCACTGCATCGATGACTGCATCAGTGCCGGTCCTGCTCTCGTCTGCACCTGGACAAAAAAAGGCTACTTTCCTTCCAATTTCCATCTTCACATTGTCCATCTCTGACACTTACCGACCTTTCATTGACCTCTCTGTCTCCAATTCTACACAAACTGACCACCTGTAATTAAAACCTCACCGACTCACACATCAAGCATTCCTCACAAATATCTGTACTATTTATTTACACCATCCAGGTATATTCATCATTTGCAGAAAAAAATGCAATAAAGCAAATGCTGTAAATTCTACCAAAATAAGCTTTCCATTTTTTTTCCCGTAGGGAATTTCTAACACAGTGGAATGGCCTTAGAGTCATACAATCTCAATAGTGCTGAAGGAGACCTTTCTGACAACCGAGCTTATACCGAGTCTCCAACAGAGAACCGCACACAGGACCTATCCCCGCGGCGCCACCAATCCACCCAGACAATCTACCTATACAAACACCTTGGGGATCAAGGAGCAATCCAGCATGGCCAATCCACCCAACTTGCTCATATTTGGACTATGGGAGTAAACCAGATCACTTGGTTTTCTGAGGTAACTTGCCTGGGTCAATATAGCTTGAACAGCACTGCACCATCCAGGACAAAGCATCTACTTCATTCGCTTACCACACGTAAAAATTCACTCCCTCCACTCCCGACACACAATGACAGCAGTGTGCACCATCTACACGATGCACTGCAGCAACTCAGCAAGACTCCTTTTCCAGCAGTTTCCAAACCCATGACTACGAAAGCCTGGAAGTGCAAGTGCAGCAGACACATCAGAATAACACAACTACGTTGCAGAGTACCGATATTTATTTATTGATTTGTAAATTGTTGTTGTTGCATGTGTGTGTTCTTTAAGCTTTTCTTTATCATCCAAAAGAAGTGAAATATCGACTTGAAAAAGATGTTACTATTTTTAACCCAAACAGGGAATGCTGTATCAAAATTTAAGAACGCCTCTCGGGTTTGCGATTTATTCTCGAGTCAGTGGTTTCCCTGGGAACCAGAAAGAGCATGGAGAGATTGCAGAGCAGGAAATGTCGGTGCCGAAGCTGAATCGCATCAATGAAGCAGCAAACTGTTTGCTACGAATCTGATCAAAAATCCGACTGTGGTGGGACTCAAACCCACAACCTTTGAACGGCTAATTTAATCATTTAGAAGTCCAACGCGCTTTCCATTGCGCCACAGAGACATGCGTTTGAAGTTAATTTCCTTGTCCATATATGGATTTTTGACAATGTAGAAACTGTTCGTAAGTTCAACAATCTCATAGTTTCAACGTCAAGAACTGTTAAGAATATAGTGTTACAGGCATGACTAGGGTGTAGAGAAAGGTCAACTTAATGCGAGATAAGTCCATTCAAGGAACATCTGCGAATTCAGATGTTCAGGATCCAGTCACAGAGGGAGGTGCCGAGGTCCAGGACACAGAGTTTGGAGATGAGTTTTGTGGGAATAACACAGTGTTGAAGGCTGAGCTGTAGCCAATAAACAGGAGTCTGACATAGTTTCCTTGTTATCTAGATATTCCGGGATTCAGTGCAGGGCCAGGGAAATGGTGTCTGCCGTGGACATTTTGTGCCAGTTGGTATCAGCATGTTAGACAGCTCGACACTGTCTTGTGAGATGTTCAAAGGTTGTGGATCCAAAACTCATCAGAGTCACTTTCAGGTAAAATGTGAAGAAATTAGGAACTAGTGTGTCAATCTCCTCAGAGAAATAAAACTGCCGCCTGGAACTTCACAGAACGCCTACAGTGTAAAAGGATGTCACTCGGCCCATCAAGCCTGCACCGACAACAATCCCACCCAGACTGTATCCCTGTGATCCCACATGTTTACCATACTAATCCCTCTGACATTAAGGGGCTATTTAGCATGGCCAAACCAGTTTATACAGCATTAATTTTCACAGCTGCCCTGCCAATTCTGGAAAGACAAAATCTTATCACCGGTGTCTACCTTGAAGCTCCTGAAACCATATTTTTGCAGGGTGGCAAACTCGTGTCCAAAGCTGGAAACCTGACTTGAATTAAGTTTCTCCGAGGATGAGAATTGTGGGAATGTGGAATTATTCTGGAACATTCACCCTTGTGTGTCCAAACTTCATCTTTGTTCCGTGAACCCCAAAACAAACCAGCACTTTGGGGGCCAGACCAAATACACCATTGATGAGGATGGGATTTGAACACACGCGTGCAAAGCGCAATGCACTCGCAGCCCATCGACTTAACCACTCGGCCACCGCGTCACGGGATGATTGGGCACCAAACTTTGACAAAAGGTCATCTGGACTCGAAATGTCAGCTCTTATCTCTCCTTGCGGATGTTGCCAGAGCCGCTGAGATTTTCCAGCGTTTTCTTTTTTGACGTTTCACCAAACCAGCTCTTCTGTTTTAACACCCGCAACAAAGAACATATTTCTCCCGCAGGATAATGTTGTGTTGCTGTTCACTTGTTAATCTCGGTTCGCTGTTACTTTTCTATTCCATGTGGAACCACAGAAAGTAAAGAGGGAGACAGTTCCATTCCCTGGGCTCAGTTTGATTTTGAATTTGCCGAACATAACCCGGATATAAAAGGTGGCAAATTGTCTGAGCTTGTGGCGCAACGGCAGCGCGTCTGGCTCTAGATCAGGCGGTTGCGTGTTCACATCACATCAGACTCAGGAACGTTTGTTTTTGAGTCGGATTTTCTTTATGGATAAAGTTGCTCGCTTGGTAAAGTTAATTGCTTGCGATTGTTCCCGAATGACAAATTTCAAAACGGTGGTAGAAATGAAATTTTAGGGATGTTTCCTGTTCGCATGCTCAGTTTTTTTTTGCAATTTTATATCTGAAACAATGTATCAGAGTTATGAGGTGTCCATTTCTTGCAAAGTTAAAGCAAGGTCCACAGATTCAGATGTTTCTGTGGGTCATCAAAGGAGAGAGCTGACTGGTGGTGATTTAACAGGATATTCATACCTCAGGAGAGGAGCGAGGCTAAAAACAATCTCAACCGATACAGCAATTGATCCCCAGCTTTTGGCTGAATAAACTGCCCAGCCAACTGAGCTAAACATTTATTTGATGAAAGGGGAACCCTCCGAAAGTTCATGCTACCAAATAAACCTGCTGGACTTCAACCTGGTGTTGTCAGACTACTTACTGTGAACCTGGGATAAATGAGCTGTGTTCCCCGTAAATGAAAACCAAGATGATGAAGCAAATATACTGTCGAGAAAACTCAGACTTGACTTTGGGCAGCAGCCGAATGTTACTATTTAGTGTTAAGGGGAACGTTCGAAGCAGCTGCGACGGCTGAGTGGTTAAAGAGTTGGACTTGAAATCCAATGGGGTTTCTTGCGCAGGTTCGAATCCTGCTCACCGCGCATCTGAAGCCAGTCTTTAAAGGTTGCAATTCGTTTTGTGGGTTAATCACTGAAAAAAAGTGTTAGAGTTCGTTCTGAGGTCGCACAGTGGTTATCACTGCTGCTTCACATGTCTGGGGACCTGGATTCCCGGCTCAGGCCGCTTTCTGTGTGGAGTTTGCAATTCTCCTCGTGTCTGCGTGGGTTTCTTCCCACAGTCCAATGACGTGCGGGTTAGGTTGATTGCCCATGCTAAAAATTATCCTTCATGTCCTGAGATGAGTAAATTAGAGGGATTAGTGGATAAAATATGCAGTGATATCGGGGTCGGGCCCAGGTGGGATTGTGGTCGGTGCAGACTTGGATAGGCCGAATGGCCTCTTTCTGGGCTGTAGGATTTCTATGAGAGCATGATAACAAATGATGGTTTTGATTCATTGACCTCTGGGTTATGGGTCCAGCTTCTGCTGCATCACTCTGCCCCGAAAATTACCACTTCCTGCCTGTCCCTCTTGCGCGGGCGAGCAGAAACTATTCATTGTGTTTTTATTTCAAACAGGATGTGTTGGGAAGCTCACTCTCGCTGGACAATAACACTGAATATCAGCCCTAATGTAACAGAGATAGAAAGACACACAGCAAAGCAGTAAGAGATGATCAGGACACACAGAGTGATAGACAGAGAAGGTACCGAACAAAACAGCAAGATACTGAGATGGAAAACAACTGATTATGTTTGAAAAGGGATTTTCTGTTACACAAAGATAGGCCTTGTTTTAAAATGTCAATCATGTGACTGTTCTCTCGCTGTGAAACTATTCTCTCTGTTGTGAAACTATGATTCTGCCGTTGACAGATCTTTGCTGTGGTTGTTGGAAATGTAGCTATGGAGAGCACTGAGGTACAGGGTTGCAAATTGGAAAGTATTGTAGTAGATAGGGAGGATGTGTTAGAAATTCTCGAGGGTTTGAAGTTGGATAAGTCCCCTGGGCCGGACGGGATTTACCCTAGGAATCTCTGGGAGGCAAGAGAGGAGATTGCAGAGCCTCGGGCTCTGATCTTCAGGTCCTCGTTGGTTACGGGTGTGGTTCCGGAGGACTGGAGGATAGCGAATGTGGTCCCATTGTTTAAGAAGGGGAAGAGAGACCTTCCAGGGAATTATAGGCCAGTGAGTCTTACTTCTGTTGTGGGCAAGGTATTGGAGAGAATTATTAGGGATAGGATTTATAGTTATTTAGAGAGAAATGAATTGATTGGGGATAGTCAGCATGGTTTCGTGAAGGGTAGGTCATGCCTAACTAACCTCATTGAGTTTTTTGAGAAAGTGACCAGAGAGGTGGATGGGGGTAAGGCGGTTGATGTGGTATATATGGACTTTAGTAAGGCGTTTGATAAGGTGGCCCATGGAAGACTTCTGCAGAAAATGCAGATGTATGGGATAGAGGGTGATTTAGCTAATTGGATTAGGAATTGGCTAGCAGATAGAAGACAGAGGGTGGTGGTTGATGGGAGATATTCATCGTGGAGTTCGGTGACAAGTGGTGTACCTCAGGGGTCTGTTTTGGGGCCCCTGCTGTTTGTAATTTTTATAAATGATCTGGATGAGGGTATTGAGGGATGGATCAGTAAATTTGCAGATGACACTAAAGTTGGTGGAGTGGTAGATAGTGAAGAGGGGTGTTATAGTTTACAGAGTGACTTGGACAAGTTGCAGAGCTGGGCCGAGAGGTGGCAAATGGAGTTTAATGTGGAAAAGTGTGAGGTAATGCACTTTGGCAGGAACAATAAATGTGTAGAGTATAGGGCTAATGGTAGGGCTCTTAATAGTGTTGAGGAACAGAAGGATCTTGGTGTATGTGTCAATAGATCCCTGAAAGTAGGCAGTCAAGTGGATAAAGTTGTTAAGAAGGCATATGGAGTCTTAGCTTTTATTGGTAGGGGGATTGAATTTAGGAGCCGCAGCATCATGTTGCAACTGTACAAAACTCTAGTGCGGCCGCACTTGGAGTATTGTGTGCAGTTCTGGTCCCCACATTATAAGAAAGATGTGGAGGCATTGGAGAGGGTACAGAGGAGGTTTACAGGATGTTGCCTGGTATGGAGGGCAGGTCCTATGAAGAGAGGTTGAAGGATTTGAGGTTGTTTTCGTTAGAAAGGAGGCGGCTAAGAGGGGATCTTATTGAAACATATAAGATGATTAGAGGTTTAGATAGGGTGGACAGTGATAGCCTTTTTCCTAGGATGGAGAAAGCTAGCACGAGGGGACACAGCTTTAAATTAAGGGGTATGAGTTATAGGACGGATATCAGAGGTAGGTTCTTTACTCAAAGAGTGATTAGGGAGTGGAATGCCCTGCCTGCAGCTGTTGTAGATGCGCCAAGTTTGTGGCGTTTAAGAGGTTAATTGATAAGTATATGGAAGAGAAGGGAATGGTTTAGTTTGGAGGGGCATTGCTTTTTATTTCGGTCGGCACAACATCGAAGGCCGAAGGGCCTGTTCTGTGCTGTATTGTTCTATGTTCTATGTTCTATGTTGTGTCAAATCCTCCCTGTTGTGTAAATATATCATACTCCCACAGGATAATGTCTTTCTGCTTTCACCTTAATCCTCAGTTAGCTATTCCTTTCCCATTCGATGTAAATCCGCACAAAATACAGGGAAGACTAGTCCCCGCTGTGGTCCCTGTTTGCTTTCAGTCAACAGTACAAGAAAATAGAATACGCAGTAAAAACCAACTATTCAACCTTGTGGGCTTATGGCGCAACGGTAGCGCGTCTAACTCCCAGAACAGAACGTTTGCGTGTTCAAATCACGTCAGGCATCATCCAGCACTTTCTGCAAATGACTTTGGAGTTTGTAACTGGATAAGGTCATTGCTTGCAAATGTTTGTTAAATGATACATTTCAGATCGGGATTAAGAACAAAGAGCAACACAGCACGGGAAACAGGTCCTTCGGCCCAATGAGCCCACGCCGCCGTCCTAACGTCCTAATGACATATCCTTGTCTTTAGGCTATGCCTATTGTTGAAGATTCCCATATAGGGACCAATATAGGGAAAATTTGTTACCCAATCAGCCTAAGAGCACATTTTTGGGATGTGGGAGGAAACCGGAGCACCCGGACAAAACCCACGTAACCACGGGGAGAACGCGCAAACTCCCGCAGAGACAGGCCCAAATCCATGTGTCAGCACAGCAACAGCGATAGTCTCTGAGCTGTCATGTTGCCCATCAGATGGTCCAGTTTAAGCATACACTGACGACGTGAAGCACGAGGCAACTCCTGAAGCAACCTCCAAGAGCAGCTCTCGCACGACATGCCGCATGCATGCCCCTTGTTGGTCAACAAGGTGGACCGAATTGCCTGCGGAAACAAATAAGACTTAATTAAACATGCTAAAAAAAACTAAGACGTTCCCGAGACGAAAATAAAAGATAATCTACTACTCCCGATATTCAAACAGTCCTGCTATATCCCTCTATCTACAGACCGCTCATGTGGCTGTCCAAGAGACCCTTAAACAACCCTAGCGTGCCTGCTCCCACCAGCTTATTCGGCAGTGCATTCCACACCCCCACTACCCATTGTGTGAAAAACTGGCCTCTAATATTCGTCTTATACATAGCCCCGCCTCACCCTGAGCCCGTGACCCCTCGTTCTACCCATTTCTAATGGTGGAAAAAGCTCACCACCATTTACTCTATCTATACCCCTCATAATCTTATATACATCTAAAAGTTCCCCTCTCAGCCGACGTCTTTCAAGGGAAAACCACCCCAGTGTTTTCAATCTTTCCTCGTAAGACAGCCCTTCCATACCAGGCAGCATCCTGGTAAATCTCCTCTGCACTCTCTCCAGGGCCTCTATATCCTTCCTGTAGTACGGCGACCAGAACTGGACGCTGTACTCCAGATGAGCCTAACCAACGTTCTATATACTAGCAACATCAGACTCCTACTCTTGTATTCTATACCCCTTCCTATGAAGGCTAACATACCATACGCTTTTTTTTTTTACCACATTCTTCACCTGTAGTGACACCATCAGACACCTTTGAACCTGCACCCCCAGGTCTCCCTGCATCTCTATACTCCGGATAGTTTTACCTTTTATCCTACAACTCCCCTCTACATTATTCCGGCCAAAATGCATCACCTCGCATTTATCCGGATTAAATTCCATTTGCCATCAATCTGCCCAATCTACCAGCCAATCTATGTCATGTTGTATTGCCAGGCACTGCTCCTCAGTACCCGCCAATCCAATCATCTTAGTGTCATCAGCAAATTTGCTGATCACACCACCTACACCCTCTTCCAAGCCATTTATATACGCCACAAATAGAAGGGGTCCTAGTACAGAGCCCTGTGGCACACCACTAGTGACAGACCTCCAGTTGGAAAATGAGCCTTCCACTACTACCCGCTGTCTCCTCCTCCCAAGCCAGTTCTCAACCCATCTACATACCTGGCCCTGTATCCCATGCACCTTCACCTTTTCTATCAGCCTACCATGAGGAACCTTGTCAAACGCCTTACTGAAATCCATGTAGACGACATCAACGGCTTGTCCTTCATCAACCGTTTTTGTCACCTCTTGAAAAAATTCCACTAGATTCGTAAGGCACGACCTCCCCTTAACGAAGCCATGCTGCGTATCCCTGATCAGATCGCAGCGCTCCAGATGCTCACACATCCTGTCCCTGAGAATCCTCTCCATTAGCTTACCTATAACTGAAGTCAAGCTCACGGCCTATAGTTCCCTGGGTTATCCCTCTGACCCTTTTTAAACAACGGTACTACATTTGCAATCCTCCAGTCCTCTGGGACCTCACCTGTGTCCAAAGAGGAGACAAAGATTTGCGTCAGAGGCCCAGCAATGTCATCTCTCACCTCCCTTAGCAGCCTGGGATAAATACCATCAGGGCCCGGAGCTTTATAAGTCTTTATGCTACCTAAAAGCCCCAACACTTCGTCCCTCGTAATGATTATTTCCTTTAACGGGTCCTCAAATTCCTCAAAGCCGGCATCAGACATCAGGCCCCTCTCCCGCGTGAGTACCGACGCAAAGTATTCATTCAGGATCTCCCCCGTTTCCTCAGGCTCTAATCATAGTTCCCCTCCTCTGTCCCTGAGAGCTCCAATCTTCTCTCTAACCATCCTTTTGCTCCTTACATAGGAGTAAAATGCCTTAGGATTTTCCTTAATCCTACCTGCCAAATCCATTTCGTGGCCCCTTTTTGCCTTTCTGAGACACCCCTTTTAAAATCCCGTCTACACTCTCTATATTTTTCCAGCGCTGCCCCTGTCCCCAGTTGCCTGGATCTAACGTACGCCTCGCGCTTCTTCCTGACCAAGTCCTCAACATCCCTAGTAACTAAAATAATTAAAAAACATAATAGTTTGACTGTTCACTTCATACTTCTTATTATAAAATACTGATCACAATGACAAATAGAAGTGTATTTACAGCTGTCAGGGCAGTGCAATGGAGGAGAGATTTCAGTCTGAACAGGGAAAAGGAGAGAGCTGTGTCCACGAGTGTGATAGCACCATGGTACACTCCATGCAGGGGGGGACACAGGGACAGAGCAACAGGCCTCTTGAATACCATTAGCAATCCAGCTACCACTGCCATCTTCTCTAATCCTATCTTTCCCATCCTTCCTCCGAACCGGATTGTAGTGTAATTGTGGGATGCTTCTGGTTGACATCCGCAAAACTTTTTTTTTGTAGTTTGTAAATTTAAAACAAGGTCCGAGATGTCTCCAGCTAATTTAACAGGAGGATTCATATTTCTAGGGGGAACAAGTCTGAAAATGCGTGGCTTTTATCAATAATCTCAAACGATGCAGGAATTGTAATGGGGAGTTATCGGAGTTGGACTGGGGTGGGTGTAGTAACAAGGTTCACAACACCGAAACGGGAGTTCATCGCACGAACCTTTGGCTGAATCTGCTGCCCAGCCACCTGAGCTAAACCTGGGACAAGCGGGTTGTGTTCTCCACTGTGATACAAATCCAGATGGTGATGCCAATTAACTGCCGAAAAAAATCGAAATATGCAATTGTACAGCAGCCCGATATGTGTTTTTGATACGAGTGAGAATATAAACAGGAAAGGATAGTTTCGATCCATGGAGCTGAAGCCGATGAACTCAGCTCGCTTCTGCTGCGCTGCTCTGCTGCCTGCCGGTTACTGCTGCGCTGCAACCAGACAACTATTGATTACAAGCAAGAGCCACGTGATGCGAAGCTCATCTTGGCTTGAGAATAACAAATAACATCACCTCCAATACAAAATACAGAGAAATACACACAGAAAAGCAATAAGAGATATTCAGGACAAACACACAATAACAGACAGAAAAGGTGCCGAGAAAAGCAGCAAGAAACTGAGATGAAATAACTGATTATTTTTGAAAAGGTGTTTTCTGTTATACAAAGATAGGTCCTGTTTTGAAATGTGTTTCCTGTTGTGTAACTGTGTTCTCTGCTGTGTAACTTTTCTCTGTTCTGGGACTGTGACTCTGGCGTTGACACATTTTCACTGTGGTTCTGTCGAATTCTTCCTGTTGTGTAAATGTAATCCCGGTTGTGTAAATATGATCTGTCTTTAGTCGGAGTTTTCTTTTTCTGTTCTGTAAAGTTGTTTCCTGTTGCGTGAAATTTCCCCCCTTGTTCTGTGAAGATGTTTTCTTTGAGAAACCAGAACTTTAACGCAGCCGTTTTTGAGGCTTGTTTCAATTCCTGCTTTTCAATTCCTGTTCTACCCGGTTTCTGATTTTTATCCATGTTTCTATGTATTAAATCAGTGATTTTGAACTTCAACAGCTGCCGTGGTTGGAATTACTCCGTGTCCCTAAAGAATAGTGAGGGTCTCTGGGCTTCCAACCCAGTGACATTACCTTTCATTCCTGTAATCAAAATCACTTCATTCAACTCACTATTAAACCTCTTCCTGAGGAGATTAGAATTCCCTCCACACAATTTCAATTACCCAATTGATACGAAGCATTCTGTTCTAGTTCATAGAAACCCTACAGTACAGAAATCGACCATTCGGCCCATCGAGTTGCACCGACCACAATCCATCGCAGGCCCTACCCCCATATTCCTACATATTTACCCACTAATCCCTCTAACCTACGCATCTCAGGGCACTAAGTGCAATTTTTAGCATGGCCAATCAACCTAACCGGCACGTCTTTGGACTGTGGGAGAAACCGGAGCACCCGGGGGAAACCCCCGTTTTGGGTACCGGGACAAACAGCCGATTTTAAAGCAGGAAAGTGAAGGGTGAACTTCTCTGTGTGAAGATCACAGAAAAGCTGTGTCTGGAGTTGCGTCCAAGAGACAAGTTTTGGGTTGTCAGTAAATGAATTCCTGTAATGAAGGCACAAAATCAGAAAGAGGAAATGCTGGAAATATTCAGCAGCTCCGAAAGCAGCTGTGGGGAGATATTCCTCTCACTAGGATGTAACTCTCCAATTGGATACTTCAAGTTTCTCAGATGTGACACTCTCAACACCTTCGTGTAAGGAACAGGTGGGGCGGAAATTGGGGCTTTGTTGAATTGAGCAAACAGAGCAATGCAGCAATGAGAAGCTCCTCAACCCGCGGTGGCTTGGGGAAGGATAGGATTCAGATACAGGCTTCTGGCTGAGGTTCAAAGATTGGCAAACACATCGAATTTTGTATCTAATAACTACAAAGATGCAATTCAAATAGATTTGTTGCGGAGATATAACAACCTGCTAACGTAGTCAGGATGGCCGAGTGGTCTAAGGCGCTGCGGTTAGTCTTCTTTGGAGGCGTGGGTTCGAATCCCACTCCTAACAGGGATTTTTTTCTCTTGCGCGGCAGCATCAGTCCCAAGAAATCTCTCACCGACCAACAGAGATGGGATTGACTCAGGCTGCCCTCTGTGACCTATCAAGCTGCTCAGTTCAAGGGTAATTTAGGATGGGCAATAATTGCGGCCCCAGCCAGCGACACCCACATCCCAGGAATAAGGGAAAAAAACAGTGATTTAAAATCAGGGGATACAGAAGGTGAGTTGCAGTACCAAAGATTGACAGATACAGAAATCATGTTTACATTATTTTACAGTTCCAGAATCTGACAGTCAGAACAAGTCACTTGTACAGTCACAGTTCAGCTGATAGAATGAGAAAGATTCCAATCCTCATGGCGCCGCAGATAATGCAAAACACATCTAAATACAGAAAGATACACCAGAGAGAGAATTCCTTCTGGTTGCATCACCGCTTGGTATGACTCCCGTTCTGTCCAAGACCACAAAGAACTGCAAGGTATCGTGAAAGATGCCAGTCCATCATGCAAACCAGCCTCTCATCTACTGACACTTCCTGCTGCCTTGGAAAAGCAGCCAGTTCAATCAAGCAATGACATCCCTGGACATACTCTCTTCCACCGGCTTCCGCCGAGAAAAAGTTACAAAAGTATGAGGTCAGGCACTACCCAACTAAAGAACAGCTTTTTCCCTGCTGCCATCAGGATTTTGATTGGCATTAACTTATATTTATGAATTAGGATTATTTTCACTGAAAAGACGGAGGCTGAGGGGTTACAGATCATCAAAACTGTGAGAGACATAGACAAGGTGGATAGTCACAGGATTTCTCCCAGGAGTGGAAGGAAGTCATGTTCAAGGTGAGAGGGGGAAAGTTTAAGAGAGATTTGCGGGGCAGATTGTTCACACAGCGGGTGGTGATACCTGGAACAGGTTGTCACAGGAAGTGACCGAAACAGGCACATTAGCAAGATGTAAGAGTGGGTACATTATTGCGGAGAGAATAGAGAAATACGGATTGAGTAAGGGCAGAGGTTTTAGTTAGGGCATCATGTTCAGCACAGGCTTGGAGGGCCAAAGAGCCTATTATTTTGCTGCACTTTTCTTTGTTCTCTTTAAACAGTGAATTGAAGCAATAAATCTTTCGGTCTATCGAGCCCGATCTACTATACATTATGATCCTGGCTGATCAAATTTTATTTCTTGATCCCACCTTCCAACCATATCCCTTGGTGCCTTTAGTCCCAAGAGCGATATCTAATTCCTTCCTGACATCACACATTTTAGCCTCTGGTACTGTCTGCATTCGTTATTTTCACAGATTCACCACTTTCTGAGTGAAGAATTTTCTCCTCACTTCAGTCCGAGAAGTTGCCCCTTAACCTTTACTTTAAGAATATCAGTAACATTCTTTCTGAATCTACCGTTTCTCATGCGCTACTCTGAGACCCCCCTCAATCTTCTAAACTCCAATGGACATAAAGATAAAAGCTTCTCTGTTGTTTGACCATTCACACCGTTTATTCTTTCTCGGGAAAGTGATTAGCCTTTTTCTTTGGTTTCCATGACTATGACTCATTTTCTCATTCCCTCCCACTACAGTTTAAATATCTCCCACTTTCTATGCCTTTTAGACCTAATAAAGGAGCATCTAGACTCAAAACGTCAGTTCTTTTTTCTCCTTACCGGACCTGCTGAGATTTTCCAGCGTTTTCTCTGTTGGTTCCAATGAATGTAATCTGACCTGACTTCATCTTTCCTCATCCGAAAGAATTGTCATCCCAGGACTCCACCGGGTAAACCACAGTGAAATGTTTGTCCTGTGCACCACAACAATAATAAGTAGGATACTGCCCTTACATAGCAAAGTGGCGCAGCGGAAGCGCGCTGGGCCCATAACCCAGAGGTCGATGGATCAAAACCATTCTCTGCTATTTATATTTTCAGTACCAGTTTGACAAACTGTGGTGTTGTTTATGTGATTATGTTGGACTCTTATGAAGTGTGTGAGTGCGGGACATTCTGGTATAGTGTAAGCGGGTATTAAAGATTAGTTTATAGAACATAGAATACTACAGCACAAACAGGCCCTTCGGCCCACAAGTTGTGCCGAACACATCAAAACCTACCCAGCCATAGACCTATCTATAACCCCCAATCCCATTGGATCCCATATACTCATCCAGAAGTCTTTTAAAAGACCCCAGCGAGTTCGCCTCGACCACCACCGACGGCAGCCGATTCCATTCACTCACCACCCTCTGAGTGAAAAACTTTCCCCTAGCATCCCCTCTGTACTTGCTTCCCTGCACCTTAAATCTGTGCCCTCTCGTCGCGACCATTTCAGCCCTGGGAAATAGTCTCTGAGAGTCCACCCTATCTATTCCTCTCAACATCTTGTAAACCTCTATCAGGTCGCCTCTCAACCTTCGTCTCTCCAGGGAGAACAGTCCCAGCTCCCTCAACCTGTCTTCATAAGGCATGCCTCCCAATCCAGGCAACATCCTTGTAAATCTCCTCTGCACCCTTTCAATAGCTTCCACGTCCTTCCTATAGTGAGGCGACCAGAACTGCGCACAGTACTCCAAGTGTGGTCTGACAAGGGTCCTATAAAGCTGCAGCATTACCTCCTGACTCCTGAACTCAATCCCTCGATGAATGAAGGCCAGTACACCGTAAGCTTTCTTAACCACATCCTCCACCTGGGAGCCGATTTGAGAGTCTTATGGACCCGGATCCCAAGATCCCTCTGCTCTTCCACACAGCTAAGACTCCTACCTTTGATAGTGTACTCATTCATCCCGTTGGATCTGCCAAAATGGACCACAACACATTTATCCGCGTTGAAGTCCATCTGCCACTTCTCCGCCCAGTCTTGCATCCTGTCGATGTCATGCTGCAACTTCTGACATCCCTCCAGACCATCCACAACACCACCGACCTTCGTGTCATCGGCGAACTTACTCACCCATCCCTCCACTTCCTCATCCAGGTCATTTATGAAAATGACAAACAGCAAGGGTCCTAGAACAGATCCCTGGGGCACTCCACTGGTGACCGACCTCCATGCAGAAAAAGAGCCATCCACAACCACCCTCTGCCTTCTGCAGGCAAGCCAGTTCTTGATCCACAAGGCCAAAGCCCCTTGGATCCCATGGCCTCTCACCTTCTCAAGAAGTCTTGCATGTGGGACCTTGTCAAATGCCTTGCTGAAGTCCATGTACACCACGTCCACTGCTCTTCCTTCGTCAATGTGTTCAGTCACATTTTCGAAGAACTCAATTAAGCTTGTAAGGCATGACCTGCCTTTTACAAAACCATGCTGACTATTTCTAATCAACCTAAACTTCTCCAAATGCTCGTAAATCTTGTCCCTCAGAAGCCTCTCCATCAGCTTACCAACCACTGAGGTCAGACTCACCGGTCGGTAATTTCCAGGACTATCCCTGTTCCCTTTCTTGAAAATAGGGACCACACCCGCAATCCTCCAATCCTCTGGAACCTCTCCTGTCTCCATCGACGACGCAAAGATCGTCGCCAGGGGCTCTGCAACGTCGTCCCTCACCTCCCAACTAACCTGGTGTACATCCCATCTGGTCCCGGAGACTTGCCTATCTTGATAGCATTTAAAAGTTCTAACACATCCGCTTCCTTAATATCTACATACTCAATCTTTTCAGTCTGCTGCAAACTTGTAGTGCATCCTCCTAGATGTCCATCTGGGAGATAGTCCATCCAGATAGTCCATCCTCCCAGTTTATAGCTCAGTTCGTAGCCATCAAATTGATATTGTAACTTTTACATAGAACATAGAACATTACAGCGCAGAACAGGCCCTTCGGCCTTCAATGTTGCGCCGACCAATTATGAAAAAAGCAATGACCCTCCAAACTAAACCAAAACCTTCTCTTCCATAAACTTATCAACTAACCTCTTAAACGCCACCAAACTTGGCACATCTACAACTGCCGCAGGCAGGGCATTCCACTCCTTAACCACCCTCTGGGTAAACAACCTACCTCTGATATCCGTCCTATAACTACCACCCCTTAATTTAAAGCTGTGTCCCCTCGTGCTAGCTTTCTCCATCCTGGGAAAAAGGCTATCACTGTCCACCCTATGTAAACCTCTAATCATCTTATATGTTTTACTTTCATAATCGGTAAGTTTTCAACTAAAATCTGAGTTTGTATCCCAACTTTCAGAATATCCGAATCTGAGAGTGTTTTGAGATTTGAATGTGTATCTAATGTCTCTGAGGGCAGACTGTGGGGATTAGTACGGCCACTTCTAAACACCTGATTTGCTGATATGACTGGTATTTAACTCGAGTCTCAGACTGCATTATTAAGTTTATTTGTGTAACTTTTAACCGAAAATTATCTGTCAGTTTTATCTGATATTTAATTTGGGAGGTGAGGCTGCGCTATTATGGGATTGACACAGGGATGATCTGGTAACGGATGAGAATTTGGACTGGGATTTTTGAATCCCCTGTTAGTGGTTCTGAGTTTGTTTTAATTTCGTATTGTGACATATAATGTTCTGCTGTGAAAATTCGAGTTTCTCGCATGCTTCACAGACAAGGCACACTGTACATGGAGCAGAAAGAAAGTGAATATAGTGTTGAAAATCCGTTTACTAGGAGTGGGACTCGAACCCACGCAGACATATATCCATTAGATCTTGAGTCCAACGCCTTAACCACTCGGCCATCCTGGTACAGTAGCCCCAGCTGATGCTGACACAACATCTAGCTTTGCTGTTTTTTCGAGCAGTGGACTGAAAATGCGCCTCCGGAATTATTCCTGCTGTCTCAGATTTGGAACTGATGAGCTGTTTGTCTCTCCGTCAGTGACAATGTGCGGAATGTGTGACAAGGAGCTGGCGACACGCTTCTGTTTAACTTCGGTGGACGAAATATCGCAATTATGCCGGTTCCTTCAATTCTTTGCACGAACAAAGTACATTTAAAAAATAAAATATAAATTCCGTCAGTTTAATCTCAGTTAATATTCATTGTGAGCGATTTGCGGGGTTGCAGCCAGAATCGAGCTCTGATTGGTCACTGTCATTTCAATTAGATACATAACCAATCGGAGAGCCAGGAGAAGAAATAAGAGGCTTTGATGGGTTTACATTTTCAAATTGGAAAAGCCCGTTCATTTCAGTGCAGGAAAATACAAAATAACCGAACGCTTTAATGTTCAGGAAACTATTTCCATCTCACATTTTCTGGTTATTGCATTTTCTCTCGCACAATCCTGCCGCTATTTTAGGAACAGTTTGATTTTCTCAATCTCTTATCTGTAACCTGAGGTAATCAGACCCCGTTCAGCAATGTAAAACGGAGCAAATCTCAGCTCAGTGGAAAAGCAGAAACACTGAGATTACCAACCAACTGCTTCACACAGACTTCACAGGGACAGAAAATTCTGATCCTTTCCCCTGAAAGCGGCCGGGGATGTTCCAATGGGAAGTGGGGAGAGAATCCCACGTGATATCCTGTCGGATGAACAGGCAGCTTTGTGTCCGGAGAATCAAGGCTGCGGGGGAAGGAGGAGGGAGAAGAGGAGGGAGAAGGGGATAGGTGGGGAGGGTGCACTACTACGGGCTGAGCTTCCTGTGTGTGCACAAATCTTCCTGATTCTGTCCTCCTTTCTTCTTTTCCGAGAAGGGCGTCTCAGTCATCCGAGCTAAATAAACATTATCGTATTATGAAGGTAATTCTGAATATAATTATTATGAAATTTATGTAATGTTTTCCTAATATTGTGTTTCTCTTCATTCCCCCTGACAAATCCCAGACTGGGGTTTATAATCCGCTCTCAGTTCAGTTTGATTGTCCCTTCAATGTGAAAGTGTGTGTAAGGGGCGGGTATGAAATCCCATTCCCAGCATTCTGTAACGGGACAAATCTTCATCCTCCAGAAAGAGATTTCTCATTCACTCAATAAGGGAAAAGATGGCGCAGCTTTTTCACAGAGATTGTGGGGGACTTTTAAAAGAGCCGTTGTCTGTTTGGGGTGTTTTTTCAGTCCATTGGGGAGTTTCACTTGGAGCTGGTGTACTTGGACACCGCCTTTGTCCCTTCCGACACGGGTTGCTTGGCCAGTTCCCAGGGCAGCAGCAATCCTGGTGTCTGATGAAGTTAATATGAACATTGCTGAGGTATTTACTTCACTTTGAGAGATAAGCAGAACGATGGCTGAGTGGTTACGGCTTTGAACTCGAAACACTCGTTTCTCGGCGCTGGTTCAAGCCCTGTGCGTTGGGAATGAGTTTGGAAATGTTGAATTGGCTTCTCCAGGACAGCCCATGATGTTGAGTTGCAATTTACTGTGGTAATTTTCGACAAAGTTCGGGAGCTGTACTGGCATCGATAAGATGGGCAGAATGGTTTCCATGCTGCAACTTTCATGAGGAAAAGTCATGACGTCATAAGCAAGGGAAAGAGCATCAGGACACAAGGGCAAAACAAGGTTTCATTCCAGGGTAACATATGGAATGACACACAGGGCATAGGAAATACACATCATAATACATTGAATGAATGAGAAGTTCAAAATACTGCTCAGATGATAGAGCATCGTCTTCATTCAGAAAGTGCTACAACTGTACCAGGATGGCCGAGTGGTTAAGGCGTTGGACTTAAGATCAAATGGATGTATGTCTGCGTGGGTTCGAGCCCCACTCCTGTTAAATAGACTTTTTTTTAGAGGCGGCACGGCAGCACAGTGGTTAGCATTGCTGCTTCATTGCTCTAGGGACTTGGGTTCGATTCCGAACTCGGTCACTGTCTCTGTGGAGTTTGCACATTCTCCTTGCGTGGGTTTCCTCCGCCGAATCCGAATCCTCCCATCCGTCCAAAGCTGTGTAGGTTAGGTTGATTGGCCATGCTAAACAAAGTGTTTCTTAGTGTCCTAAGATGTGCAGGTTCCAGGATGCGTGGGTAAAATATGTAGGGATATAGGGGTAGGGCCTGGGTGGGATTGTGGTCAGTGTAGACTCGATGGGCCAATGGGCCAAAAAACCTCGTTCTGCAATGTACTTTCTGCACTGTTTATTAGTGGGCGTTGGGTATTCCTGCTTAACACAGTTCAGGAACGGAAGCTACATGTGGAACATGGGGAGGGATAGTCATATTGGAATATTAGTAAAAGAGGATTATAGACCATCAGGAAGTTTCATGTTATAATTAATTTCAGAATGTCTCTGGATCATTTCGCCAGAACTCCAAACACATGCGATAAAGTGATGGAATATATTCAAAGAGAATAGAATTCTGTCAACAATCAATGTTGCTTTAAAATTGTCCAATAATTTCACAGATCGAAGTGTACTGGACAGCTCACTTAGAAAGCGGTGGCTGCCTTGTTTACGTATAAGATATATTTCTGTTACAATATATTCCAGGCGGCAAAATGATATCCAAAATGTGGATGTGGAAAATGTGTGTGAGAGATGTATGTGGAACATGTGTGTGTGTGTCAGAACTGGCTCCGAAATGAAGCCAGTAGCGACGGCACGGAGCAATGTAAAGGCAGAGGACGAAGAGATCAGAGAAAAGTTGTGTCAGCTCCCGGCTCCTCCAGCCTCTCTGTGTTTCTCTCTCCTCACAAACTCTCCCACTGCAATTAAAACAGGACACTCCAGATTTCCAGACTGAAAACAACTAGTAGCTGAATACTTCCTGTTGAGAAAAATTCCATCTGAATTCAGGGCAGTAACTTCCATTTCAACCCGTCTGACTTAGAATTCGTTTGTCGACTGAACCCTCGAAATCAACCAAAATTTAACCCTACATTCGCTCCTCAGCTCTGAGCAGGAGAGCAGCGCGATTCAATAATAGGAAAATCTTTTGATTTGACACAAGAAGGGCTGGAAAATCTGAAGCTGAGTGTGGACACACAAACACTAACATTAGTCTAACCCAGCCGCCCTTTCAACACCCTCTCGTTGACGCAATAAACACATCTGCACATTGACAGATCAAAGTGTGTCTCAGATTGACAGCTTTCAAGACAGACTTTCCCTCCTCGCTCTGTGCTGTGGATTCTCGGGGATTAGTTGGAGTTTCCCAGCTCAGTAACTGTGAAACCCTCTGAGGCCGGCGATGCTCACAGTGTCTGTTCCCCAGATTCAGCGGGCTGCAGCCAATCAGAGCTGTGCCTGGGTTAATCCAGAGCTGGTTGGAATGATGATATTTTGTTTCAGATTCCAGCAAGGGCAATATTTTGCTTATATCCTGACAAGAAATATGTTTTTTTTCTCTCCAAAATGCTGGAAGTTTCAAAGTGGTTTGCAGGTGAGATGTACTTCCTTAATTATATTGTCTTCTTATTGCTCGAGATACAGTTGTGGATTGAGCAAACACATAAAGTATTTTAAAGTATTGTATCCATCATAATGTGAAGATGTGTTATTTCGGGAACAATCAACTTTATCCGGGTACAAAATCCAACGACTGATGAGAAAAAAGTGCCTTAATCCTGAAGTGATTTGAACACGCAACTTTATGACCTGGAGCCAGACGCGCTACCGTTGCACCACAAGCTCACGGCATTTTATGTCTTTTTATATCTGTGTTATGTTCGGTGAATTCAAAACTCAAACAGCAATTGTCTCCCTCTTTACTTTCTCGGGATTTCCATCGAATGGGAGAGTAACAGCGAAACAAAATTAAAGAGAAAGTAGGAACACAACATTATCCTATAGGAGAAACGTGTTCTTTGTTCAAGAGGTGATTGGAAAAGCAATCATTGTGTGACGAGGTGGCCGAGTGGTTAAGGCGATGGACTGCTAATCCATTGTGCTCTGCACGCGTGGGTTCAAGTCCCACCCTCGTCGATAAAACGCCCTTTTTATTGGTTTCCGTCACACACCCAAAGATGTACGCTGAGGCTGATTGGCAAAATAAATTGTCACTAAATTGTCTCCCCAATTTGGTTCCAATGCAGATTTCCGTAAACATAGACAAGGGTCATGGGTGGAAGTGGGAACGTTAAAATGGCGGCGCCGTCTCCCTGTTTCCCGTGCTGTGTTGTTCTTTGTTCCCTGTCATTCTTTGCGCCAAGCTGCAACATTTATTCCCCAATCCCATAGAACATTACAGCACAGAAACAGGCCCTTTTGGAGTTTGTTAGTGTGCTGAGGCATTTTTCTGCTTAGTCCCACTTACCTGCACCTGAATCATATCCTTCCACAGCCCTCTCATCCATGTACCTGTTCAAGTTTATCTTAAATGTTAAAAAAAAACTCTTCATCTGGCAGCTCATTCCACACTCCCACCACTCTCTGTGTGAAGAAGCCCGCCGGCACATATTTCCTTTAAATTTTCCCCCTTCACCCTTAACCCATGCCCTTTACTTATTTTTCCCAAAACCTCAGTTCAAAAAGCTAGCTTGCATTCATTCTATCTATACCCATCATAATTTTATAACCTCTATCAAAATCGCCCCTCATTCTTCTAAGCTCCAGGGAATAACGTCCGAACCTATTCAACTTTTCTCTGTAACTCGGTTCCTCAAATCCCGATAACATCCTTGTAAACCTTCTCTGCACACTTTCAATCTTATTAATATCTTCCCTGTAATTAGGTGACCAAAACTGCACACAATACTCTAAATTCGGCCTCAGCAATGTCTTTTCCAACCTCACCATAACATTCCAACTCTTGTACTCAGTACTTTGATTTATAAAGGCCAATGTGAAAAACACTCTTTACGACCCTCTCTAACTGTGACGCCACTTTTAGGAAATTGTGTAACTGTATTCCCAGATCCCTCTGTTCTATTACACTCTTCAGTGTCCTACCATTCACCTTGTATGTTCTACCTTTGTTTGTCTTTCCAAAGTGCGATACCTCATACATACCTGCCATTTTCAGCCCATTTTTTTTCTAGCTAGTCCACATCCCTCTGCAACTTTTGTAAACCTTCCTTACTGTCCACTACTCCTCCAATCTTTGTATCATAAGCAAGTTTACTGATCCAATTCACCATATCATCAACCAGATCATTGATACATATGACAAACAATAATGGACCCGGCAAATATCTCTGTGGCACACGACTAGTCACAGGCCTCCACTCAGAGAAGCAATCCTCCACTACCACTCTCTGGTTTCTGCCATTGAACCAATATCTAATCCAATTTACTACCACTCCATATTTACGTAGTTACTGACCCTTCCTAACTAACGTCCCTTGTGGGACCTTGTCAAAGTCCTAATTGAAGTAAATGTAGGCAACATTCACTGTATTCCCTTCATCCACTTTCCTGGTAACTTCCTCGAAAAATTCTAATAGTTTAGTTCAACATGACCTGTGACATGATAGAGGTTCAGCGCATTTCACCTGGCGAATAACTCAGCCAACACCTCTGGATTCATTTTCACATCGGTTCACTTTGTTCTTGAAGGGTCCGACTTCTCAGTTTTGCTTCTCATTTAAAAAAAACAAGGAAACATAGAAAAACTACAGCACAATAGAAGCCCGTCGTCCCCCAAAGTTGTGTCAAACATGTCCCTACCTTAAGATTACTAGGCTTACCCATAACCCTCTATCTTACTAAGTTCTACGTACTTATCTAAAAGTCTCTTAAAAGATGCTATCGAATCTGCCTCCACCACCGTTGCCAGCGGCCATTCCACACACACAGCTCTCTCTGGGTGAAAAACTTACCCCTGACATCTCCTCTGTACCTTAAATCTTGTCCTCGTGTGGCAACCATTTCAACACTGGCAAAAAGCCTCTGACTATCCACTTGATCAATACCTCTTAACATCTTATACACCTCTATCAGGTCATCCTTCGTCTCTCCAAGAGGAAAAGGCCCGAGCTCCTTCAGCCTATCCTCATAAGGGATGCTCCCCAATCCAGGCAACATCCTGTAAATCTCCTCTGCACCCTTTCTATGCCTTACTCATCCTTCCTGTAATGAGGCGACCAAAACTGTGCACAGTACTTCAAGTGAGGTCTGATCAGAGTCCTATAAAGCTGCAACATTATCTCTCGACTTGTAAACTTAATTCCTCGATTGATGAAGACCAGGACACAATATGTCTTCTTAACCACTGCTTGAGCCTGCGCAGCTGTTCTGAGCGTCCAGTGAACTCGGACCTCAAGATCTTTCTGATCTTCCACACTGCCAAGAGTGCTGCCATTAATATTATATTCTGTCATCGTACTTAACATGCCAAAATGAACTACTTCACGCTTATCTGGGTTGAAGTCCATCTACCCCTTCTCCGCCCAGCCTTGCATCCTATCAATATCTCAGTGTAACTTCTGACATCCCTCCACATTATCCACAACACCTCCAATCTTTGTGTCATCAGCAAACTTACCAAACCATTTCATCCACTTCCTCATCCAGGTCATTTCTAACAATCAGAAGGAATGAGGGTTCCAGAACAGATCCCTGGGGCACTGCACTGGTGACCGATCTCCGTGTGGAATATGACCCATCTATAACCACTCTTTGCCTTCGTGGGCAAGGCAGTTCTGGA
This sequence comes from Sphyrna mokarran, assembly GCA_024679065.1. NCBI lineage: Eukaryota > Metazoa > Chordata > Chondrichthyes > Carcharhiniformes > Carcharhinidae > Sphyrna > Sphyrna mokarran. The sequence goes on along the minus strand of JAGIQG010000039.1, from coordinate 12,822,285 downwards.
TCCACAAAACAATGTCCCCTTCGATCCTATTCCCCCTCACTTTCTCAAATGCCTTGCTGAAGTCCATATATACTACATCTATAGCTCTTCCTTCATTAATGTTCACTCACATCTTCAAAAAAAATCAGTCAGGCTCGTAAGGCATGATCTGCGTTTGAAAAAGCCATACTGGCTATTCTTAATCATACTATACCTCTCCAAATGTTCATAAATCCTGCATCGTAGGATCTTCTGCATCAACTTACCAACCACTGAGGTTCGACTCACTGTTCTATAATTTCCAGGACTATCTCTACTCCCTTTCTTGAATAAAGGAACAGCATGCACAACATTCTCGTCTGAGGTGTGAATCCTCTGGTTAAATCACCACCAATCAGCTCTCCGCTTTACTGGCCCCGAGAATTGACAAGATTTCCCTATTTTTATATTCATTCCCTTCGAAATATAATCCAAAATTTCACTTGCCTTCCTAAAACCAAAATATATGTGAGCTGAATTGTGTCATTCGACCCATCGAGTCTGCTCTACTATTGAATCATGACTGGTAAAATTCGGAACTCCATGCTGCAATATTTTCACTGTAACATTTCACCCCGTCACCAGTCAATAATTTATTCGATAGATAAATCCACTTGGGAGCAGCTGAGGAATCTTCGCTGTGGAGGACAGAAAAACACTCCAGTAATAGCTGTAAATCAGAAGGTGGAAGGGAGAGCAGAACTTGGTGAAATTACAATGATGAGGGTAGCTTTACTGGGGAAGTTGTTGGAGGTGCGGACTGACGAGTGCCTGGATCCACATATACATCATTCGATGCTCTGAAAAGAGGTGACAAATTAGATATTGGATGATATTGTGCTCATTTCCCAAAATTCCACAGGTTCTGCAAAATCATAGAATTATTTTATCCATACGGTGCAGAAAGAAGCAATTCGGTCCATCGAGGCTACACCCACTCGCCATAGATCATCCCACCCGGTCTCTATCCCTATACGCCCACATATTATCTTGCTGGTCACTCTAACCGACACATTTTGGGACACTAAGGGAGAATTATCGTGACCAAACATCAGAATAACCCAAGAAAGAAGAAAGACAGATGAAGAAACTCCATTGGCCAGTTAGGCAGAACCTGTCATTTAGCAGATGTTGGCATCAGTCTCGAAGGAGATTCTGGCTGAACAGTTAGCAAAACAGGCCAGTTTTGTTTAACAGATAATTGCAGTTCTTTGAACCAGAGAAATGCTTGTGAATGAAGGGGAATCTGAAGGTGTGCTGCAATTGGATTTTCAGAAAACATTAAAGATTACATCCGTCAAATTTACTTTTGAGAAATTAAAAAAAAACTCATGCTGTGGGAGGTAACATATTAGGCTGGATAGAAGATTGATTGGCTGGAAGAAAACAGGGAGGATGCAGAAATGTCTCTTTTTGTTCTGATTGGCAGAATGCGCCGACTGAAATCACATCCAGGGCTCTGTCCGGGGGACTCAAGCTTTTGTAATTTCCATCATGCTTTTGGTGGAAGGAGTGGGTAAATGGTAGCGAAAGTTACAAATGACACACAGGTAGGGAAGTGATTCGTGAGGAGGATAGAAGGAGTTTGCAGATGGATATAGGTAGCTTGAGTGAGCGGTCAATATCTCGGCACCTAGAATATATTGTCAGATAATGTGAAGTTGCTCACTTTGGCAGGAAGAACAAAAAAAAACAGAGAATTAGTTAAACATAGACCGGTTACAGAATGCGGAGGCGCAGAGGAATCTCCTTGCTTCAGTGCAGGGGTCACATTAGTGTTATACATAAAATAATGGTTATTGGAGGGTAGACGGGAATATGGAAATTGAAAAAACAAACAGATCAGCCATAATCATATTGAATGGCAGGCCAGGCGGGCCGAATGGAATACTTCTGCTCTTATTCCCTATGTTCGTGTGTCTGTATTCTGGTTGTGGATTTCCCCTCAAATGGATTGCTGAAACACACGATTCAGTGGGAATACCAAAATGAAACTAAAATATGGGACATAAATTAAATCGTGGGATTCTCAGCTCTGTCAAACTGTATGGTCTTCAGACAAGGTGACAACTGACGGCATTCAGTCAGTTTCCTGAATCGACAGCATGGATTCTGGTGTATCCGATCCCAGAGACCCACAACAGTTTTAATGATCTTAAATTTAGTGATTGTTTTTCCTCATGTCCTGCAGTGATACGTTCTCTGCAACGACTTCTCGGGAACTCTAATCTGCTCCTGATTTCACTTATTCTCAGAATATACTTTGGAGAAAAATGAAAATAAACCCTGGGCTTGTCTGGGATTTGAACCCCGGACCTCTCGCATTTTGATGCCGTGACCCGAAGTGAGAATAATACCGCTGGACCAACGAGCCAACCGCCAGAGCCTGTGAAATGAAAACATCTTGTCAAGTCTCCCATAGCTTATTAGGCATCTTTTTGGAACAACATTGTAAAATCAGGAATGTTACCGAACAATGTTCCATTTAACTGTCGGTTCTGGTGAAGATCAGAAGCAGTGATATCAGTCTTCACCATTCGGCAAGTCGACCTGCGGTTGTAACTCGCCAGTCGCGTCGGTAATCTCATTGTGACAGCAGGATTTGATTTGATATGATATAATTTATTTTTGTCACATGAACTAGTATACAGTAAATGTGTGGTTTCTTGCGCGACAAAGCATACCGCACATAGAGAAGGCAATGAAAAAAAGTCCTCGATGTAATGCCATCTCATCCTTTCTCAAATAAGGTTACCAAAAATGCACGTAATACTCCAGTTGTGGCCTCAAAACGCAATTGAAACAATACTTCTCTACTTTCTCACTCCATTTCTTTTGCAAAACATGCTTACGTTCAATCCGCCGTTTTTAAAATGCTGTACCGCATACTGATTCTGGACAGAGACAGCAGATCCCTCTGGCCAGACAGATTTTGAAACTGCTTTCCAGAAGGATAATAATTTGCCTTTCGAATTTATCCAAACTAAACTCCATCTGCCAATAGCTATCCAACTCCCCGAGCATATCTGTATCCACCTGTTATATTTTTACATCCTCTTCAGAGTCTGCTTTCCCTCAAATTGTACATTATTCGCAAATGTTGTCGTGTTACACTCTATCCCTGCTTGCAGATCATTGATATAGATTGGAAAGTGTTGAGATCCGAGGGCTGGCTCCTGTGACACCCCACTTGTTACCAACCGAAAAGGATCCATTTTTTTCCATTTATCCCGATCCTCTGCTCCGTCAGTCAGCAAATCCTCAATCCAATCGAGTTCTCTCCGCTCACTTCCAGACACCAGAAAATTTTAAGGGAAAACTCGAGCTGCTGTTACCCACAAAAAATAACTTAAAAAAAAACTTACGGTCCACTTCCTACATTCCTGACTCAGTAACACCTCCAGAAACAGCTGCAAAAAGAATTAACTGAAATGATACAGTTTAATGGGGAAAATCAGGTTTGTGCAGCCGTGCACATGACATCCGCTTGTGGTGCAAAGGTAGCGGATCTTACTCCCGCATTATGAAGGTTTCGTGTTCAAATCATGTCAAGCTCCTAGAGCTTATTTTTTCAGTTATTTCCTGGATTATATTTCTGGATAATATTTCCGAAATGATGCATTTCAAAACCATGATTTAAATGATATGTTAGGAATATTTCCGGTTTACAAGCTCAGTTTATATTTCTTTACACAGTTTTATATGGGAGCAATGTGTCAGGGATGTGATGTGTCCATTGTTTGTAAAATCAAAGCAAAGTCCACAGTCCCAGGTGAATCGAAGTGTCTTCAAAGGGGAGAGCTGACTGGCGGTGATTTAACCCAGGATTCACACCTCAGGCGAGGAGCAAGGCTGAGAACGCCCCCTTCATAAATAACCTCGATATTACAGAGAAACAGAGAAGATAGGAGCGGGAGGGAGGCCATTTGGCCCTTCGATCCTGCCCCGCTATTCAGCACGATCGTGGCTGATCGTCCAATCAGCAGTCTAATCCTGTTTTCTCCCCATATCCTTTGACCCCATTCGTCCCAACTGCTAAATCTAGCCGTTGTCAGAACTATCACTTAGTTTGGAATTCTGTCTGTATTTGTCCAGCTCTGGGAGTGTAGGATGGACTCAGGTACAGGACTCTGGCTGCGGTTGATAAAATGGATAGAGACACGTTTTGAATATAATGAGGATGAAGATGGAATTCAAATCGATTTGCGCAGGGCAGGTGGAAGTTTACTGAGTGTATCAGAATGGCCGGAAAGGTTAAGACGCTGTTTTCAGACATCATATTTCTCTGAAGGCGTGTGTTCAAATCCCAATCCTGACGGGGCTTTCTCCTTATCGAGGCGCCATCCAAACCCGTGAAATCTTTCAGCTGGAAGCACAAGGGCAACAGATGCAGAGAAACAACGACCACCTGCAAGTTCCACTCCGAGAGACACACTCCATTCTAACTTGGAAATATATCGCCGTTTTTGTGGCTGTCTCACAACCCTGGAACACCCTCCCTAACAGCACAGTGTGTGTACATACACCATATGGACTGCAGTGGCTCAAGAAAAAACTCAGCACCAAATTAATACGAGATAAGGAATGTGGCCGAGTCCCCGACAGCAACATCCCGTGAAAATGACATTTTGAAAAATCATCTGTGTCGGAGTCCGAGCACATCTGACTTCAGATTAGAAAACTATGTGTGTCAATCAAATCCTGAACGCGGATACTTTATACCAGATGTGTGTCTGACATTATCTGTGGAGAGAGACCAGCTGAGATTGTCCAGCATGTTCAGACTTCAAGACCTCGTCTTTCCTCCAAAATTAAAAAGAACATGAGGCTTGAAATGATCGGCAATTGCACTTACTGTTTCCACTTGATTTGTGTGTTTTATTCATGCATCCATCTCATTCTCTTTCCTGCTAATCCAAAAGTTTTAATTAGGTGGTTAAAGTCGCTGTTTGCTGCATTAAATGGCTCTCCGTATTGAGGAAAATAACTGATCTTGTCAGAACTGAGTTGTCGCCCCGGAAGTGTCAGTGGCAAGTGTACAATGCATTTCGTCGCATGATGTCGCAGTTCCTCATTAGTATAGTGGTTCGTATCCCCGCCGGTCACGCGGGGGAACAGGGTTCAATTCCCCGACGGGGCGTTGATAGCAATTTTATTACGTCAAATTGTCCGTGTGTTGTTCTCTAACTTTGAAAACAGAAACAAAAAAGACTGTTGAGGAATGAAAATTTCAAAAATGCAAATCTTTACATTTGAACCGACACTTTTCGTGACCTGAGATCAATGTTCATTCAATTCATCAGTATTTTGGCTCACCTTTGATCTGGCGATGCCACGGAGTCAAAACGTCGAATACAACCTTGATATTAGCACAATGTCAATAAATGCTGTGACCCGGGTTTGATTCCCGGCTTGGGTCACTGTCTGTGAGGAGTCTCCAATTTAGGGAGAATTTGTTTTGCCGATCAACCTAAGAGCACATCTTTCGGATGTGGGAGGAAACCGGAACACCCGGAGAAAACCCACGCAACACGGGGAGAATGCGCAAACTCCCACAGACACAGGCCCAAATCCATGCATCCATGTGTACAAGATTATGAAGGAAATAGGTACGGTAAAGAGGGTAAGGCATTTTCCTAGGATGGACTCGAATAGCACGTGGGGTCACGAGCTTAGGGTGAGGGGGTAAGATATAATTTGGATGCTAAAGGGAGTTTTTTCACACAGAGGGTGGTGGAAGTATGGAATGCGCTGGCAAGTAAAGTGGTGGAGGCAGGTGCTCTGGAGTTATATAAGAAATACTTAGATGGGCACATGAACAGAATGGGAATGGAGGGGTATAGAAAACTGATTTAAAATAGGGATCATAAGCCTTGGGAGTCCCTGGAAAGTGTATAAATAGATGATGATATTGATGTAATTGTTTTTATCCTACAGCTGCTTTGGTCCACCTTGTTGTCTAACGAGGGGCATACACGCGATGGGTCGTGAGAGGACTGCTCTTAGATTTTTTTCGAGAGGATCCTAGTGCTTCATGTCGTTAGTGTACGCTTGACATGGACCATTTGATGGGCAACACGACAGCTCAGTGACTACCGCTGTGCTGTGCAGATACATGGATTTGGGCTGTGTCTGTGGGAGTTTGCGCATTCTCCCCGTGCTTGCGTGAGTTTTCTCCGGGCGCTCCAGTTTCCTCCCACATCCCAAGGATCTGCTCTTAGGCTAATTGGAAAAACAAATTCTCCCTAAATTGTCTCAAATTTGTTTTTTTAATCCATAGATCTATAAACATGGACAGGGATCGCGGGTAGAGGTGGCAACATCGGGGTAGCGGCGCGGACTCGTTGGGCCGAAGGGCCTGTTTCCCGTGCTGTTTTGTTCTTTGTTCTTTGTTAACTTTCTGTATCTACTCATTTTGAATAGAATGTAGAACATTACAGCACAAACAGGCCCTTCGGCGCACAAGTTGCGCTGATCATATCCATACCTACGGAGCTATAGAACTATTTTTAACTCTCAATGCCATTAAATCTCATGTACTCATCCGGAAGTCTTTTAAACGGCCCCATCGAGTTCGCCTCCACCACCATTGACGGCACCCGATTCCATTCACTCACCACCCTCTGAGTGAACGACTTACCCCTGAAATCTCCTCTTGACTTGCTGCACAGCACCTTAAACCTGTGTCCTCTCGTAACGACCATTTCAGCCCTGGGAAATAGCCTCCGAGAATCCACTCTATCTGTTCCTCTCAACATTTCTCTATCAGGTCGCCTCTCAACTTTCGTCTCTCCTGGGAGAAGAGACCTAGCTCCCTCAATCTATGTTCATAACGCATGCCTCCCAATCCAGCCAACATCTTTATAAATCTCCTCTGCATGTTCTGAATACTTTTCACATTCTTTCTATAGTGAGGCGACCAGAACTGCACACAATACTCCAAGTGGGGTCCGACAAGTGTCTCATAACGTTGCAGCATTACCTCCCAACACCGACACTCAATCCCTCGATTAACGAAGGCCAGTACACCATACGCCTTTTAGACCACATCATCTACCTGTGAGGCCTATGGACCGGGACCCCAAGATCCTTCTGCTCCACAACACTGTCCAGAATCCTACCCTTGATATTGTAATCCTTCATCCCATTGGTCCTGCCAAAATGGACCACTACACATTTATTTGCATTGAAGTCCATCTGCCACTTCTCCGCCCAGTCTTGAATCCTATCGATATCTTGCTACAACTTCTGACATCCCTCCAGACTATCCACAACACCACAATCCTCCGTATCGTTGGCAAAAATCACGAGGATTTTTGGCTCTGAGACTGCTGGAAGCAAACACATTCGATGATAATCGCTGCGAGCAGGGTTAGAACCTGCGCGGGGAAACCCCATTGGATTTCTAACCCAACACCTTAACCACTCGGCCATCGCAGCTGTGCGGTCACCGATTTTGTTTTTATATTCATTCCTGGAATGTGGGTGTCTCTGGCTGGGCCCACAATTATTGCCCGTTCCAAATTGCCCTTGAAGATAGAGGCGTGATAAGTCACCTCAAGGGCAGCTTACAGTCAGCCACATTGCTGTGGGTCGGGGGCCACATGTAAGTCCAGACCAGGTAATAAATAATTCCTTAAAGGGCATTAGTGAACCAGTTGTGTTATTTTAAGCGACTCGATTCATGGTGATTAGATTTTCAATTCCAGATTTTTTATTATTAATGAGACATTTGGCAATTTGCCGTGGTGGTGGTGGTGGTGTGTTTGTGTGTGTGCGTATGTGTGTGTGTGTGTGTGTATGTGAGTCTGAGTGTGTGTGTGTCTGAGTCCGAGTGTGTGTGTGTGCATGTACGTGTGGGTGTATGTATGTGTGTTGTGTGTATCTGTGTGTGTGTGTGTGTGTGTGTGTTTGTATGTGTGTGTGCTTTGTGAGTGTGTGTGTGTGTGGCTGTGTGTGAGAGAGAGAGCGACAGAGATTCTCATATAATCAGTCTCTTTGTGAGTATGGATTAATCTTTTATATCACAAATATTGTAATCCCGTTGCTTTGGCAACTCCTAAGAAGTACTTGTTACTCTGAGACACTGAGGGGAAGTTGATGGATGGGGTTTGGTTTGAAGGCAATGCCACAGGCTGCTGAGTATGAAACCAGCCCATTTTCAAGTATGTGTGCAGGAAAGCGAAGAGTGAACTTGTCCGTTTGAAGATCATAGAAAATTTGTGTCTGGAGCTGGGCCCGAGAGACAAGTTTTGGTTTGTCAATAAATGAACTCCTGTAATGAAGACACAAAATCAGAAAGAGGAAATGTTGGAAATATTCAGCAGCTCCGAAAGCAGCTGTGGAGAGATATTCCTGTCACCAGGATGTAACTGTCTAATTGGATACTTCACATTGCTCAGATCTGACATTCTCAACACCTTCGTGTAAGGAACAGGCAGGGCGGGAATTAGGTCTTTGTTGATTTGAGCAAACAGAGCAATGCAACAATGAGAAGCTCCTCACTCCTGGAGGCTTATGGAAAGATGGGACACAGATACAGGCCTCTGGCTGGGATTCGAAAATGGGGGACAAAAGCACCGAGTTTGAAATGTAAATGTTACAAAGGTGGAATTCAATTCGATTTCTGCACAGATTTTGCACATTTGTTAATGTAGTCAGGATGGTCAATCCGTCTAAGACGCTGTTTTTTTTAGGTCGGAATCTTCTCCAGAAGGGTGGCTTAGAACATTGAACACTACAGCACAAACAGACCCTTCAGCCCACAAATTGTGCCATTTTATCAGTACCTACCATAGACATATATGTAATTCCCAATCCCATTAAATCACATGTACTCATCCAGAAGTCTCTTAAAAGACCCCAGCGAGTTTGCCTCTACCACCACTGACGGAAGCCGATTCCATTCACTCACCAACCTCTGAGTGAAAAACTTACCCCTAAAATCTCCTCTGTACTTGCCCCCCAGCACCTTAGACATGTGTCCTCTCGTAGCGACCATTTCAGCCCTGGGAAATAGCCTCCGAGAATCCACACTATCACTTCCTCTCAAAATCTTATGAACCTCTATCAGGTCGCCTCTCAACCTGATAGTGGGTTCAACTCGCACTTCTGACGCTGATATGTTTTCTTCAACGAGGAACCAACAACCCCAAGAAACCTCTCAGCACAAGGGCAGCAAATGCAGAGAAACAACGGCCACCTGTAAGTTCCACTCCGAGACACACATCATCCTGGATTGGAAACATATCACCGTTCCCACGGCTGGCTCACAGTCCTGGAACTCCCTCCCTAACAGCAGTCTACGTGTCCGTACACCACATGGACTGCAGTGTCTCCAGAATGAATTCATCGCCAATTACTCAAAGAAAATTAATTTGGGTAATAAATGTTTCCCCTGCCAGTGACACACATACTCTGTATATATAAAGTATTTTCTTTTTTAAATCACTTCGTGCGACAGAAGGAGCACAGCTGCCTTCAGAGCAGAAAACAGTGTGTGTGAATAACATCTCTACTTTTATATCAAATGTATGTCTGAAAACAGTAAGTGGAACCAGCTCATGTTAAAAGGTTCAATATTTAGTCGTACAGTTCACAGGTTCGCTGCAGTTCTGGCAGTATCTCCTTTTTCACAAATACCATTGGATCTGAAGCGTATTTCCAGCATTCTGCTGAACCCACTCCCAACAGTGCCAGGCTCTGTGGCTTAGATGGTTAAAGCGCCTGCCTAGTAAGCAGGAGATCCTGGGTTCAAATCCCAGCTGGAGCCTTGGTTCTTTCCCAATGATGTTTAGAGTTGCGCGAGTAGCAAATTCCCTTTTTGCTTGTCAGTTTTGTCTTTCCCTTCACAGTGGATAATCTCCAACAATGGAAAAATTACGAGATTCCCCACAAATATCTTGATTGCTTATTGATTTGATCCAGGCATTTTCATCACCTTGAAGTTAAAAAAAAGCTGCAATAAACCCAATGCTGTAAGATCTACCAACACAGATTTTCATCATTTTTTCAGCGAATTTCGAACACAGTCAAATGGTCTGTACAATCCCGACAGTGCTGAAGGAGTCCATTCTGCCCATTGAGTCTGCACTGACAATCCGACAGAGAATTGCACATGGGATCTATCCTCGCAGTATCACACACCCACTCCGCTAATCTACTGATACAAACACCTTGGGGACGAAGGGACAATCTAGCATGGCCAAATCCATTCACCCTCATCACCTTTGGAATGTGGGAGGAAATCGAATCACCTTGTTTCCCGAGATAATTTGTCCAGGTGAATTCAACTTGAACAGAGCTACAGAAGTTTGGCACCATCCAGGATAAAGCATCCCACTTCATTCGCTTCCCATGCAGAGAGACTTGGACAAGTTGCAGAGTTGGGCCGAGAGGTGGCAAAATGGAGTTTAATGTGAACAAGTGTGAGGTAATGCACTTTGGCAGGAATAATAAATGTGTCGAGTATAGGGCTAATGGTAGGATTCTTAATAGTGTTGATGAACAGAGGGATCTTGGTGTATATGTGCATGGATCCCTGAAAGTTGGCAATCAAGTCGATAAGGTTGTTAAGAAGGCATATGGAGTCTTAGCTTTTATTGGTAGGGGGATTGAATTTCGGAGCCGCAACGTCATGTTGCAACTGTACAAAACTCTAGTGCGGCCGCACTTGGAGTATTGTGTGCAGTTCTGGTCCCCACATTATAAGAAAGATGTGGAGGCATTGGAGAGGGTACAGAGGAGGTTTACCAGGATGTTGCCTGGTATGGAGGGCAGGTCTTATGAAGAGAGGCTGAGGGATTTGAGGTTGTTTTCGTTAGAAAGGAGGCGGCTAAGAGGGGACCTTATCGAAACATATAAGATGATTACAGGTTTAGATAGGGTGGACAGTGATAGCCTTTTTCCTAGGATGGAGAAAGCTAGCACGAGGGGACACAGCTTCAAATTAAGGGGTGATAGTTATAGGACGGATATCAGAGGTAGGTTCTTTACCCAAAGGGTGGTTCGGGAGTGGAATGCCCTGCCTGCAGCAGTTGTAGATGCGCCAAGTTTGGTGGCGTTTAAGAGGTTAGTTGATAAGTTTATGGAAGAGAAGGGAATGGTTTAGTTTGGAGGGTCATTGCTTTTTTTTCATAATTGGTCGGCGCAACATCGAAGGCCGAAGGGCCTGTTCTGCGCTGTAATATTCTATGTTCTATGTTCTATGATGTAGAACAGAGCAAGTGCTTTGAGTTTGTGGCGCAACAGGAGAGAGTCTGCCCTCCCAGTGAAGGGTTGTGTGTCCGAATCACGGAACGTTTCTGTGTCGGTCTTTTGATTTTAGTTGCTTGCGATTGTTCCTGAAAAAATGACAAATTCCAAAACTGTGATAGAACTGAAATTTTAGACATGATCCGATTCGCATGCTTAGTTATTTTTTTCCATAAAGTTATTTATTTGAACAATGTATAAGAAATATGATTTGTCCATTGTGGGTAAGTTAAAGCGAGGTTCACAGTCCCAATTGTTTCTGGGAGCCATCAATGGGGAGAGCTGACTGGCTGTTATTTAACCAGAGGATTCACCCCTCAGGAGAGGAGCAAGACTGAGAAGGCGGAGCCTTCATGGTCAATAGAACATAGAACATAGAACATTACAGCGCAGAACAGGCCCTTCGGGCCTCGATGTCGCGCCAACCAATTAGGAAAAAGCAATGACCCTCTAACCTAAACCATTCCCTTTTCGTCCATAAACTTATCTACTAACCTCTTAAACGCCACCAAACTTGGTGCATCTACAACTGACGCAGGCAGTGCATTCCATACCCTTCCCACTCTCTGGGTAAATCAATCTCAACTGAACCGGGAATTGATCCCGCGCTGTTGGCGGAATAAACTGTCCTGCCAATGGAGACAAAAGCGCTGGGCTACTGATTACTAAGACCATCACTGTTTCTATTTGAGGGAGCGAGCGTGTAACAGCAGAGGATGGTTTCGATCCATCGACCTCTGGGTTATGGCCCAGCTCGCTTCCGCTGCTCCACACTGCTCTGAAAGTCAATGTGCCCCTGCTTATTACTGCTGCCCGTGAGGCAGGAATCTATTCACTGTCTCTTTTTATTACAAGCAAGGCCCTGCGAAACCCACTCTCGCTGGATAATAACACGTAACATCTCCCCAAATGTAACAGAGAGAGAAAAAAATACACAGTAAAAACTATTAGGTCACATTCACAATGAGACACAGAAAATATTCGAGCAAACCAGCAAAATATTGAGATGGAAAAACCGATAATGTATAAAAAGGGATTTTCTGTTACACAAAGATAGGCCTTGATTTGAAATGTATGTTCTGTTGTGTAACTGTGCTCTCTGCTGTGTAACTGTTCTCTCTGTTTGGAACTGTGTCTCTGCCGTTGACACATCTTCACTGTGGTTCTGACAAATTCTTCACTGTTGTGTAAATGTGTTCCCGGTTTGTAAATATCATCCGAATTGAGCAGAATTTTTCTTTTTGTGTGAAGTGCTCTCTGTTATTCTGTGAAGATGAATTTTGTGGAAAATAATCGACCGAAATTTCAAGGCCGCCATTTCTGACGCTTCTTTTGAATTCCAGATTTGTTTCGGCCTTCTCCTGTTTCTGTTTTCTATCCATGTGCCCATGTGTTAAATCAGTGAATTTGAATTTCACCAACTGCCGTGGTGGGATTTACTCCGTGTCCCCAAAGATTAGCGTGGGCCTCTGGATTACCCGCCCAGTGACATAACATTTCATCCCTGTAATAAAAACCGTTCATTCAGTTCAGCATTAAACCTCTTCCTGAGGAGATCAGAATTCCTGCCACAGAATTTCAATCACCCAATTCATACAAAGCATTTTGTTCCAGTTTGGAACATTAACAATGTAACCAGATCAAAGATACATTGTGGAATAGTTCTGATCTAAAAACACGAAGATAAGTGAGAATTAAATGAACAAAATTACAAGGAGAGTAATTCTGAGAAAGGTGTTCAGAACAAACAGTGGATTTCAGTTAACGGACAAGTGCTCGGTTTTCAGGAGGTTCCACCAGATCTCTATAGAAAGAGACGAGACTCGAACTTGCAATTGTTAGATGGCAGTATGGAAAGCAGCATAATTAATCACTTTATCAACGCAGTGTTGCTGTTTGTGGAGTTTGTGGAATATTCCTTGTTCAGTCCTGTTCGGTCACTTCCCCCGCCTTCCACTCCCCATCAATTTTCTCTTTTACTGCTGCATCGATGACTGTATCAGTGCCGGTCCTGCTCTCATCTGCACCTGGACAAAAAAAGGCTACTTTCCTTCTAATTTCCATCTTCACATTGTCCATCTCTGACACTTCCCGACCTTTCCTTGACCTCTCTGTCTCCAATTCTACACAAACTGACCACCTGTAATTAAAACCTCACCGACTCACACATCAAGCATTCCTCACAAATATCTGTACTATTTATTTACACCATCCAGGTATATTCATCATTTGCAGAAAAAAATGCAATAAAGCAAATGCTGTAAATTCTACCAAAAGCTTTCCATTTTTTTTTCCGCAGGGAATTTCTAACACAGTGGAATGGCCTTAGAGTCATACAATCTCAATAGTACTGAAGGAGACCTTTCTGACAACCGAGCTTATACCGAGTCTTCAACAGAGGACCGCACACAGGACCTATCCCCGCGGCGCCACCAATCCACCCAGACAATCTACCTATACAAACACCTTGGGGATGAAGGAGCAATCCAGCATGGCCAATCCACCCAACTTGCTCATCTTTGGACTATGGGAGTAAACCAGATCACTTGGTTTTCTGAGGTAACTTGCCTGGGTCAATATAGCTTGAACAGCACTGCACCATCCAGGACAAAGCATCTACTTCATTCGCTTACCACACATAAAAATTCACTCCCTCCACTCCCGACACACAATGACAGCAGTGTGCACCATCTACACGATGCACTGCAGCAACTCAGCAAGACTCCTTTTCCAGCAGTTTCCAAACCCATGACTACGAAAGCCTGGAAGGGCAAGTGCAGCAGACACATCAGAATAACACAACTACGTTGCAGAGTACCGATATTTATTTATTGATTTGTAAATTGTTGTTGTTGCATATGTGTGTTCTTTAAGCTTTTCTTTATCTTCCAAAAGAAGTGAAATATCGACTTGAAAAAGATGTTCCTATTTTTAACCCAAACAGGGAATGCTGTATCAAAATTTAAGAACGCCTCTCGGGTTTGCGATTTATTCTCGAGTCAGTGGTTTCCCTGGGAACCAGAAACAGCATGGGGAGATGGCAGAGCAGGAAATGTCGGTGCCGAAGCTGAATCGCATCAATGAAGCAGCAAACTGTTTGCTACGAATCTGATCAAAAATCCGACTGTGGTGGGACTCGAACCCACAATCTTTGAACTGCTAATTTAATCATTTAAAAGTCCAACGCGCTTTCCATTGCGCCACAGAGCCATGCGCTTGAAGTTAATTTCCTTGTCCATATATGGATTTTTGACAATATAGAAACTGTTCGTAAGTTCAACAATCTGATAGTTTCAACGTCAAGAAGTGTTAAGAATATAGTGTTACAGACATAACTAGGGTGTAGAGAAAGATCAACTTAATGCGAGATAAGTCCATTCAAGGAACATCTGCGAATTCAGATGTTCAGGATCCAGTCACAGAGGGAGGTGCCGAGGTCCAGGACACAGAGTTTGGAGATGAGTTTTGTGGGAATAACACAGTGTTGAAGGCTGAGCTGTAGCCAATAAACAGGAGCCTGACATAGTGTCCTTGTTATCTAGATATTCCAGGATTCAGTGCAGGGCCAGGGAAATGGTGTCTGCCGTGGACATTTTGTGCCAATTGGTATCAGCATGTTAGACGGCTCGACACTGTCTTGTGAGATGTTCAAAGGTTGTGGATCCAAAACTCATCAGAGTCACTTTCAGGTAAAATGTGAAGAAATTAGGAACTGGTGTGTCAATCTCCTCAGAGAAATAAAACTGCCGCCTGGAACTTCACAGAATGCCTACAGTGTAAAAGGATGTCACTCAGCCCATCAAGCCTGCACCGACAACCATCCCACCCAGACTGTATCCCTGTGATCCCACATGTTTACCATACTAATCCCCCTGGCACTAAGGGGCTATTTAGCATGGCCAAACCAGTTTATACAGCATTAATTTTCACAGCTGCCCTGCCAATTCTGGAAAGACAAAATCTTACCACCGGTGTCTACCTTGAAGCTCCGGAAACCATATTTTTGCAGGGTGGCAAACTCGTGTCCAAAGCTGGAAACCTGACTTGAATTAAGTTTCTCGGAGGATGAGAATGGTGGGAATGTGGAATTATTCTGGAATATTCACCCTTGTGTGTCCAAACTTCATCTTGGTTCCGTGAACTCCAAAACGAACCAGCACTTTGGGGGCCAGACGAAATATACCATTGACGAGGATGGGATTTGAACACACGCGTGCAAAGCGCAATGCACTGGCAGCCCATCGACTTAACCACTCGGCCACCTCGTCACAGAATCATTTGGCACCAAACTTTGACAAAAGGTCATCTGGACTCGAAATGTCAGCTCTTATTTCTCCTTGCGGATGTTGCCCGAGCCGCTGAGATTTTCCAGCGTTTTCTTTTTTGACTTTTCACCAAACCAGCTCTTCTGTTTTAACACCCGCAACAAAGAACATATTTCTCCCGCAGGATAATGTTGTGTTGCTGTTCACTTGTTAATCTCGGTTCGCTGTTACTTTTCTATTCCATGTCGAACCACAGAAAGTAAAGAGGGAGACAGTTCCATTCCCTGGTCTCAGTTTGATTTTGAATTTGCCGAACATAACCCGGATATAAAAGATGGCAAACAGTTTGAGCTTGTGGCGCAACGGCAGCGCGTCTGACTCCAGATCAGGCGGTTGCGTGTTCAAATCACATCAAGCTCAGGAACGTTTGTTTTTGAGTCGGATTTTCTTTATGGATAAAGTTGCTCGCTTGGTAAAGTTAATTGCTTGCGATTGTTCCCGAATGACAAATTTCAAAACGGTGGTAGAAATGAAATTTTAGGGATGTTTCCTGTTCGCATGCTCAGTTTTTTTTTGCAATTTTATATCTGAAACAATGTATCAGAGTTATGAGGTGTCGATTTCTTGCAAAGTTAAAGCAAGGTCCACAGATTCAGATGTTTCTGTGGGTCATCAAAGGAGAGAGCTGACTGGTGGTGATTTAACAGGATATTCATACCTCAGGAGAGGAGCGAGGCTAAAAACAATCTCAACCGATACAGCAATTGATCCCCAGCTTTTGGCTGAATAAACTGCCCAGCCAACTGAGCTAAACATTTATTTGATGAAAGGGGAACCCTCCGAAAGTTCATGCTACCAAATAAACCTGCTGGACTTCAACCTGGTGTTGTCAGACTACTTACTGTGAACCTGGGATAAATGAGCTGTGTTCCCCGTAAATGAAAACCAAGATGATGAAGCAAATATACTGTCGAGAAAACTCAGACTTGACTTTGGGCAGCAGCCGA
This sequence comes from Sphyrna mokarran, assembly GCA_024679065.1. NCBI lineage: Eukaryota > Metazoa > Chordata > Chondrichthyes > Carcharhiniformes > Carcharhinidae > Sphyrna > Sphyrna mokarran. Next base: position 12,805,742 of record JAGIQG010000039.1, on the reverse strand, counting down.
ATGTTACTATTTAGTGTTAAGGGGAACATTCCAAGCAGCTGCGACGGCTGAGTGGTTGAAGCGTTGAATTTGAAATCCAATGGGGATTCCCGCGCAGGTTCGAATCCTGCTCGCCGCGCATCTGAAGCCAGTCTTTAAAGGTTGCAATTTGTTTTGTGGGTTAACCACTGAAAAAAAAGTGTTATAGTTCGTTCTGAGGTCGCACAGTGGTTATCACTGCTGCTTCACAGGTCTGGGGACCTGGATTCCCGGCTCAGGCCGCTGTCTGTGTGGAGTTTGCAATTCTCCTCGTGTCTGCGTGGGTTTCTTCCCACAGTCCAATGACGTGCGGGTTAGGTTGATTGCCCATGCTAAAAATTATCCTTCATGTCCTGAGATGAGTAAGTTAGAGGGATTAGTGGATAAAATATGCAGTGATATCGGGGTCGGGCCCAGGTGGGATTGTGGTCGGTGCAGACTTGGATAGGCCGAATGGCCTCTTTCTGGGCTGTAGGATTTCTATGAGAACATGATAACAAATGATGGTTTTGATTCATTGACCTCTGGGTTATGGGTCCAGCTTCTGCTGCATCACTCTGCCCCGAAAATTACCACTTCCTGCCTGTCCCTCTTGCGCGGGCGAGCAGAAACTATTCATTGTGTTTTTATTTCAAACAGGATGTGTTGGGAAGCTCACTCTAGCTGGACAATAACACTGAATATCAGCCCGAATGTAACAGAGATAGAAAGACACACAGCAAAGCAGTAAGAGATGATCAGGACACACAGAGTGATAGACAGAGAAGGTACGAACAAAACAGCAAGATACTGAGATGGAAAACAACTGATTATGTTTGAAAAGGGATTTTCTGTTACACAAAGATAGGCCTTGTTTTAAAATGTAATTCATGTGACTGTTCTCTCGCTGTGAAACTGTTCAATCTGTTGTGAAACTATGATTCTGCCGTTGACAGATCTTTGCTGTGGTTGTGTTAAATCCACCCTGTTGTGTAAATATATCATAATGTATAGGAGCAGAATTATGTCACTTGGCCCTTTGAGTCTGCTCCACCATTCAATCACATATTTCCCTCATTTCCATTATCCTGCCCTTTCCCCATGACTCCTGAACCTTTTCTTAATGAAAAGGGCACCATGACAGCTCAGTGACTATTGCTGTAGCTGTGCAGACACTTGGAATTGGGCCGGTGTCAGCGGGAGTTTGCGTGTTCTCCCCGTGGTTGCGTGGGTTTTCTCCGGGCGCTCCGGTTTCCTCCAACATCCCAAAAAATTCGCTCCTAGGCTGATTGGGAAACAAATTGTCCCTACATTGAGACTCTTCCATATTAGGAACAACGTAAAATTAGAATAGGATAATGGAATTGTTACTATATAGTTATGACGGCGGCGCGGGCTCGTTGGGCCGAAGGGCCTGTTTCCTGTGCTGTGCTGTGTTGCTCTAAAAAAAACCCCATCTATCTCTGTCTTAAAAACACTCAATGACCTGACCTTCACAGCCGTTTGCAGCAAAGAGTTCCACAGATTCATCACTCTCTGGCTGAAGAAATTTCTTCTCATTTCTGTTTTGAAGAATCCGCTCTTTCGCCTCAGACTTTGCCCTCTGTTTCTAATGTTTTTCTACCAGTGGAATCATCATCCCCATGCCCACTCTAACCGGGCCTCACGGTACCCTGTAAGTTTCAGTAAGATCCCCCACATCCTATTAAACTCCAAGGAGAACAGATCCAGAGTCCTCCGCTGTTCCAAAGATGACAAACTCTTCATTCCAGTGATCATTCTTGTGAACCTCCTCTGGATCCTTTCCAAAGCCAGTGAATTTTCCTTAGATACGGGGCCGAAAACTGCTCACAATATTCCAAATGGAATCTGACCAGATTCCCGTTTGTGTTAATATGAACCATCCGGAGCAGAAGTCTTTTTTTTCCTGTTCTGTAAAGGTATTTCTTGTTGTGTGAAATGTTCTGTCTTGTTCAGTGAAGATATTTTCTGTGGAAAACAATGAACAGGAATTTCAAATCCGCCATTTCTGAGGCTTGCTTTCAAATCCAGACTTATTTCGGCCGAATGGCCTACTCCTGTTTCTGTCTTTGATCAATGATTCTGTGTTTCAAATCAGTGAATTTGAATTTCACCAGCTGCCGTGGTGGGATTCACTCCGTGTCCCCAAAGATTAGCGCGAACCTCGGATTACCAGCCCAGTGACATCACCTTTCATTCCTGTAAACAAAAACAGTTCATTCAGCTCAGCATTAAACCTCTTCCTGAGGAGATTAGAATTCTCTCCACAGAATTTCAATCACCCAGATATGGGGGGTTGTTCGGAGCTAAAATTGTTTTAAAATTGAATTGACAAAATAACAAGGACATGCATTCTGAGAAAACACCCTACAATATTTGGAAGAAAATATGGACTTAATATGACGTGGGAGATCGGTTCCCAGGAAGTTCCACCAGAAACAATTACAACAGGACTCAAACCTGCAATTTTCTGATACCATCACGACAAACAACAAACTCAGATGCTTTATCCATTGGAGCCACGTGGTCAGCTCATCGCTTCTTCACCTGATATTAGTACCATGTGAATAAATACTGAGGCAATATTATTTTTGTTCTATCTTTCGATGATCCTAAATCCCTGAAAATACGAGGGGAAGCTCCAGCTGCCATACGTAGTATTTTTTAAGGTAAAAGTGCCTTTCGCTCTATTGTGAATGCTGAAAATGTCGTGATTTTCAGAAGGCTTCACAGAATCATGAAAACCTTACAGTTCATAAAGACGTTGGTACCCACGGAGTCTGCACTGATCACCATTCCATCCAAACCCTACCCCAATAGGCCTACGTATTTGCCCCTAATCCCACTAATTTACCCATCTCAGGGCATTCAGAGGCAATGCCTGCCATGCCGCCCAATATCTTCCAGTTTGACGAATAGAAGGTTAAACTGGCCCGTACGGGAATCGAACCCTCGACCTGGGCGTTATTAGCACCACGCTCTAACCAACTGAGCTAACTGGCCACAGGTGAGTTAACGGCCAAGGACGATTTTCGGGGCGGCATGATAGCATCGTGGATAGCACTGCTGCTTCACAGCTCCAGGGACCTGGGTTCAACTCCCGACTCAGGAACGCAATCAACAATCAATAAATATAACAATAAATAAATATTAGTGTCCGATCTTGGAGGTATTTTTCATTTGTTTCTATTGCCTTTGGACTTGCAAACTGCAATGATCTTGGGTTTGGAAGGTGCTGACAAAGGAGACCTGGTGAGTGCATTAGTGCGTCTTTAGATGGTGCACACTGCTACACCTGTTCTTCGTGATAGATGGACAGAAAGCTTCTGGATTGGAAGAGGATGAAGTGTGTTGCCTTGGATGGTTTGAGGGTTTGAAGTTGGATAAGTCCCCTGGGCCGGACGGGATTTACCCTAGGATTCTCTGGGAGGCAAGAGAGGAGATTGCAGAGCCTCTGGCTCTGATCTTCAGGTCCTCGTTGGTTACGGGTGTGGTTCCGGAGGACTGGAGGATGGCGAATGTGGTCCAATTGTTTAAGAAGGGGAAGAGAGACCTTCCTGGGAATTATAGGCCAGTGAGTCTTACTTCTGTGGTGGGCAAGGTATTGGAGAGAATTATTAGGGATAGGATTTATAGTTATTTAGAGAGGAATGAATTGATTGGGGATAGTCAGCATGGTTTCGTGAAGGGTAGGTCATGCCTTACTAACCTCATTGAGTTTTTTGAGAAAGTGACCAGAGAGGTGGATGGGGGTAAGGCGGTTGATGTAGTATCTATGGACTTTAGTAAGGCTTTTGATAAGGTGGCCCATGGAAGACTTCTACAGAAAATGCAGATGTGTGGAATAGAGGGTGATTTAGCTAATTGGATTAGAAATTGGCTGGCAGATAGAAGACAGAGGGTGGTGGTTGATGGGAGATATTCATCGTGGAGTTCGGTGACGAGTGGTGTGCCTCAGGGGTCTGTTTGGGGCCCCTGCTGTTTGTAATTTTTATAAATGATCTGGATGAGGGTATTGAGGGATGGATCAGTAAATTTGCAGATGACACTAAGGTCGGTGGAGTGGTAGATAGTGAAGAGGGGTGTTATAGTTTACAGAGTGACTTGGACAAGTTGCAGAGCTGGGCCGAGAGGTGGCAAATGGAGTTTAATGTGGAAAAGTGTGAGGTAATGCACTTTGGCAGGAACAATAAAAGTGTAGAGTATAGGGCTAATGGTAGGGCTCTTAATAGTGTTGAGGAACAGAAGGATCTTGGTGTATGTGTCAATAGATCCCTGAAAGTAGGCAGTCAAGTGGATAAAGTTGTTAAGAAGGCATATGGAGTCTTAGCCTTTATTGGTAGGGGGATTGAATTTAGGAGCCGCAGCATCATGTTGCAGCTGTACAAAACTCTAGTGCGGCCGCACTTGGAGTATTGTGTGCAGTTCTGGTCGCCACATTATAAGAAAGATGTGGAGGCATTGGAGAGGGTACAGAGGAGGTTTACCAGGATGTGCCTGGTATGGAGGGCAGGTCCTATGAAGAGAGGTTGAAGGATTTGAGGTTGTTTTCGTTAGAAAGGAGGCGGCTAAGAGGGGATCTTATTGAAGCATATAAGATGATTAGAGGTTTAGATAGGGTGGACAGTGATAGCCTTTTTCCTAGGATTGAGAAAGCTAGCACGAGGGGACACAGCTTTAAATTAAGGGGTATGAGTTATAGGACGGATATCAGAGGTAGGTTCTTTACTCAAAAGAGTGATTAGGGAGTGGAATGCCCTGCCTGCAGCTGTTGTAGATGCGCCAAGTTTGGTGGCGTTTAAGAGGTTAATTGATAAGTATATGGAAGAGAAGGGAATGGTTTAGTTTGGAGGGGCATTGCTTTTTATTTTGGTCGGCACAACATCGAAGGCCGAAGGGCCTGTTCTGTGCTGTATTGTTCTATGTTCTATGTTCCATGTTCTAAGTCCTCATCAAACTTCCTTTCTGTCACTGTGATACAGTCTTTGACTAATAATGCCACTCCTCCCACCCCCGCCTCACCTTCTAACTCCTTCTCTACTCCCACTGAAGCATTTGAACCCCGGAACCTGCAACATCTATTCCTTTCCCTGCTCTATCTATGTCTCTGAAATGGCCACAACATCGAAGTTCCAGGTACTGATTCAAGCTGCAAGTTCCTCCCCCTTATTGCCAATACTTCTTGCATTAAAGTACACTCAATATATTTCCAAGTCAGGATGGTGTATGTCTCTCTCGGAGTGGAACTTGCAGGTGATCGTTGTTTCTATGCATCTGCTTCCAGGTGGGAGATTTCGCGGGTTGGGATGGTGCCTGGCACAGGAGGAAAAAGCAATACCAGGAGTAGAATTTGAACCCACAACGCTAGAGAAGACCGCAACCTTAACATAGCGCCTTTACACCGTTCGGCCCACCTGACTCCCTTAATAGACATCCGAATCTGTACAATTGACTTGAATTCCATTTTCATTGTCATCTCATTTAAAACTCGATGTGCGTTTCCATTGTTCAACCCCAGCTCGAAGTCCGTATCTGAGATCCCCAAGCCGCCCGGGGGTCATTGCTGAATTGCTCTGTTTGCTCAAATCAACAAAGACCCAATTCCCGCCCTACCTGTTCCTTAATCAAAAGGTTTTGAGGTTGTACAACCTGAGTAACGTGAAGTACCGAATTGGAGAATTACATCCTTGCGACAGGAATATCTCCCCACAGCTGCTTTCGGAGCTGCTGAATATTTGCAGTATTTCCTGTTTCTGATTTCGTGCCTTCATTTCAGGAGTCCGTTTACTGGCGACCCCAAAACTTTCTCTCGGGCCCAGCTCCAGACACAGTTTTCCTGTGATCTCCTCACAGCCAAGTTCACTCTTCGCTTTCTGACACATACTCAGATTTTCACACTCAGCATCCTGAGGTATTGGCTTCAAACGTCACCCCATCCCAAACCACCCACCAGGGTCACAGGGGTACAAGTGTTTCTTTTTAAATAGGATTTCACAAGTGTAGGGGCAGGACTGTGCCTGTGAGGGAATATAAGTGAATAATCCACACTCAAATACAGACTGATAATGAGTGAATCCCTCTCTCTCTGTCTGTCTCGCGCGCGCGCACACACACGCACACACACACACACACACACACACATACACACACACACATCCCCTGCCACTGCAGATGGTGAAATTCGAAATCAATAAAAAATTCTGAATTAATGACCTTCAATCGATTGTCGTAAAATAAAATTGATTCGATAATGTTCTGTGGGGAAGGCATTCTTACTTTGTCTGGCCTACATGTCACTCCTGACACACAGCAATGCTTTTCATTCTCAACTGCGCTTGGAGTTGACCTGTCAAAGCAGTTGGTTTAAGGGAAATTTGGAGGCGATGGTTTTGTGATGTTATCGCTGGAATCTTAATCCAGAAACTCAGCTAATATTCTAGAGATCCAATTCTGCCATTGCAGCTGGTGAAATTGAATTTAATAAAAAATATCTGTAATTAAGAATCTACTGTTTTTCATGAAATTACTGACCGTCATTAGAAAAACTTATGTGGCAAACTAATGCCCTTTTGGGGAACAAAATCTACCGTCCTTGCCCGGTCTGGCCCACATGTGACTCCAAATCCACAGCAATGTATTTGACTCTCAACTGCCCTCGGGCTGCTAGGTTTGGGCAATAAATGCTCCCAGCCAGTGACCCCCAGGCCTCATGAATGAATAAAATAGTGTCTGTGTCCTATCGGAGTTCTAGCGAAATTTCTGTAGCTCTTTCAAAACCACAGGTCTAAAATATGTTAATGACAATGAAGTATTTTTGAAATGCAATCACTGTCCAATGGCTCAGTCAGCGACGCTAAAAAAAAATACAGCGGCGATTCAAAATGAGGAGATCCATCAACTCGTTTACAATCCCAGAGATTGCAAATACAGAGTGAATTCCAAGATAATTTACGGTTCCGGGAGCTGACTGTCAGAACAAATCGCCTGTACGCGCACAGTTCTACAGACAATATGACACAGATTTAAAGGTAAAGTCAGCATAGTCCCAAATGACCATCCATTGATCCCCATGTCATCAGGGAGGGTTTACTGGTGATGATTTAGTCTAAGGATTATCACACTTCACCCCGAGGGTAAGGCTGAGAATATCTAAAGTGTTCTCTAATAGTTCATCAGCATTTTCTTAGCAGTAAATTTGTATCAGATCCTTGTTTTCAGGTATAACGGCACTTCCAACCCGTCCTACCATCTTCAATGATTTATACAAATGCTCACCCATTTCCCGCGATTCCTGCGCCCCGTTTTGTAATTATACCCTGTATTTTATATTATCTCTCTGTGTTATTCCCACCAAAAGGAATCACTTCATTCTTAATCTGCCACATGTCCTCCCAATGGACCAAACTGTCCGTGTCCTATTGAAATTCTACTGAAATTGATGCAGCTCTTTTCCCAACTACAGGGCGTCCCAAAATATTTTAATAACAATGAAGTATTTTTGAAATGTAATCACCGATCAATTGCTCAACTTTTGGACTGTCTGTTTGACGACGTCAGAAATTTCCATATAGGAATGAGAAATAAACGCTGCAGCTGCGGCTCTGCGGCGCAAAGAATGACATGGTGGAATTCTCATTGTTGTCTGGTGAGATCTTCAAAAATTGTGGTCAGGAGTTCATCAGGGTCGGCTTTTTAGAAGAAGAACAAGTTCTTTTCTACAGAAAATGCAGATGTGTGGAATAGAGGGTGATTTAGCTAATTGGATTAGAAATTGGCTGGCAGATAGAAGACAGAGGGTGGTGGTTGATGGGAGATATTCATCGTGGAGTTCGGTGACAAGTGGTGTACCTCAGGGGTCTGTTTTGGGCCCCTGCTGTTTGTAATTTTTATAAATGATCTGGATGAGGGTATTGAGGGATGGATCAGTAAATTTGCAGATGATACTAAAGTTGGTGGTGTGGTAGATAGTGAAGAGGGGTGTTTTAGTTTACAGAGTGACTTGGACAAGTTGCAGAGCTGGGCCGAGAGGTGGCAAATGGAGTTTAATGTGGAAAAGTGTGAGGTAATGCACTTTGGCAGGAACAATAAATGTGTAGAGAAGAGGGCTAATGGTAGGGCTCTTAATAGTGTTGAGGAACAGAAGGATCTTGGTGTATGTGTCAATAGATCCTGAAAGTAGGCAGTCAAGTGGATAAAGTTGTTAAGAAGGCATATGGAGTCTTAGCTTTTATTGGTAGGGGGATTGAATTTAGGAGCCGCAGCATCATGTTGCAGCTGTACAAAACTCTAGTGCGGCCGCACTTGGAGTATTGTGTGCAGTTCTGGTCGACACATTATAAGAAAGATGTGGAGGCATTGGAGGGGGTACAGAGGAGGTTTACTAGGATGTTGCCTGGTATGGAGGGCAGGTCCTATGAAGAGAGGTTGAAGGATTTGAGGTTGTTTTCGTTAGAAAGGAGGCGGCTAATGGGGGATCTTATTGAAACATATAAGATAATTAGAGGTTTGGTTAGGGTGGACAGTGATAGCCTTTTTCCTAGGATGGAAAAAGCTAGCACGAGGGGACACAACTTTAAATTAAGGGGTATGAGTTATAGGACGGATATCAGAGGTATGTTCTTTACTCAAAGAGTGATTAGGGAGTGGAATGCCCTGCCTGCAGCTGTTGTAGATGCGCCAAGTTTGGTGCGTTTAAGAGGTTAATTGATAAGTATATGGAAGAGAAGGGAATGGTTTAGTTTGGAGGGGCATTGCTTTTTATTTTGGTCGGCACAACATCGAAGGCCGAAGGGCCTGTTCTGTGCTGTATTGTTCTATGTTCTATGTTCTAAGTGTTCAATGCTTTTAGAGAAGTTAAACTGCCGCTCCGAAAATCATAAAATCCCCACAGTGCAGAAGAATGACATTCGGCCCGTCGAGCCTCCCTCACACACCATCCGACCCAGGCAGCATCGACAGAATCTCACATATTGAGTTCACCCTCAATAAAGAGGCAGAGAAGATACATTATCGACGCGGGTGGGGTTCGAACCCACGCGTGCAGAGCACAATGGATTAGCAGTCCATCACCTTAACCACTCGGCCACCGCGTCATGTCATGACTGTCTTTCTAATCATCTCTTGAACAAACAACACATTTTCCTGTTAGCTAATGTTGTGTTTCTACTTTATCGTTAATTTTGGTTCGTTGTTTCTCTTCCATTCGATGGGAATCCTGAGAAAGTAAAGAGGAAGGCAACTCCGGTGTGAGCTTTAAATTCACCCAACATAACAGATGTAAAACGGCAGTTGGAGCTGTGAGCTTGTGGCCCAACGGTAGCGCGTCTGACTCCAGATCAAAAGGTTGCGTGTAGAAATTACGTCAGGCTAATGGAACTCTTATTTCTCAGTTTTTGGAATTTGCCCCTGGATAATGTTGGTTGTTCCCAAAATAAGAAATCTCCACACTATGATAGATATTACATTTTAAAATACTTTCTATCTTTGCTCAATCCACACCTCTACCTCGGGCAATAAAAAGACAATATAATTAAAGCAATGCATCTCAGTTATAAAGCACCTTGAAACTTTTAGCGGTTTTGGAGAGAAAAAAGAAAACACGCACTTCGAGACAAGATAAAAGCAAAATACTGCCGATGATGGAAATTGAAACAACAAATGAAAATGCTGGAAGAACTCAGGGAATCTGACATCATCTGTGGAGAGAGACCAGCTGAGAATGTCCAGTGTGTTCAGACTTCAAGACTTTTTTCCTCCAAAATTAAAAAGAACATGCGGTTTGATATGAACAGCAAACGCGCCTTTCTGTCTCCACTTGATTTGTGTTTCTTTTCATGCATCCATCTCATCCTCTTTCCTGCTAATCCAAAAGTATTAACTAGTTAGTTAAAGCTGCTGTTTGCTGCATTAAATGATTCTCCGTAGTAGGGAAAATAAGTCATTTTGACACATAAAAATGACTTGGAAGAGGGAGTAAGTGGAGTGATCAGCAAGTTTGCAGATGATACAAAGAGGGCTGGACTTGCGGATAGTGAGGAACATTGTCAGGCGATGCAGCAGGACATAGATAGGCTGGTCGCTTGGGCAGACAGATGGCAGATGGAATTCAATCCTGATAAATGTGAGGTGATGCATTTCGGGAGAAAGAATGTAGGGGAGAGGTATATGATAAAGGGTAGACCTATTAAGAGTAAAGAAATGCAGAGGGTCTTGGGGGTGCAGGTGAACAAGTCTCTGAAGGTGGCAGAGCAAGTGGAGAAGGTTGTGTAGAAAGCATATAGTATGCTTTTATAGGAAAGGGTATAGAGTACAAGAGCTGGCCTATAATGTTGCAGTTGTATAAAACGCTGGTTAGACCTCATTTGGAATACTGCACCCAGTTCTGTCGCCTTACTACCGGAAGGACGTGGAGAGTCTGGAGAGAGTGCAGAGGAGGTTCACCAGGATGCTGTCTGGTATGGAAGGTCTAATTTACGAGGAGAGATTAGGCAAATTGGCACTGTTTCTCTTAGAAGGACGCAGACTTAGAGGACATCTAATAGAGGTGTACAAGATTATGAAGGGGAAAGATAGAGTAAACAAGTTTAAGCTTTTTCCTAGGATGGACTCAAACAGCACGAGGGGTCACGGGCTTAGTGTGAGGGGGGTAAGGTATAATTTGGATGCTAGAGGGAGTTTTTTCACATAGAGGGTGGTGGGGGTATGGAATGCGCTGCCAATTGAAGTGGTGGAGACAGATAGTCTGGAGTTATTTAAGAAATAATTAGATGGGCACGTGAACAGAATGGAAATGGAGGGGAAGAGAAAACTGATTTAAACTAGGGATCATGAGCCTTTGGAGTCCCTGGGAAGTGTGTAAATAGATGATACCGATGTACTTATTTTTATCCTACAGGTACTTTGGTACACCTTGTTATCTAACTAGGAGCATACATGCGATGGGTCGTGAGAGGACTGCTCTTGGATCTTTTTTGAGATTATCCTAGTGCATCTCGTCGTTTGTGTACGCTTGACCTGGACCTTGTCAATCAAGTCGATAAGGTTGTTAAGAAGGCATACGGATTCTTAGCTTTTATTGGTGGGGGGATTGAATTTCGGAGCCGCAACGTCATATTGCAAATGTACAAAACTCTAGTGCGGCCGCACTTGGAATATTGTGTACAGTTCTCGTCCCCGCATTATAAGAAAGATGTGGACGCATTGGAGAGGGTACAGAGGAGGTTTAACAGGATGTTGCCTGGTATGGAAGGCAGGTCTTATGAAGAGAGGCTGGGAGATTTGAAGTTGTTTTCGTTAGAAAGAAGGCGGCTAAGAGGAGATCTTATTGAAACATATAAGATGATTAGAGGTTTAGATAGGGTGGACAGTGATAGCCTTTTTCCTAGGATGGAGAAAGCTAGCACGAGGGGACATAGCTCTAAATTAAGGGGTGGTGGTTTTAGGACAGATGTCTGAGGTAGGTTCTTTACCCAGAGGGTGGTAAGGGTATGGAATGCCTTGCCTGCGTCAGTTGTAGATGCGCCAAGTTTGGTGGTGTTTAAGAGGTTAGGAGATAAGTTTATGGATGAAAAGGGAATGATTTAGGTTAGAGGGTCAGCGCTTGTTCCTAATTGGTCGGCGCAACATCGAAGGCCGAAGGGCCTGTTCTACGCTGTAACGTTCTATGTTCTATGTGATGAGCTACACGACAGCTCAATGACTATCGCTGTGCTCAGCAGATACATGGATTTGGGCCTGTCTCTGTGGGAGTTTGCGCATTCTCCCCGTGCTTGCGTGGGTTTACTCCGGGCGCTCCGGTTTCCTCCCACATCCCAAAGATGTGCTCTTAGGCTAATTGGCAAAACAAATTCTCCCTAAATTGTCTCAAATTTGGTTTTTAATTCATACACCTATAAACATAGACAGGGATCACGGGTAGACGTGGGAACATCGGGGTGGCGGCGCGGGATCGTTGGGCCGAAGAGCCTGTTTCTCGTGCTGTTTTGTTCTTTGTTCTTTGTTCTTTCAAATGAGTTGTCGCTCCGGAAGTGTAAGTGGCAAGTGTACAACGCGTATGGCCACGTTGTGTACTGACTCCTCGTTAGTATAGTGATTAGTATCCCCGCCTGTCACTCAGGAGACCGGGGTTTAATTCCGCGACGGCGAGTTTATAGCAATTTTATTGTGCCAAATTGTACTTGTGTTGTTCTCTAACTTTGAAAACAGGAATAAAAGACTGTCAAGAAATGATACTTTCAAAAATGCCAATCTTTATATTTGCACTTTTTGTGACCTGAGATCAACGTTCGTTCAATTCGTCAACATGTCGAATTTTGCCCTGATATTCGCACAATGTGAATGAATTTTCATATTTTTTTCAGTTCTATTTTTGGATGATTCAATGATCCCCAGTTCCCTGAAAGTACAAAGGAAACTTCTAATGTGTTTCAATATTGGAAATACCTTTGAGTTTGTGAGTTATGAAGATTCATGCAGTGTGAGGAATGGAATATTAATGCATCATTGTAAGAGCAGGAAGGTTCAGTTCGAGCTGGACAAAATTTTGGTGAAGCCACCGCTGGAGGACAGTGCGCAGTTCCGGTCAAATCACTACAGTAAGGGTTTGCTTGCACTGGAGAGGGTGCAGTGTCCACTTACCAGGGACCAGATCGTAGACTGGGATGGAGAATTTGAGATATGAAGAGAGATTGGATTGGATCAGATTATTTTGTTTAGAGCAATGAAGGCTGAGAGGAGACCTGATTGAGGTGTATAAGAAATGGATAGGGTGGATAGGAAGCCGGTGCTGCCTCACGGCACCAGGGACCCGGGTTTGATTCCCGGCTTGGGTCACTGTCTGTGTGGAGTCTCCATGTTTCTCCGTGTTTGCGTGGATTTTCTCTGGGTGAACAAAGGACAAAACAAATTACAGCACAGAAACAGGCCCTTCGGCCCTCCAAGCCTGCATCGATCATGCTGCCGACTTATCTAAACCCTGCTTCCATTCCCGGGACCAGATCCCTCTATTTCCATGTTATTCAGGTATTTGCCAAAACGCCTGTAAGAAGTCATTCAAATCCACTACATCCCCGGCAAAGAGTTCGAGAAACCCACCACTCTCTGCTTCATACATCTGCTTTAAACCTTGTCCCTCGCACCTTAAACCTTCGTCCCCTAGAAACTCACTCTTTCACTCAGGGATAAAAAGAAAACTTCTGACTATCCATTCTGTCCATGCCTCTCGTAATCTTGTGGGCTTCTGGCAAGTCGCCCCTCAACCTCCGGCGTTCCAGTGAGAAGAAATCAAGTTTGTTCAAACTCTCCTCATAGCTAATACCCTCCCTACCAGGCAACATCCTGGTGAATCTTTTCTGTACCTTCTCCAAAGCCTTCATATTCTTCTAGTAGAGTGGCGGTCAGAACTGAACACTGTATTTCAAGTGCAGCCGAAGTAAGGTTCTATAAAGCTGCAATATGACTTAGCAATTTTGAAACTCAATGCCCCGGCTGATGAAGGCATGCATGCCGCTAACCTTCTTGACTACCTTCTCCACATGCATTGTCACTTTCAGTGGCCTGTGTACCTGTCCACTCAGGTCCCTTTGGCTATCAATAATCTCATGGGTTCTGTCATTCACTGTACATTTCCTATCTGTATTAGACCTTCCAAAATGAATTAACCCACATTTCTCGGGATTAAATTCCATCAGTCATCTCTCTGCCCAAGTCTCTAACTGACCTATATTCTTCTGTATCCTCTGATGGTCCTCATCACTATCCGCAAATCCAACATCCTTTGTGTTTTCTGCAAACTTAGTAATCAAATCAGTTTCATTTTTCCTCCAAATCATTTCCATATTACAAACAGCAAAGCTCCCAGCACTGATCGCCGAGGAGCACCATTTGCCACAGCCCCCTATTCAGAAACACATCCTTCCACTGTGATCCTTTGTCTTCTTTGACTGAGTAAGAAGTCTCACAACACCAGGTTAAAGTCCAATCAATTTATTTGATAGTAAACTCACATGCATTAGGGGTTTGCCCCTTCATCACCCGACGAAGGGACAAACCGCGAAAGCTTGTTGGTTTACTATCAAATAAACACGTTGGACTTTAAACTGGTGTTGTGAGAATTCTTACTGTGTTTACCCCAATCCAACGCCGGCATCTCCACATCATGACTTCATCAAAACAGACAGTGAAATGGAACATTGTTCAATAAATCTCCGATGAGTTGTCAAAAAAATTGCCTAAATTTGGGATCCTTCGAAAAGTTGTTTCATGGGTTGGATTATGGCGGGTGGCTCGTTGGTCTAGGGGTATGATTCTTTCTTTGGGCGTAGCGTTAAAATGCGAGAGGTCCCGGGTTCAAATCCCGGACGAGCCCTCCATGTTTTTTTTTCAAATTTATTTCTTTGCAATGATGGTGGCGACTATGAGTGAAAGCCGAAGCAGCGTTTACCTCCAGAGAACTCATTTCAGGGATAATATCTCTGCAGAACTCGAAAAGCAACTTCAAGTCTGACAGAACTGTGAATCCCAGTCAGATATTATTTTTTCCATGTTTTATTTCAATTGCAATGTTTCGAGTGAACCGTGAATATTGGTGAGTTTCAGCAGTCCTGTTGATGGGAAATTTACACTCAGGCGACGGACACACGAACAGAGGAAATAAGGGCCATTCGGCCCTACAAGACTGTCCCGCCATTCACTAAATCATGCGGCTCATCTGTTTGTGTTTCGATTTCTCCATTTCCATCTTTCCCCGATAACTTTTGATTCTGTTGCCAAATGGGAATCTATCTATTTCCGGATTAAAAGGGTTCAGTTTCCCTGTCTCCACCGCCTTCTGAGGCAGAGTTCCAAAGTCGCACAATACTAGCAGAGAACAGAATTTGCCGTCCCAAAAGAGGAAGCTCAGTTTTCTTTAAATGCCCGTTGTTCTGCATTAACTCACAAGAAGAGACATCATTTCCACGCGCAACTTGTGAAGACCATTCAAGATCTGATGTGCTTTGAACAAGGTACCTCTCACTCGGAGTATCTCCGGGGCAAATATGTCCAGCCAGTCTGTGAAACTTTCCTCTTCTCAATCTGATAAATCTCCTCTGCATTGTCGAACTATTCAAGTTTTCACACTGGCAATCTCTTCTGGACAGTTTACAAGACATTTGCATCCTTCATTTAATATGGATATCGAAATTTTAGACAATATTCAAGATACGTCTCTAATGACCTAAATAACTGAAGCATAAGATTATTTTCTGACATGGTCAAACACTTGTAACAGCGCAAACATTCCATTTGCCTTTTTTTTATTACTTGCTGTATCTGCATTTGTGATTCGTACACAATGTGATTCCTGTGCATCTGGGTAAGTTTTCAGCCCTTCTGGAATTGAATAAGCATCTGATTTTGTTCTCTTTCTGCCAAAACGAATAACTTCACATTATTTTCCAGTTGCCAGGTTTCTACCCATGCACATAACCTTTCTATAACTATCTCCAAGCTCCTTACGTCCACTCCACAAGCTACTTTCCGACATATATTGTGTCTACTGCAAATTTTGTTGCCGTGTTTTCGGTTGTGGACTATGATAGCTGAGCTTCTGTAGAGATGACAACTCCCAGACACAAAGTGTCCGATTATCTTTTCCTGTGCTGTGACTATTCTGTGTGTATGGATGTGAAAACCATTCTGTATCACTTGGTGTGTGATGCAGGAATTGAGTGTGGAATTCATTGCCTATCTGTCAGCCTCCATGGATGTACATGAGTGAATGATCGTTCTGTATCACTCTGTCTTTTGTTCACACTGGGATTGCGGATTGACTGTTTGTCTCCCAGTCTCTGAGCCACTTTGTAAATCTGGGACAATTCAATAAATAAAATACCTAAATGAAATTGGGACATTTTCTAATTGATAACTGCTCGACATGATCCTCTAACCAAACTATTCCATGGAACATTAAATTTTGTCTCTGAAATCCATTCTCCCTCCAACTTTTACTCAGTTTTCTATTAAATACAGCTGTGCTAATCATCTCCAATCATAGGACCCCTACCTTGCAGAAGAAGCCCATCTGGCGCATCAAGTCTGTACCGACCACATTCCCACTCAGGCCATGGTGCTGTAACCCTCATTTACCTTGATGATCCTCCTGACAGGAGGGTCAACTTAACATGGCCAATCTACCTAGCCCGCACATCTGTGGATTGCAGGAGGAAACCCACTCAGACATGGGGAGAACGTGCAAACTGCACACAGTAAACCGAGGCGCTGTATGACACGAGTTGCTAACCATTGTGCCACTGGTGTGCTGCCCAAAATTCTTTCGCGGTTCGTATTCTTGTATGGACAACAGAAATTTCAATCTCGTGATGTTTTTTCTTGTATTCTGTATATTCACTGCAGGGAATTCTCGTGAGCTCAAACCTGCTTCCGATCTAATAAACCGTGGCTGGGCTTGTGCGGGATTATGAATCCGGGACCTCGAGCACGATAACTCTACGCCAAATGAGAATTATACCCTTAAACTAACAGGACAACTGCCAACTGCAACGCTTTAGCCGATTGAAGATTGCAAACGGTGCCAACTCAATGATAATTTAAGAGTAATTTCTACAGTTGAATTTATGATTAAATTCTGAGGTCTATCCTCTCACACCCCAGCATTAATTCTTCATATCGACCTATTCCTGCAAAACCCTCATTTAATGTGAATGTCTTCCCTCTGTTGAAGTTCTTGGCTGTGGCCGGTAGATGTCAGCACACTCGGGTAAAGCGAAGCTCACAGACCAGAGAGGGACAAACAAACAAGAATTGATCAAATCATATTGGAGATGGGGAAAATTTAACAATGCTAATGTTGAACGTGTTTTTATGTAATTTATTTTGTAACAAACAGTTGTTATGGTTGCCTGTCCTTCGATTCTATGGTGACACCCATTCAGGACTGTGAGTTTCTGCTACGAGTCTTCATGTGAGTGAACAGGCCCATTCTCGGCTCACAGAGCTTTCTTCTCTGTTACTGTCTTCTTTGCCGCCATTTTGCCTATAAAAGTTTGCTGCACATTGGGGGATATGTTTTGTCCATTTTCAAGCTCCTCCCAGTCATCAGCATCAATGCTGCCTCGCTTCAATGTGGAGGATGTCGTGGAGAGGGAGTGGGGGTGAGGGGGTGTACTTTAAGGTTAAATTTACTGGCCTACGGGGATCGAATCCGCGACCTTGGCGTTATTAGCAACACGCCCTAACCAGCTGAACTAACCGGCCACGCTTGAGGCTGTTGCGGAAGCATTACTGATGGAATTTCCCTCACACATTTAGGATGCGCTGCTACACTGGTCGCATGTACATCATTGCGCTAAAACCCCAACCATCAATGGCATGTATGAGTGAGATATATTCTTATCTGCCCATCTTTGGTCCTATTTTATTTTCCAAAAATGTTCACTAATTTAAAAGCCGGCATCAGCCCGACCCTCAGCCTTGTTATTACAGGAGAAGAAGGATCCAATTTCTCAGTCCGTTACCAGGCCATATTCTTTCCACTCAATGAATCTTTTTATGGCCTGTTGGTGTCGCCTGCAGTACCAGCATTTAGTGTTCTTCACTAATTGCCTTTCATATAACATAGAACATTACAGCGCAGTACAGGCCCTTCGGCCGTCGATGTTGCGCCGACCAATGGAGAAAAAGCAATGACTCTCTAACCTAAACCATTCGCTTTTCATCCATAAACCTATCCACTGACCACTTAAACGCCCCCAAACTTGGCGCATCTATAACTGCTGCAGGCAGGGCATTGCCATACCCTTACCACCCTCTAGGTAAAGAACCTACCTCTGACATCCGTCCTATATTTTCCACCCCTTATTTTAAAGCTATGTCCCCTCGCGCTAGCCTTCTCCATCCGAGGGACAAGGTTATCAATGTCCACCCTGTCTAATCCTCTGATCATCTTATATGCCTCAATAAGGTCTCCTCTTAGCCGCCTTCTCTCAAATGAAAATAACCTCAATTCCCTCAGCCTTTCCTCATAAGACCTACCCTCCATACCAGGCAACATCCGAGTAAACCTCCTCTGCACCCTCTCCAATGCCTCCACATCTTTCTTATAATGTGGCGACCAGAACTGTACACAATACTCCAAGTGCGGCCGCACCAGAGAGTGCGAAAGGCGTTTTCCTTTAACTGAGAGTGGCTTGTTTGACTTTTTCAGAGGTCAGTTAAGAGTCACCCTCTTACTCTGGGTCTGGACTCACAGTTCTGCCAGACCAGTTAAGGAGGCCAGACTTATTTATTTAACGTGCACGGGTGAACCAGATTATAGTGAACAACAAACGCCGGTAGTTTCAAGGCCGCCATTACTGAGAGTAGCTTTCAATTCCAGATTGATTAAATAGTGAATTTAAATTTCACCAGTTGCCATGGTGGGATTTACTCTGTGCCCGCAAAGGTTAGTGCGAGCCTCTGGATTATCAACCCAGTGACATCACCTTTCATCCCTGTAAACCGAAACAATTCACTCAGCTCCTTATTAAACCTCTCTCTGAGGAGATTAGATTTTCCTCCACAGAATTTTATTCAACAATTTGCTACAAAGCCTGTTGCTCCATTCGGACGCATCAAAATTTATTAAGAACACACAAAAGCGATTGATTTCTGGGGAGGAAAATAAAATAATGAGGTGAGAAAATTTAATGAAGAAACCAACAAGAAAATACATTCTGAGAAAGTGCCCTGCAATGTTTGGAAGAAAATGCAGAGCTTTCAGCTGAAGAAAGAAATCTCGGTTTGCCGGAAGTTCTACCAGATTTCTGCATAAAACGACCGCGACAGGACTCGAACGTGCAATCTTCTAATATCAGCAGCGCCATAGTTCACGAAGTAACTCTTTATCCATGACGCCACGCGGTCAACAGGCACCAAGTGCCAAACGTTACTGCCATGTAAATAACTGCCGCGATTATTTTTATTTTCACTTCTATTTTTAGTTACTCCTCTGATTCCCAGATGCCAAAAAAATTAAAGGGGAATCTCCAGAGTTTGTCAACCTAAAGTCCACTTTTTACATTCTTGAGTGCTTGTCTGCGTGGAGTTTGCACGCTCTCCCCGTGTCTGCGTGGGTTTCCTTCGGATGCTCCTGTTTCCTCCCATCTCCAACGATGTGTAAATTAATTGGATAGGCCAGGATAAATCTACCCTTATTGTTAGTGGGATTGACAGACTAATTACGTAGGGTGACAGGGAGGGATTCACTGTCGGAAAGTCGATGCACAGCATCCGGGCTGAATGGCCTCTTTCCGCACTGTCGGGATGCTATCCCTCCCTCAAATGCTGTCTTAAAGCTTCAACGCCTGTCCCCGAATCCTTCTGCCAGCAGCTAATGCAGCAACTTCGCCATTTGTACCTTAGTTCAATATGTTATACTCTTTTAATCTATTTTGATAAGAATAATAGCAAAATGGATCATTATTAAATGGTAAAGAATTGCAACATACTGCTGTGCAGAGGGACCTTGTGCAGGGACCTCAAGGAGTTCGTTTGAAGGTGCAGCAGGTAACTAACAAGGCAAATGGAATCTAGTCCTTCATTGCTGGAGAGATGGAGTTTAAAAACAGCGAGGTTATGTTGCAGCTGTATAAGGTGCTGATGTGGCCACACCTGGAGTTACTGTGTACTGTTTTGGTCTCCTTACTTAAGAAGAGGAGACGCACGAGATTGAATCCGGAGTTGAGAATGTTGAGTTATGAGGAAAGACTGAGTAGACTGGAGCTATACTTACTGAAATTCAGAAGAATGAGTGGAGATCTTCTCGAACGATGTACGGTTATCAAGGGAATAGATAAGATAGAAACAGAGAAGTTGTTTCCACTGGCGGGTGAAATAGAACTAGAGGGGGTATAGCCTCAAAATAAGGGGAAGCAGATTTAGGACTGAGTTGAGGAGGAATTTCTTCACATAAAGGGTTGTGAATTTGTGGAATTTTTTGCCTAGTGAAGGCAAAATATACATTTCTCTAACCAATACTTCACTCACATTGTTAGCCACTTTAACACTTGAATAGCAGGTTAGGTGTAAGGATTCGCATTCTAATGAGCAATCTGTGACTGTCTGTGCTGATACGTGTGCTATTGCAGACCAGAACACTGCATTTGCCTGACAAAGACGAAAATTCGAAAGCTCGCTGATTCACCTCTTTCTATGGTCCCATGAGGAAATGTGAGCAGATTGAAACAAAAAGAACATAAGGTGCACAAGGATAAAACATGTTCTTATGTAATGACACACAGAACATGAGAAATAAATTTCATCAGAATACACTGAATGATCATTTCAAAATGCTGCTTGGATGATATGACATCGTGTTCACTCAAACACGTTGCTGCAAGCTGGTCATTATTGAACTTTAGAAACTCCTGCTTGTAGCAGGTTGGGAATGGAAGGAACAGGTTCACATCTGCATATTGACAGGTCAAACTGTGTCTCAGATTGACAGCTCCCAGGACAGGTTTTCCTCTCCTCTCGCTCTGTGCTGTGGATTCTCGGGGATTAGTTGGAGTTTCCCAGCTCAGGAACTGTGAAAGTTTCTGAGGCCGGCGATGCTCTCAGTGTCTGTTCCCCAGATTGAGGGGGCTGCAGCCAATCAGAGTTGTGCCTGGGTTAACCCAAAGCTGGTTGAAATGATGATATTGTTCACAAGCTGAATTCTATTTGATCAGATGGAGATACAGATTGTGTGCACTCAGTCACTAAACAACAAGATCCCACCTTCATGTACAGTTGATGAGAGGGGATGGAGGGATAGAGTGAGTTAGATCAGTGAGACACAGACCGCCAGATAATGCCTCAGTGACAGAAAACCTTGTAAATTCCGGCTTTATCCAGAAAGATTCTCTCGGAGAAACAGAAGCTGCAGTCTCAGCTCTCATAACAACAGAATTACATGAGGTTACCATATAAAATGTTTTGAAGGCAAGGATAGAAGAAACGTTGAACAGTAAAGAATTAAGGGTTATGGTGAGAGGGCATAAGTGGAACTGGGTCCACAAAAAGATCAGCCATGATTGTTTTGAATGGTGGAGCGGGCTCGAGGGGCCAGATGGCCGACTTCTGCTCCCAGTTCTTATGTTGTTATGAGAGCTGAAACTGCATCTTCTGCTTCTCCGACCTTCACGACCACACAACCCTGCCACAGCAACTTCTGCAAGACATGCCAGATCATAGACATGGACGGCATCATCAAACGTGAGGATACCATTCACCAGGCACACGGTGCATAATCTTGCAACTCGGCCAACGTTGTCTACCTAATACGTTGCAAGAAAGGATGTCCCGAAGCATGGTACATTGGAGAGACTATGCAGACACTACGACAGCGGATGAATGAGCATCGCTCAACAATCACCAGGCAAAACAGTTCCCTTCCTGTGGGCGAACACTTCAGCAATCATGGGCATTCGGCCTCCGACCTGCGGGTAAATGTTCTTCAAGGGGGCCTTCGTGATACACGACAGCGCAGAGTCGCTGAGCAGAGACTGATAGCCAAGTTCCGCACACATGAGGACGGTCTTAATAAGGATCTTGGCTTCATGACATAATATCTGTAACCCCCGTAACTTGCCTGGTAAGCAAAACACCTCATTTACTGTGCTGTCTGGAG